>OX381715.1:6676303-7037433 GCA_947462335.1 Harmothoe impar | reverse complement strand
CGGTCTGTGTGTACTAGTGGTGACGTCAGCAGTCTGTGTGTACTAGTGGTGACGTCAGCAGTCTGTGTGTACTAGTGGTGACGTCAGCAGTCTTTTTTTTTAAAGTGTTTTATTGGGTAAAAAGATATCAAATACAAAAGTAGATGAATCATCCTAGCTTAGGCGCATTGCCTTGCTTCCGCTAGGTCCCCTATCATTCAGTAGTGTATCACAGATTCAATATACGTATGGTTATGGCGTCACATTACATTAAAGTTTCCAAGGTATAAACAGACACAGGGTACATCATTTATCACAGTCAATATGTTACGATCGAAAATAATGAGATGAGATGAGATGAGGGGGGGTGTAGCTTGTAGTACAGAGTAGGGGGCATTCTTCAGATATGAGGGTAAAAAAAACATGTCCTTACATGAAACAGTGAGGGTAGTCTCTTTTTATCACAATTTTAAACTCAGCCAGGCTGTTTATAATAGTGTAGTGGTTCGGAATCTCAGAAAGAGAACAAGAACGTCAGTTTCCAAGTGCGAAGTAGAAAGCGTGGTTTATTCAACGTATCCCTATTACAATTGAATCTAGTCTTAACCCGAAGGGTAAGACGAAGCAGTCCTGGTTCAATCTAGCGATTGGGGTAGGGTAATGCGGGGAGTCAGCCGGGCCTGCACTGACTGGCGACTATACGAGGAGGGGAGGTTTATATACCCCCTTTGGATGTGAAATGAACATGGTCACGTGTCGGTTGGCTCCCGCCTGAAACGTGGTGCGCAGTACCCGAGAGAGGACAGTCGCCCCCTCTGGGATACCGCCCACACTAACGCCAGGCGGGAACAACCCGAACTTAATCCTCCTCGGTCACCTGGATATAAATGATTACCGTAGTAAACCCCTACACTACCCCCCCTAGACAACACTAGGTGTGGTAAAAACCTGAGTAGTAGACTCATAATAAAATAGTTTGACAACCAGAAGTAGTTTGTCTATACACTATACACAAAGGGTTTTACTACCATTAGTCATATGTAATATATGTTGAACAATATTAATGGAATTAAGGCATTACACTGTCATAGAAACCTTATGATATGACCTTTACGTTAAGTAGTACCCGAAGTAGTTACTAACAGATTGTAACTATCTTCTGATAGGAAATACATATATAGTCCTGATAAGGACCTTTACAAATATAATCGGCAAGTGTACCAATTCCGAAGAATTATTACCAGTCCTAAAAAGGACTCACAAGCCTAAAAAAATAATTACATAGGGATACATGATAACTTTTCTTCGCACCAGAATCAAATTTTCATCACCTCCGTTTTCCATAACAAAATATATATACAACTAGATATACATACTCTTATTTACACCCACCCGAAGTGGTTAACGTTTGAACACAGTCATGGTTTATACAGATCTTTGGTATTATCCTGAGTATCATAAACTATCGTAGTGTATCAGCACCATAAATATATATTAGTAACATGGACGAGAATGTACGTTTTAATAAATAATCTGGAACTGCAGCGGTGTACTGCAGAACCTCACAAAAAGTGCTATGTTGACTTTATAAGAAGTCGGATACTGGGCTGATCTCCGGATCTGCTTCGGGACGAGTACGCGAGGTGCTCTCCTCTTCATCTTGGACGACTGAGTGAGTTGCTCTCCTCTTCATCTTGGACGACTGAGTGAGGTGCTCTCCTCTTCATCTTGGACGACTGAGTGAGGTGCTCTCCTCTTCGGGTCTACCAGCAAATGGTAGACTCATGTAGGTGCGATGTATGTTAAAACGTTTACATATGTGGAAATATTATTAACACTTGGTATGGATATTATTACCTCAGAACCTAAAGGTTCTTTTAATATGAAGGGATAGTCCCTTCATATTCACCTTCAGCTTCCGTAGCCGAAGAGTTCCTGAAACAACTACAGCTGTATTCAGTTTATCCCGAAGGAGCTTCGTTTCAGCCTTCGGGTACCTCCTTCTTCTGGATGGCATCTTTCAGCTGATCCATGCTCCCATCCCAGTCCGAGAATTTCATCCCGAGGCAAATTTTAAATTTGGCCTTCATCTCCCGGATTTCTTCCTGGAGCTCCTTACACTCCTCTCGGACTGTAGCTTCCAGCACAGCGGCTTTGTCACGCTGTGCTTCCAAGAACCTGGTCTTGGTAACCACCTCATCGGCAGTGTCCTTCTGAAGGCTCTCCTTTTCCTTCCGGTGACACTTCCTCACCCCTTCTATGAAGTGTTGTACCACCCTCTTGTGGTAATCCTCAGCCATCACCCGCTGTTCCTTCTGGAAGTCATCCAGAATCTCCTGTCCTATCTGATTGGACAGCGGAGCATCCTTAGGAAAGTAGGATGCTATCGGCGTTACATTAAGAGTGGCCGCAGGCTTCTCCTTCTTGGGTTTGACCTCCTGTGTTTTAACAGGAGGATCCATGGTTGGTTTCCCAACCTCAGTCGGCTTCCCTGGTGGTGGAGCCGCCTTCTGGTGTGGTATCGCCGGAGCTGGTACTGGACCTTTTGGTGGCGGAGGAGGAGGTCTCATAGCCTCCCCATCCGGCCCAGTGATCCGGTGAGCAGGCTTAAATGCCTTGTGTGATGGCGGCTGTTGTTGGTGCCGCGAAGCATCCCTACTGGCATGCTTTAACACCTGCTGGTGTATTCCTGTAGGAGCGGATGGTTCCGTCCGTCCCGAAGCAGATGAAGGTCTGCTTGTCGGGCCTCCTCGGTAACCGGCGTCGGGTAGGACACCTCCCTGGGCAGACGAGGTGGACGCCACATGTCGCACCAAGTCGTACCAGGTCCGGGAGGGTTCCTCCCCAGGACTCCTGCGTCCCCGTCGGGCCAGTTCCCTATCAACCTCCCTCTGGCGAGAGAGTTCATTCTCACGCCTTCGGGTGTCCTGGGGGGTCTGGCCGAGCGTCTGGGACTCCTGTCCAGGCGCCAAGTCCATCTCCGGATAGTCAGTATGTCTATCCGCAGATGCCTCATAGCTACGACCACTATGAGAGGACTCCGTGTAATAACGGGAGTCAATCTCCTCAAGGCTGAGGATCCCTCCTCTTCTTACGTGAGTAGCCGGGCTGGTGGACCGAGACCGTCCCCGATCACCTTTCGGCTGCTCCCCCCGACCCCGGTAGTAGTCCCTCGGGTCGGGTTCTCTCCCACCTCTCCCCCGGCCTCGATTGGCAGACCGACGGAACATCTCGGGTGGGTATTGGTCCGGATCCAAATCAAACTTCCGTGAACCCGGGACCTTCGCAAACCTAGCTACTGTGAGCTTTGATTTGCTTTCTGCCACCTCGCAGAAATACGCCTTAGAAGAATTAAGGCTCTTCGGATCCTTCTTCAGGACATCTCTGAACGCGTCTATTACGCGTTCATGCAGGGCCATCACCTTGGCTCTGGCCTCACCACCTCCAATATTATGGAGTATGGTCATGTGTTTTATCAATCGTCCACGCCTAGGATGCAGGTGACCCGAACAGGTAGTAGTACCTGCCCCCTCCGGATCGCACTGGTACACCATATAGTGATGGGTGTGGTTTTCCACTAAGTGGCGTAGGTACCTCGCCTTAGTGGCGAAGGACACCTGTAATTCCAGAGATGACTGGCATTTCTGGAATGGACACTGAAGGTGGTCCCTGTCCCAATGTCGGACAGCCCAGCGGATCTTTGCCTTCTGATCCCTGGTATAATAGGTCTCTGGGAAGAAATCTATTTTCTTAAGCCAGTCCTCGTAGAACTCGCTCACGAGAGGATCCCTTTGGGTCGCTCTGCACCAATCCTCATCGTCGGATTTCCCATTTAAGTTGATTACGGGCGGGATGGAGAAACGCCCCGTTCCTTTTGCGCATTCCCCCCAGTAGGAGGGAATGAATCCCTGAAATCCACCTCTGGCGTTATTCCAGATGTGTTTTTCCAGGGCAGTACCCGACTCGCTCCCCGAGCTGGCGTCGGACTGATGTCCAGCAGCCACCTTCGGGTCGGGTGTCGGGTCGGTTTGGGTGACTGTGGTCACTGGGCCCTTCGTCTCGGAAGGAGATTTTGGAGCCGCAATGTCCATATCGTCCTCCCCTGTAGCAGACTTCCCTTGGGAAGTACTGCTCGTATCAGATTTATCCGATACTGACCCATCGGTCACAATCCGCTGGGCGTCTGGTACTCTCTTTAACCGGGCTGCCTCATTCCTCAAGGCTTGGCGACCCCGAGGCTGGACAAAAGGGGATTCACCTTTTGTAACTACCACAGTCCGGATATCCTGACCATGGGGACTGCTAGTGCGCGTTGCAGGGTCACCCCTTCGGATGTCCCTGCTGGCTTTAGCTGCAGCCTTCTCCTCTGCCTGAGTCAAACTCTTAGTCCGAGTCTTGACCATTTCCTCCACCGTCTCGATGATGGCCTCGTGACGGCTGAGGTCCTTCTCCGCCATGATTGTTTTCATGCGGTTATAGTCTATCTGATAGACCTCGTAGGATAAGTTGGACCGTATTAAGTCCCTATATCCTTCAACCGATCTCGGTTCCAACATCCCTACCGGGTTGTATCTGCGGTAGCAACCTACCGCGAGGGTAGTGGCGCCGAATGCCCCACACGAAGTGTCATCAGAGATGGGTGTCATCCGAGGCACACACATCCCGACGTCAGCCATCTCGGCGTCAAACAAGCCCTTCCGAAGTGCTTTACACACTCGGAGGCCTTGCTGTAGATTTTCCCAGGTGGCGAACCACTCTGGGGGCATGATGCGGAGAGCTCCCGCATCAATAAATTCCTGCAACATATCCACTATGTCGTTAGGGATAGGTCTCGCTAGGCCTATCTCCGTGGCGCACATCACGTCTGGATGGAGATTCATCTCCCTTCCATCGTAACAACTTTTATCAGTTGTCTTCACCAGGCTAGCTGGCTTCTCATCCTTCGGGTGGTTATCCGGGTCGATGTTCGGATTACCACACCTATCCCACGTATCCTTCAGATGTTGGGCCTCCTCCTGCTCTATTTTCAGAGCAAGAAGACGATCTTTTTCATGAAGATTCCTTCGTTCAGCCTCAGTGAGGGCTGATTCAGACGTGGATACATCCATGTCTTCCTCTCCGAGGAGCTGCTCCTCGGAGAGAGTAACAGGGCTGGCGGCACCAACCCTGTCTTCGTGGGGCAAATCGGCCATGTTGTGTGGCCGTTCCCCTCCGCCCAACTCGAGCTGCCGTGAGGCCATGCTGGGTTGGGCGCTCTTATTTATACTAAATAAGAGTCCTAACTATTACTACAGGTCTTTGTGGAGGACCTGTTCTCCTTTTGAAACGTATTCACCTACTTCTGACGCTTGAATTCGGTTCTTATTAGATCCTCCTCGTTGGCCAGCACGCGGTGCCGGCGAAGATTCGAAATCTAATGAACCAAAACGACCTCTTTGCGCAGAGGTCACGCGCATCCACGCGCGTCTCGGGCCCTCCGCGAGACTGCCCTAACTAGGTCACTCATTGACCCAGTTCTTTTCCCGCGCCCTCAGGGCGCCGGTGCTTTTTATTATAAACAGGTGCTTCGGGTAGTAGCCGAACCATTCGCAACCAACAGCTCTGCTGGAGTATTAGTGAGGTTTTTATGGGAAGCATGCCCGCAAACCCACCGGATTATCCGCTCACCACCCACTGGTACCCTGCTGGGGGGTTTACACGCTCCATACCCGGTCACTCGTGTATATTCCAACATTTAACAGATGACAACACAAAACAATTTCTCGGAAAAAGAGGAAATAAATTTATAATTTTTCCCGCCAGGAATTTCTTCCCTCCCTCTCCTAACATAGTACAGGACAACACACTCGTTGTGTACTAGCTTAGGTTACCGCAGCCCTTTCTATCAGGCGGGGACTGCGTCGGGTACCTCCCATGGGTATTTTCTTTGACCTAGCTCCCGAAGGCGCCTTTTCAGAGGCAGGGTTAGCCGTCCCCTTTCTCTTCCGCCTAGGTTTGCTTACAGCTAGCGAGACTTTTTCCTTCTTCTGCACCTTCGGATCACTGCCCCCCAACTTCCTAGGCCTTCCTCGGCCACGTTTCGGGGTTATTTGATCCATTCTCCTGTTCTTTACTTCTTGGAGTAATTCATCTACTCCTAACCCATACGTTTCTGTGGTCAGATCCCTCCCCTTCCAGGGACGGAGCCGAGCCACGTTGGATTTATAGATCCGCCCAATTAAGGATCTAATCATGACAGTACAGTCACTTACTACTCTAGTCACTACAAATGGACCATCCCAGTTGCTTGCTAACTTTAAATTGGATAGAGGTTCGTGTAGTCTTACTACTTGATCCCCTACCTTGAACCGACGGACTTTTAGTCCATGGTCATAACCAGTCTTCTGCCATTTCGCATTCTTTTGTAACTCTGTTCTAACAAGTTCGTATGCGAATTTGAACTGGTCTCTTAGTGATTCCACAAACATCACGTGACAGGGTGCGTCCGGATTCAACCCGACCACTCCAAAAACAAGATCGGCTGGCATGATCATGTCTTCCCCAAACACTAATAAGTTTGGGGTGCAATTGGTGCTTTTATGAACAGTGCTGTTGTATGCATGGCATACATATTCACATTGTTCATCCCAATCTGTCATACTCTCATTCACCAAGGGTTTCAGAACCTGAATCAGCGTTCTGTTGAACCTTTCCACCATCCCATCACTCTGGGGTCGGTAAGGATTGGTTCGGGTCTTACAGATGGCTAACCCATGGCACATTTCCTGCCATAGATCCGACTCGAATTCCCGGCCTTGGTCACTATGCATCATCAGAGGCACTCCTAGGTGTAATACCCAACCTTTCACAAAGGCCTTCGCACAGGTCGCTGCTTTGTGATCGGGTAAGGGGAACACCCGCGTATACTTAGTATAGTAGTCAGTGACTACCATCATACACGTGTTACCATCAGGGGTTGTTTTAAAACCACTGATGATGTCGATTGCTATTCTCGCAAACCTAACTCCGAACAGTTCCTGGGACAAGGGCATTTTACCCATCCCAGGGCCGGGTTTATTTTTACAGCAATCGGGACACGTGGCGATCCAACGTAATAAGTCCGTGCTCATTCCTGGCCAGTAGTATCTTCGGGACAGTCGTTCTAATGAACGTTTCTTCCCAAAGTGACCACTGGTCATATGACCGTGACAATAATACATTAAATCCCTCCTCATACCGGAGGGGATCACCACCTGTCTGATCCTTCTTCCCGAAGGATTGATCTTCCATCTATATAGAACACCTTCGGATACTTCAAGCTCTGTCCATTGGGCTAAAAATCTCCTCATCTCTCTATTTTCTAGCGAGATTTCAGGTCGAACAGGTTTGATCCCTTTAGGAATCAACCCGAGCAACCTCCCCACGTTCGGGTCCTTCTCCTGGAACCTTCTGATAGTCTCCATAGACCATTGGAGGATACCAGTTCCCCTGGATTCCAGTGGCAACCGGACTCCAGCTAGGACCGCCCCGTGGGCTCCACAATCATCACATTTCCCATTTCCACAACTCCTGATGGGTCGGCGGGATAGTGCATCAGCATTTACATGCTTCACACCGGGTCGGTGTTGGATCTGCTTCTGTTCCAACCCGAACTCTGATAAGTGTGCTAACCACCGACCTATCATGCCTTCAGCATCCTTAAAATTAAGTAACCACCTCAAGGAGGAATGGTCAGTCCTCAGCGTGAAATCTGAGCCCCACAAAAAATGTTTATATTTCTTTGTGTAAACAATCACTGCCAATAGTTCCCTCTTGGTGGTACAGTAATTCCTCTGTGACTTGTTCATGGTGTTGCTAGCAAAAGCAATGGGAACCTCCTTTCCGTCTTGGACCTGACTCAAAGCAGCTCCAATGCTCTCATTGCTGGCATCAGTATCCAGGATGAAATGACCGGCGGCTGTCGGATATTTCAACACTGGTGTTTCAACAAAGAGTCTTTTGATGGATTCAAAAGACTCGTCTTGCTCTTTTCCCCATGGAAAAACTTCCTTACGCCTACCAGGTGTCCAATGAGACAGTGACTGGATAGGATAGCTCACCTGGGCATAGCCTGGTAAGAAATCTCGATAATACGAGCAGAACCCGAGGAATGAACGGACATCCTTGGGACACCTGGGTTTTTCCCACTCCGTCACACTTCGGATCTTCTCCGGGTCTGCTTTCACCCCCTGTGTGGAAATGATTCTTCCCAGATAATTAATATCTTTCTTAAACAACTGACATTTCTTAGGTTTTAATTTCAACCCATTACTCATTATCCTCTGGAGGACTTCTTCCAGGTTGTCTAGACAACCTTGGAATGTTTTTCCGAAGATAATGACGTCATCTAGATAAACTAGACATTTCTTCCATAGTAGATCGCTCAGTAATGTCTCCATCATGGCCTCGAAGGTGGCTGGCGCATTGCACAACCCGAAGGGCATGACGTTGTACTGGAACAATCCTACATGGCTCGAGAAGGCCGTCTTCTCCATGTCGGCAGGCTTCATTCCGACCTGCCAGTACCCAGACTGTAAGTCTATGGTACAGTACCATTCATTCCCTCCTAGGGAGTCAATGGTTTCATCAATCCTCGGTAGAGGATATGAGTTCTTCTTTGTCATCCCATTCAGTTTCCTGTAGTCAATACAGAACCGTATGGTCCCATCTTTTTTTGTGACCATACAGACTGGACTGCTCCAGGGGCTGGAACTGGGTACAATAACATGATCCTTAATCATCTTATTGATCTCAGTTTCTGCTACCTCCTTCTTCTTCAGAGGTAGCCTACGGTAAGGAATTTTAAAGGGGGAACTTTCCCCCACGTCAATTCCGTGTAGGACTTTATCAGTTCGTCCTAAGGGTTCTCCGGGGAACGCGAAGGCCCTTCGGCAACGTTTTAACATTACCCGAAGGTCCCTCTGCTCCTTCGGATCTAGTTCCGAAGCATCTAGAATTAGCTTTTCTAATTCCTCTTCGATTACGGCCGTACCTGGCGGCTCTTCGGATGGCAACCCCAGAAGGCTGCTGGTGACCGCCTCCGCGAGTACCACACTGCCTACTTTAGCGCCTTTCTGGAGATATACCATATGAACACCAGGATTGGAAATGGGGACAAGGGTCCATTGGGCATTTCCCACCAACGTATCAGCAGATTCCAACCCGAGGGATTGGAGATAAGCTACGTCGGGTTCCATGACCCCGGCCCTTCCTCTTAGTTCAGAGGAAGCGCTTATTAACACATCACATGTGGTTCCCGGTGGAAGTTTCACCGTCTGTGCGACACTTGCTACACTACTGATAACTCTCAGCACACATTGTGCTTTGATATTATAGGGACTCTGTATGGACAATTCACCTGTCTTCGGGTTCAACATCATCCCGAACAGGTCGGCAAAGTCCATCCCTATAATGCCATCATCCTCGATCTCAGCAATGGTTGGGGAGAATACAAACTCCTTCCCCACCACCGAGATACACAGGAAAGTACGTCCAAACGTCCGCAATCTGCTACCGTCGGCTGTGCACGCATTTACCCTCATTTTAAGGTCATCATTTGTGCCCAGCAGAAGAGTGTAGAACCTCCGAGAGATGATGGAGTGGCTGGCTCCAGTATCTATCAGAAATTCCCCGACTCTACCCTTCACAGAAGCGGCTAAATACCACCTTTTTCCTCCATTCAATGAAGGGTTACTAGTGAACTTCTGTAAGTCACTCTCAGTACCTAGATCTAATCCACGCCCTCTTATGTATTCCAGGCAAGGGTGATCTAGGGGGAGCCTGGTTCCACAAACCATTGCACTATACTCCTCCGCATCAGCACCGGGTTTCCCCGACTCACTTCCCGAATGTATGACTGGAATGCTGATGGCCCCGGCCCCAGGGTTCCCAAGCTGCGCCTGCTTGTCCCCCATATGTCCGGGCGTCACTACTGAGTGTGAACTTACTCCCATTCCGTCAGGAGTATCATGGCATATTTCCTTCGGGATCTCTGAGTCGCCTTCCTCAGGGATCCCCTTTAATTTTCCGAGTTCTTTCCGGAGAATCGCATCACAGGTTTCTCAGCTGTGCATGAGGAGGCGTAATGCCCCTTCTCCTGACATCTGTAACATGTTACAGTACTCAGTTCGGGTTTAACCCTCCTTTCCTCTTTCTTATCAAACATCGCCATCATACGCTGCATCATGGCTTCTACCAATCCGAGGGACTGGTCAGGCTCCGATTTCTTCGGAACATTGGGTTCTGGTGGACCCGAGGGAGGTTTGGAAGGGATTTTTGAATGGTCCCCTGGAGGTTTCTCTGGCTTTTTGCTAGAGGATGATTTGTCAAAAGGTTTCCGCCTTTTGTTATCACCGGACTTTTTGTCCCGGCGCTTCCCACTGAAGGCTACCGCCCCAATGGTCTCCTCTCCTTCGGTATCCTCACCCGAGGATCCCCCGCTGCTACTATAGTCAACTACCGCTGACGTTCGGGATTGGTTAGGCACCAATCCGGCAAGAAGAACTTTCTTCTTCTCATGACCATCTATGGCTAAAAATAGATCGGCTAGGGAGGAATCGCTTTTCCAAGCTTTTCTAGTTAGTTCCTGATGATCAGGGTCGCTCAGTCCGCTAATAAACCGGACAAAGAGAGTCTCGATGTAGTAATCGGCGTCTCTAGCCCATTCGGGTCTGGCCTGATGCAGAATCCGTTGAAGCTCTAGACCATATATCTTTGGGGACTCTTTTGGCTTCTGGGTTCTTCCCTTGAAGACCAACCAGTGATCCACGGTCACCAGGTTCCCAAAGATATATACAGCAGTACTTTCGAGCTGATCATATGTACCCGAAGGGCCATATGTACTTCTCCATTGGGAGACTGCTGACTTACCTGGCCCATCATTTAGCCAGATCACGAAGGCTCCTAACGAGTCTTCTTTAGACCACCCATTGTATTTGCAGTCATCCACAAATATTTGGTATTCATCCTTCCAGGGTCCTTTCCCTTTGTAGGATTTAGTGATCCGGGCGGTCCGTCGGGCACCCCTGGTGACCCCTTCTATCAGCTGATCCGATAGATTCCGGCTCCAGTCCATTATTTCAGTGGCATCCTGTCCCCGGCTATAGCTATCTAAGCCAAGGCTCTTGATACAAGGATCAGTATCATAAACCTGTCTCAATCCGGGAGCCATTGAGGTTCTTCGGGTCAATGGTCGGACTGGAGAGACTGGTTCGCACCCGGGAAACCGGGTAGGTCGAGGGCGAGAAGTGGTACCCGGATAAGGGGGAACACTCCCGGTGGTTGTTTGGTCATGGGTTTGGGGTCTAGGCCGACTTCCCTGACCATTTGTGGGTCTAACAGGACTATCAGTACGGGGGTACTGTCGGTTCTGATCCCTAGACCATCCAGCAGAAGGTCCTTCCACTGCTCTCCTGCCTTGGGTGGCATGCCCCCGGGTTTGATTTCCCGGAGTTCTCCCTTCTCGGGTCTCTGCCTCCTGGTTATGATGAAAAATCAGGTCACCCCAATGATCATAACCATACCACCCCCCCTGTTGATCCTCATGGGTGGTGGTGTTCTTGCTCGTACCCGAAGGGGGTGGAACAGCTCCATACTGAGATGGACTATCCCCAGCGAAGGGGTTCAAGGTGTCATAACTATCGACTCCCGGCGCACTTCCCGCGGAATATGCCGTCGGATCGATGGTTACCGAAGGTCCCGTCGGAGCAGGGGGAGCAGATGTATAGTAGACATCTTTCTCTACCTGTCCTCCGGAAGGGTATCGGGTGGCGGGCTTTAGAACTATTTGGAGTGGAGGGTTCTCCACTCCTTCCCCAGGGGTGAGGGTCACCTCTGGGTCAGGTACCTTCTGGTTACCTAGGTAGAGTTCCAACTCTACTCGTCTAGCTTCCAGTATAGATACCGCCTTCATGCCCTCTAGTTTCTTCTGATCTAACTCTTCGTTTGCTTCTAGGATAGCGGTTCTTACTGCCTCATTGTCTTCCACCTGCTGGTTGCGAGCGTCCTTGGCGGCGTGCCATTCCCTAGAGTATCTTTCTAGGTCCGCCTGATACTGTTGTTGACAGGCATAAGACTTCCGGTTAGCTTGACCTAACTCGGATAATCTTTTCTTTTCCGCTTTCAGGGTTTCCTGATTTTTCTCCATCTGGTCTTTCACCAGTTGGTTGTCACGGGTCAACTGATCCGTTCTCCACTCCATATCCTGATGGACCTGTCTACTCTCTAGGATGTACCTATTCCTTTCAGAGATCAACGAAACCAATTCGTCGTGCAGAGCATCGTACTGCTTGTTCATTTCTTCCTTGTTCCGGTACTCGTTGTCCCGGTCCAAGGTGTCGTCCTGATCAAGATCAGGTTGGGTCCCGACGATGGGACCTCCTTCGGGTACGACCCGAAGGGGTTGTGGCGGTATTTCTAATACCGTCGGGTCCAGAAAGGAGCCCTTCTGGTTCGCCCTTTTCTTTCCTCCGGGGAAGAAAACGGAGTCAGTCGTGTTGAACAAGGAACGCCCAGTGTTCAACATGATTTGGCCCTGAGTGGCAATGAAGTTCGGTGTGAACCCCCTTGCTTCCTCCGGTTCCATCTGGTCCACTCGGGTGGACTCCAGTTCTCCTTCTTCCAAAGTCGCTCCTGGATTTAAAGCTCCTTCGGTTTCACGCATGAAACCCTCGAAGCTGGTCGGAACAACTGGGTTGTTCCGCTCCGGGACGTTACCGTCCCCATACTCTCCTACTCCGGCCAGTGACTGCTACTTCGAAACTGATCCTGGTCACGGCACCAGTGTAGTGGTTCGGAATCTCAGAAAGAGAACAAGAACGTCAGTTTCCAAGTGCGAAGTAGAAAGCGTGGTTTATTCAACGTATCCCTATTACAATTGAATCTAGTCTTAACCCGAAGGGTAAGACGAAGCAGTCCTGGTTCAATCTAGCGATTGGGGTAGGGTAATGCGGGGAGTCAGCCGGGCCTGCACTGACTGCCGACTATACGAGGAGGGGAGGTTTATATACCCCCTTTGGATGTGAAATGAACATGGTCACGTGTCGGTTGGCTCCCGCCTGAAACGTGGTGCGCAGTACCCGAGAGAGGACAGTCGCCCCCTCTGGGATACCGCCCACACTAACGCCAGGCGGGAACAACCCGAACTTAATCCTCCTCGGTCACCTGGATATAAATGATTACCGTAGTAAACCCCTACACATATATACATGCATTAATGCATCATGACAACAAACAGCATACTGCATTAAAGCAGAATGTGGTTAAGTAACACCCCCATAGACACAGTGCATTATTTAATCCCTCTCCTCCCATTCCTAATCTCCTGAAAAAGACATGTATGTAATCTCTTCCCCACGCAGGGTACAAATTACCACGGCTCGTGCCGGTCGGGGATGTAAGACTCGTGCTCACAGGTTTTAACAAGACCTCAGCTTGGCGAATGAGGAGGCTATACAGGATATCATAGAAAGGTGTGACACTAAAAGTCTGCAGCTATCCTTGGACCTGACAAATAGACTCTGCATACCAGTAGTGTTCACAGCAGTCCCTAGGTGGTGCTACTGTACACCCTAGGTTCTCTCATTTGAACTAGTGGTATGTAGAGTCTATGTCACGTCCAAGGATAGTTGCAGACTTTTAGTTGTACACCTTTCTATGTATACCCTGTATAGCCTCCTCACTCGGCAAGCTGAGTCTTGTTAAAACCTGTGCTTGTGCAGGTCGGGGATGTATCCACTCTTACACGGGCCGTCCACACGCTGCCCGCCCCCCACGCTCTCTGTACAGATACCGTAACTCTTCTTGGATAAGCCGACCAAATTTTGGGATTTGAGGCCTAAATCAGCCTGGGGTATATTCACCATGAGTCGAGCACATACCCTAGGACGGACAGTGAAATTTGAGGTTATTCATGTACAATATAGGGCTTCTATGATGTTTATTTTTCGGAAAGGATAGTCTCAAGGTATGTGTCCATTTCCAGATGATTCTACCGTGTAGAATTTTCATAAATGCGGGCTGGTTTCTAAGGAAGATTTTTGATTAAGTAAATTATAGAGTGACCATTTCTAAATGGGCCCAGATTCAGGGCAGTCTGGCAGCAACGTGCTTTCTGGACGTTAAACTACTGTAATAAACGATCTTTTGTATCTTTATGATATTGGTAGAGTATCAATTAAAGAACAAAGTCGACACAGTTCGGATCAAGTGTTACAGGTTGCAATATCAGGTTTATTCAGGTAAACCTAAACAAGCAGTCACTAAGTGTGCGAACTCCCTATAGAGTTCGGAACGGGTCAGTAGGCTAAGCAGCCGATATGATCACGGGGTCTCTTCACCAGCGTGGCTCAGAGTAACCGACGAGTACCGCCAGATGCCGGGTATATATAGGCAGCCAGCCTGCGTGCGCACACGCAGACCGGAAGCCTATAGCGACCTCTGTCCATACCCCAAGCCCGGAGTAGGTGTCGCCACCTACCGTCGGACTGAAGGGTTCGGACTGAGCTCGCAACACAGCATCCAACAGCACTCGTCATATAACAACCCCGTATAACCCTAGCCCCTACACTACCCCCTACCAGATAATAACCGGGAGGTAAATAATTAAGGTTATAGTCCGAAAACACTTCGGACTGGCATTATCTTATAAATACCACCTTAGGGGTTTATTAAAGTTATACCTTACAAACAATATGACGTTACTGTTGAACACAAAAAGGTATTAATTACACACATATCTACATATATAGATCGTAATTAAAATTACGCCCCATTCCCTAGGATAGATGGAGTTAATCTATACATATAGTATACACAACACTTGAAAAAGTACAATATCACAGTAAAAAAATTTCGTCCCTTCAGGACCCCGAGCTAATTACACTCGTAATGAATAATACTTTATAAGTGATAAACACTATCACTTCTCTGAAGGTTTTTAGAAACATATTAAAGTATTATTACAAAAGATATCATACGTGATTTTATAGCGAAGATCCGGATCCTCTGTTGATGATGATGCATTCCGCCCGGCTTTCAGAACCTACTTCATTCAGCTCCTACTAACCGGAACGAGAAAGTTCATAGCTCATGCTCGGGAGCTTATAGTAGTATATATAAAAAAATTCCAAGTCCTGCCTCCAGGCGATCTTCGGACTTATAATTAGGAGCACTCGGTCCTGATATATATAGTTTATATAAAAAAAACATCTCGTATCAGATCCATGGTGTTAGTGTACTCCTGTCCCGAGCTTTGGGTTTCTCTCCGGATCTCCTCGTCCTCCTCCGTCCGTTCTGCCTGGCAGACTGCCTCCTTGCGTAGCCAGCCTGCCGCTTCTTCTCGTCCGGATCCTTGTACACCCTATATTAGAGTGTTTTTCACATGTAGGGTTGGTATACTTAAAATACCCCCCCTTCTTCTTGATCGGGTCCTAAGATAGGATAATCCTATCCGGACTCCGAGTCGTCTTTAGGACTCGACTTGGCCGCAGCCTCCTCGTCCTCAGAGTCTGACGCAGCTTCCGCCAGCGTTAACTCCTGGAGCCAGAGCTCAATCTGAGCCCGAGTCCCATCCCATTCGTGCATCTCGTGCGCGAAGCAGTCTCTGAACCTCCGACGTTCGTGGTCCAGTTTCTCCTCGGCGTTCTTGACTGCCAGCCTCTGCTTCTTCCTTTCGGATTTAGCAGCAACTCGTTCAGTCCGAGCATTTTCACGCTCCTCCTGAACCGACTCCATGGCCGCTGCTTTCTGAGTAGCGACTTCACTCCGGTGGAGATGATGCACTGTGTCCAGCGACAACATCGCCACCTCCTGACTTAAGCCAGCTAGCAATCGGTGGAAGTTATCCTGCCACCGATCCAAGGCCTCCTGTCCCGCTTCGTAGGACTTGAAGTCGGCGGGAGGAAACGAGGGAGGGCCCCTTAGTCGTAAGACATGGTGCCCCTCCGGAGCCTCCTGTGGGGGATCCGGAGTCTGTGTTGGCTTCGGCTTTTGCTTCACCGAAGCCTTGGTCTTCCCCGTCTGGGTGAGAGTCTGTGACTCCGCTCCCGGAACCAAATCCATATTGGGGAATTCGTCAACGAACGCCCCTCCCGTACTAGAGTTCGGATCCTCCGGACTTGGCCGAGGTGGCCTGCCCTGGGGGCCCGACTTCCAGTCAGTCGTGCGAGAGGTAAATGCCGGTCCTTTGTACCCCGGATCTGCCTTCTCCATAACGGACTGCCTTTCGTCCGTTTTCTGTTTCTTCGGGTCGGTGGGCTCCGAGGATCCGTCGGATTTTCTCGGAGCTCGCCGCTTCCGCGTACTGGTACGCTGCTGATACTCTTCGAATTCATCGTAGAGTTCGCCCTCCGGTACATGGAGATACGTGCGGTCCGGGTTTACCTTGTAGAATACCCGCACCTTCCCTTTCTCGTTGGTGCCAAAATCCACCTCGAGGTTGTCATTCTTGTCTACCGTGGTCCCAAAATGGGAGTAGACTTCTGCGTGAGCGGCCTGAATGCGTTCCGCTGCGGTCTCCAGAGCCAAGCCATGGAACTTGGCAAGGTGTCGAATGATATCTGCTCTGGTGTAGAACAGACCCCCATTCGGACAACCCTTGCTGCCCTTCGAACCCACACTCAGGCAGTCATATCGCATGAAATGACGTACATGATAGCGGGTAAGATGTCTTGCATACCGAACCTTGGTAGGCCAAGTTCGGGGTTTCTCCAGGGTCTCGTCGATGTCCCGACAAGCTTTGAATAGGCACTTACTAAATGAATGCCATCTAGACATTGCCCATGCCAACTTTGCCTTCTGAAGGAGCGAATGGTATTTGGTGCTACCAGTTCGGACCTTCTCCAGCAATTCGAAGTGGTACAGCTGTACCGACTTGTCTAAAGGATCAGGTTTGATCCATTCTTCGTCGTCGGAGAGACCGTCGGGCCCCACCTCCTCCGGAAGCCTTGATGACCGCTTATCTTTAACACAGTCATTTATACACATGGGTTTAAAGAAATGAAACCCACTAGCGGCATTGGCTCGGAGGGCAGTCCGGACCAATTCCTGCAGTTCGTTGTCCGGGATTGTGTTCTTGTCCAATCCCTTCAGAACTTCATCCACCTCTTCAGGGGACTGACCCGCATTCAGAGATGTCAACCGGATGGTCTCTCGTAGGTATTGATGCCTACGACTGGCCTTCTCCATCTTACTAGTGTCAGCAGTTCTAGTCGCAGCTGTGCTCTGTTGGACAATCTCGTCCTCCAGAGTATCATTAAGAATAGACTCGTTAGTCTTTTTCTCCATGTTCCGGGCCAGCCTCATGGCTGGCGTCAGATGTCGCCTTTTCTCCCTCCGATTATGCACGACCTTGAATTCGTCTGCGATTAGCAGGTCGTATTCAAGGGCCGCGAGAAGTTCGGGGCGCCCTTCACTCTCAGCAACCAAGCGAGCGTTAGCCGCTTGGTCTTTGAGGCCTTCCATTGCAGCCGTCACGTGGGCCGGGAACCAGGTCGGAAACCGGTCGGACAGAATGTCCAGCCCCCGGAAGGTTCTCATCTGGACCAAGTCAAATGACCTGATCTCATCCTTGCTCATCTGTGCGATGATGGCTCCTCGTAGCAGGGATGGGACGTCGGCGTCCGCTTTATCCCATACTTCATGTTGGACTGGGGGGATTATTGGTACCCCCGATCCACCTGGACCACCGCCTGCGGCTTGGTCCAGCTTGCCGGCCTCATCAGAAGTATCCATAGTGGATGGCTCCAGACGGGGCTCGGATTGCTGTTGAGGAGTCTCCACTCGGACGGGGGCTGCTCCTTGAGGAGGCTTCTCCACCCGAACGGGGACTTCTTTTCTTTGCCCCACTGGAGCAGGTAGCTGGAAGGTGATGCCGGACAGCACCTCCTGCACAACTTGGACCGTATGAGCTGCGGATGATGCATCCATAGCCTCCTCGGTCCTAGTGTCGGATGGGTGAGTTGTCGTTTTCGGACGAGCTCCCCCGTGCCCGGACGTACCAGCCATGGCTGCGGCCGTAGCGGCCACTGCAGAGCTGTTGTCCAACCCTCGCGAGAAGGACAACACATCCACGGCTGACGTCGGAGCAGCTGACGTTCCAACTGCTTTTCCAGTATCCTTCTCCTTGCTAGGGATCGGGATGTTTGACTTAGTAGGGCCTGGAGTCTTGACAGCCTGACTGCTGCCGGACGTCTGTCCCTTCTTCTTCTGATCCTTAGCCGCTGGCTTCGGATCAGCTTTCTTTTGTTCCTTTGGCACCTTTGGAGTCGGAGCCTTGGGAGTGACCGTCTTCGGATCTTTGGTTACTGTGGCAGTGGCAACCTTCGGATCCGCTTTCTTAGTACCCTGGGTACTAGGCTTCTTCGGATCGGGCTTTTTAGGCTCGTCCTTCCCCAGAGGCTTCTTTCCAACACCTACGTGTTTGAGAGCCTTGGTACTAACCTTGCCATCGGCCGACCGGGACCGATCTCGGGTAGCACCCCTGCCACCGCGCGTCCTCGGACGTGCAGTGTCGGAGTCGCTGTCGCCTCCCATAGACAGTTTCCTGGTAACTGTCTTCTTGAGGCTTGGCGAAATGCTCAGACTGCACATCCGAGAGAGATGTCCAGTCGACTCGGAGGGGTTCGATTCTACTGCACTGTAGGCGATCCCTCGCAACATTCCGGAGTCCTCGCTACCCTCGGGTGACGGAGACTTCCGAATCGGTGACACGATCGGATCCACACGTAGTTCCGACAGAGTCTGACTGAGCTCATCACCACTGGGGCTCTGAGCGTCCATGTGCTCCTCGGTGGCGGACGCCACCTCGGAGTGACCGGAGAGTTCGGACTGGCAGAGCTGCTGCTCGGCCATCCTCACTTCTTTCAAGTGTCTTACGACGGGAGTTTGACGGGGAAACACTTAGTTCCCCGTCTCCCTCTTTGTCTTAGACGGACCAGGAAAGAGTACTCACAGTTCCTACTCTTTTTATAACTCTTCTACTCTTCTAGTTGCCCAAAAACGCCGACTTCTCCGCTGCTGCCGCACGCACGATTGATCCGGGTGAGCCCCAAAATCAATATGGCGTTCCCTCGCTTTTGTTTTTAAAACAAAGCGCATGCGCAGCGTCTCGCGTGATTGGACGCGATCCCGTTACCCGGTGTGACCCAATTATAGATTAATCAGGTCACGACCTTTCCCGCCCGCAGCTCGGGCTCGGGGGATCACACTGCCACGTAGGCGGCTCGCAAAAGTCAAAATATACTTCGAATAAAGAGTTCGTCAGGAGTATTAGTGGATTAATATGGGAAATCGAAGATTACCCCACCGGATTATCCGTCCACCACCCTCGGGGAGCACTCCAACATTCTTTTCTATTCAACTCTGAGCGCCCCTGTTGGTAGCACACATATAACATATAAAACAACACAGGACACCACACTCGTTGTGTAAACAAGCTAGGTTACCGCCCCTCTGGCCACCAGCCTTGGGCTTCGCCGAACGGGTTTCCCGTTCACCTCTCGTAACCTGGCCGAAGGACCCTCGTTCTTAACTAAAATTCCAGCCTTGATTTTAGTTTTCCGGGCCCTTCTTCCTTCGCCTGCCGAGACTTTCTTTTTCACGGTCTTCTGGAGCTTCTTTCGTACCACTCTCTTAGGGGTATCATCTGACACCCCTTCCAAAGGTACAAATTTAGCCTCCGAAGTTCCCTTTTCCACCTCCGTTTCCGGGGTGAGCTCCCTTCCAGCCCAAGCACGCAACCGAGCCACATGGCTCGTCCGGATGCGCCCTGCTTCGGACTGAATCAACACAGTCGTCTGACTGATACATTTAACCACGGTGTGTGGTCCATCCCAGTTATTCGCCAGCTTGATGTTGCAGAGCGGTTCGTGTAGGCGGATTACTCTATCCCCCACTACGAAACGTCGCAACTTCAATCCGGTGTCATAACCTACCTTTTGCCAATTCGCAGCTTTGAGCAAATGAGCCCTAACTGTTTCGTAGGCAAATTTGAACCTCTCTCGTAGAGATTCCACAAATAGCACCGTACATGGTGCTTCTGGACTGATCCCTACCACCCCGAATACCAAATCCGCCGGCATGATCAAGTCCTCTCCGAACACCAAGAGGTTCGGTGTGCAATTCGTCGAAGTGTGGACCGTATTGTTATACGCATGTACCACAAATTCGCACTGATCATCCCAATCGTCCATATGGGAGTTCACTAATGGCTTCAAAACCTGGATCAAGGTCCGATTGAACCGCTCCACCTGCCCGTCGGACTGTGGTCAGTACGGATTGGTCCGAGTTTTGCATATAGCCAACTGATGACACATAGCTGCCCAAAGTTTGGACTCAAATTCTCTCCCTTGATCGCTATGTAACATCAAGGGAGCCCCCAGATGGAGGATCCACCCCTTCACTAGTGCTTCCGCACAAGTAGCAGCAGTATGATCCTCTAGTGGGTACACTCTGGTGTATTTGGTATAGTAGTCCGAGACTACCATCATACACGTATTACCCTTTGGAGTGGGTTTCACTCCACTGATAATATCCACGGCTATTCGAGCAAATCTCACCCCGAATAGTTCCTGCTGCAGTGGCAATTTCCCTAGTCCAGGACCAGGCTTGCCTAAACAACATGCCGGACATGTCTCTATCCACCTCAAAAGGTCGCCAGACATTCCGGGCCAGTAATATCTCCGACTCAGCCGTTCCAAAGAGCGTTTCTTTCCGAAATGCCCACTAGTGGAATGGCCGTGGCAGTAGTACAGGATGTCTTTCCTCATGGCAGCAGGGATTACCATTTGTAATACCCTCCGCTTTCCGGGACAAGTCTTCCACCTGCACAACAACGAGTCTCGGACCTCCAGTTCATGGAACTGTGCCAAGAAACGTCGCATTTCACGGTTTTCCAGCGATATTTCGGGTCTCACTGGACAGACCCCAGTAGGGACAAGCTCCCTCAGTCGTGCTATGGTAGGATCGGCCATCTGGTACGTCCTTATAGTGTCGGTGGACCAATCCAACAGGTTTTGCAACAACCCATCATAAGGCAAACGCACACTCGCTACCACAGCATTGTGAGCACCACAATCCCCACATTCCGGACGCACACAACGGCGTACCGGACGTCTACTTAGGCAGTCAGCATTAATATGCTTCGTGCCCGCTCGGTGCTGGATATGAGAGTTCTCCAGTCCGAACTCGCTGAGGTGATTCAACCATCGACCAATCATTCCCTCCGCATCCTTAAAATTAAGGAGCCACCTGAGGGCCGAATGATCGGTACGAAGTGTGAAATTCCCTCCATATAAGAAGTGCCGAAACTTCTTCGTGTATACCACCACTGCGAGCAACTCTCGCTTGGTAGTACAGTAATTTCTCTGTGCCTTGTTCATACTGTTACTAGCGAACGCCAACGGGACCTCTACTCCGTCCTGGATTTGGGACAATGCGGCCCCGATGCTCTCATTGCTCGCATCAGTGTCAAGGATGAAATGCCCCTTCTCCGTAGGGTATCTCAGCACCGGGGTGGTCCGGAATAACGCCTTAATCTCTTTGAAGGCTGCATTCTGTTCCATCCCCCATGGGAAGGGTTCTTTTTTCCTCCCCGGAGTCCAATGGCTCAACCGTTGAAGCGGCTGAGACACCCTCGAGAACCCGGGGATGAAGTCCCTGTAATAGGAACAGAACCCTAGAAAGGATCTGATATCCTTTGGTCCTTTTGGAACTTCCCAAGTCTCCACAGTCTCCAGTTTAGCCGGATCAGCCTGCACACCCTCGGTGGAGATGATCCGGCCCAAATAGACCATGGACTTCCGAAAAAGTTCACACTTCTTTGGCTTTAATGTCAAGCCATTGGACCGAATTCGTTCCAACACCTCTCCGAGGTTCAACGCACACTCCTCAAACGTCTTGCCGAAGACAATGACATCATCCAAGTATACCAAGCACTTGCGCCACAATAGATCACTCAACAGAGTTTCCATCATAGCCTCAAATGTGGCCGGGGCGTTGCATAACCCGAAAGGCATCAGTTCAAACTGATACAGTCCAATGTGACTCGTAAAAGCCGTCTTCTCTTTATCCTCCTCCTTCATCCCGATCTGCCAATACCCGGACTGCAGATCAAGGGTGCAGAACCATTGGTTCCCACCCAGCGAGTCCAGAGTCTCATCAATTCGGGGGAGAGGATATGCATTTTTCTTGGTTACTCCATTCAGGCGTCTATAATCGATACAAAATCGGATAGACCCATCCTTTTTAGTAACCATCTGAACCGGACTGGACCAGGGACTAGTGCTAGGCACTATCACCTTCTGTTCCAGCATGGTTTTCACTTGTTCTTCAACAACAGCTTTCTTACCCAACGGCAAACGTCGGTAAGGCATTTTGAAAGGCTGTGCATCTCCAGTATTGATAGAATGCAACACTTTGTCGGTTCGGCCTAACGGCTCCCCCTCCACCTGCCATGCATCCTGATACTTCACTACCAGCCTCCTTAGAGAGTCGAGATCCATCCGATCCGTCAGATCCGTTTCGGATATCATTTTCTCGAGTCCCTCACTCAAAGGGGTCGGAGAAGGGTCACCCTTCATGCTCACCTGTCCAGCGGACACTACGGCCTCACTGGTGAACACCTTCCCCAACACTGTATCTTTCCTAAGATACTGTGGTTCCAACCCGGGGTTAGAAACCGGCACCACGGTCCAAGCACCATCCCCCACTAGGGTATCCATGCCTGTCAAACCGATGCTTCCCAACATGGCCACATCCGGTTCCACAACTGCTTCTTCCTCTCTCCTAAGCCCCTTGCTTCGGACCAGCACGTCACACGTCTGTCCGGGAGGAATTTTAACAGTTTGGACCACCGTTGCCACTGTCGATACTTGTCGGAGCACACATTGCTCCACCGCACGGTACGGGTGCTCTATTCGGAGTACCCCTGTACCAGGATTCAGGACCGCGTCATACAACGCCGAAAAATCCAACCCCAGTATACCGTCGTCTGCAATATCCGCAATGGTGGGAGAAGCCACATACTCCTTCCCTCCAATTCGGACAGGTATGAACGCGCGCCCATACGTCTGCATACTCGACCCATCGGCCGAACAGGCGTTTACCCTCGTTTTGAAGTTATCACGACTGTCCGGCATAAGAGCATAGAATCTGGAGGAGATAAAGGAGTGGCTAGCTCCCGTATCTACTAAAAATTCGCCCGCCCTACCGGCCACAGTAACAGACACATACCACCGCCTCCCCCCCAGCGGAGACGGGTTTACAGTGAAGCGTTTGAAATCCTTCGGAGCAGCCAGATCAAGGCCATGTTTCTTCAAATGGTCGAAACATGGATGATCCGGGGAAAGCTGGGTACTCCCTACCCATACGGTGTCTGTGACAGCCGCAACTTCCTCGTTCCTATCCGTAATGGGCCTCCCTGCCTCATTGCCGGGCAACTGATGGACTGGAATGTTAATCAGGCCGGCATCCGAGCTCCTAAAGCTCGAAGCCACCCCTGATTCCCTTCCTGTCTTCTGAATTTCACTAGGCTCTACCTCTCTGGTATGTTGGCGTACTTCATCTGCAGGGGTTGTCCGCTCGCCTTTTCGGACTACCCCCTCTAGTTTCCCTCCTTTCCGGGAACTTTCGGACTCGGAGCTGTACACTCCGCAGCAAAGTGACCGATCTCTAAGCACCTATAGCACTTAGCGGTCCTCCGATTGATCTTCCTTCTGTTAGGCTGGGTAGCCCCCTGAATGGAAGTCGTCATCTTCTCAAACAGCGATGTGAAAAACGCTGCGTCCATCATCGGAACCTTCGGATCCGATGACTCCCTTTTCGGAGGGGGGTTCCCACCCCCTTCCGGCTTCTTATTCTTCCACGGCGGTTTAGAGGAATTCCCATTCCTCTTGAACTGAGCCGCTGAAGCTATAGCCCCCTCCTCATCACTGCCCGAACCATCAGACTGTTCCGGAGAACATTCTATAATGGCCGAGGCCCGGGTAGGCATCCGGTCCCCTAACAGTGACTTTTTGAGAGCATGTATGTCGATGGCCTTAAAAAGGTCATCTAGTGACGTATCTGCTCTCCACGTGTCATACACCGTTTGTTGTATGTCAGGATCTCTCAGTCCGGCAACGAACTGAGAGAACAATTCCTTAGAAAATAAGGCATCGTGGATTCCTGAAGCAGGGTGTACCTTCTTCAGGAGTCTCATCAATGCAAGTCCGAAGACCCTCGGAGCTTCGTTCTTGCCTTGCACGCGCTTCTTAAAAGCGACCATCGGATCAATCCGAGCGGAATCTCCGTACAGGATGGTTCCGATTTCTACGAGCTGTTTGAAAGTACCGCGAGGTCCGCAATCCTCCTTCCACTGCTCAACTGCCATGAGACCATCTCCCATGCGTAATCCCTTACACACGTACGGGATTGCATCCTGTTGATCCCACCCACTGAGGTTTATATCCTCAACGGTGGCTCCCAACCAATCTTCCCACGAATTCTTCTGCCAGTAGGGAAATGGCTCGCTAGCTATGCGTCTAGCAGCGTTGGACGAACCTCTAATTTTAGAGGTTATCGCCAGACATTTAGAAATGGATGCTGTCGCGTCCTTTTCCGCACCGACATTGTGCAATCCGATCCCCGCTATGGCGGGATTCGTATCGTACAATTCTTGCAATTCTGTACTCAGCATTGTTCTTCTCGGAGCCTTCTTCGGGCTCTTCGTACCAGGAGTCGCCCCTGGAGTAGCGCCCATAGCTGGTACGCTACTCTGTCTGTCCAGAAAAGCCTGGTAGGTCCCATACGACACTAAGTCCGTAGTGGGGTCCACGCCTTGTCCGAACCACCAGTTCTTCTCCTGATCAGTCATGTACTGACACTGCTGGGCCAGAGCAAGCAATCGTTGATGCTCTGACTTCTCCTTTTCCAATTCCTTGGCCTGCTTCTCAGCCTCCTCCTCTTGCTGAGCTTTTTCCAATTTAGCTTTAGCAGCTTCTCCGGCGGCTCGGAGCCCTTCCTTTCGAGCCCTCAGAACCGCCGCTTCCTGCTCCGCTAACTCATCTGCGAGGGCCGCGTTCTCCTTCATCCGTTTCTGCTGCTGCTCCAAGGCAGCCTGCTGTTTGCGATACACGTCTCGCCTTTCTATTTCCAAGTTTTTCTGTTCCTGGAACAATATGGTTGCTTGGCATTCTCGCCATTGCAACAAACTTGAAGGAGTCAGATCGGTTTTCGCCGCCTTATCCTGTTCTGCCGCTTTCTTCAAGCGTTCCGCGTCGAGTTCCTGTTCGTCCACTTTCAACTGTGATCGTGGACTCCGGACCAACTCCGACAATCGTCTTCCCCTACCTACTGAGGCTAGACCCGTCGGGGCTGCGAAGACCTGTTTTGGTATCGGACGGATACCACTGATCCCCACCCTCGGTGAGTAATCACTCGCCCTGCCTCTGCCCCTGGATCGTCCCACTCCGAGGGGTCGTCCTGGTGTTGAGGTTGACAAGGCAGGTTCTATGGTTACCCCACGTCCCATAGGCTGATTGGGAGTGTCGGTAAAACTCATGTAATGGAGGCCTTCCGGACTACCATTGTTCGCAGATGCGAAAGAGGTACTGTTGTCCTGTATACTCTCTCGCGTTTCTGATAAAAACTGCTGTAAAGCAGTTCTTTTTGCTTTCAGAATGTCACACTCTGTCATTAGACTTCGGCGGACCTCCTGTAAGTCCTGTGTCCCGAACAATGGCTGATCGGGCCCCTTCTGCCTCATGGATTACAGCGTCTCGGGCTGCGCAAATATGGTTCAGCTCCGTGTTTGCCTCGACAAACTCGGACCGGATCCCTCGTAGGTCCGCTTCTTTCTGGTCGTATTCCGCCCGGACTCTGCTGAGGGATTGTACCAGTTTCTCATTCTCCTCCAACAAGGTAGACAGTCTTGCGTCCTTTTCCTTGATTTTGGAAGCTCGGTGTGTGACTGCACCTTCCAATGCAATCAGACTGCTTTTCCATTCATTGGATTGCTTCTGAATGGTCAACAATTCCATTTGAGCCATCTGTACACGTTCCTGTACTCGGGCCTCTCTCATGTCGTCAAAGCGACGCTCCTCCAACAGGGTAAACCTCCTCGGAGTCGGCGCGGCTGAGCTTGACCCACCAACATTGAACAAGGACAAGTTCATTTCTTCTAATGAGCGGCTCATTATGGTAGGACCCTTGGGTCCTCGTGCTGCGTCTGTTCCGGATGGAACATTCGCCCTACTGTGGGTATCTGCCTCATAACTGGCATCTAACCCTTCCGGTGACAAGGCTGCTGCCTCATCCGGAGACCTCGCTGCTCCGTCCAGAGCCCGAGGTCTGTGCTACTGCACAGGCTAACCTGCGTTTCACTCAGAACTGGTCACGGCACCAGTGTAATAAACGATCTTTTGTATCTTTATGATATTGGTAGAGTATCAATTAAAGAACAAAGTCGACACCGTTCGGATCAAGTGTTACAGGTTGCAATATCAGGTTTATTCAGGTAAACCTAAACAAGCAGTCACTAAGTGTGCGAACTCCCTATAGAGTTCGGAACGGGTCAGTAGGCTAAGCAGCCGATATGATCACGGTGTCTCTTCACCAGCGTGGCTCAGAGTAACCGACGAGTACCGCCAGATGCCGGGTATATATAGGCAGCCAGCCTGCGTGCGCACACGCAGACCGGAAGCCTATAGCGACCTCTGTCCATACCCCAAGCCCGGAGTAGGTGTCGCCACCTACCGTCGGACTGAAGGGTTCGGACTGAGCTCGCAACACAGCATCCAACAGCACTCGTCATATAACAACCCCGTATAACCCTAGCCCCTACACTACCTTTGAAAAAAAGAAACTTGGGTAAGTCTCCTCTGCAAAGTCAATGGGACATTAAACTACACAAACAAACAAACGAAAGGCCTATTTATGGTGAATAGTTCATCGTGAATTAGGACAGTATAGCATGAATGAATCTCTCAGATCAATCATCACCATCACCATCATCAACACCTAACACCCTCCCCCCTGACTTTCTATGACTACCGTAAAACCTCGCATATAAGCCTAACTCGCGTATAAGCCGCACCCCTAACTCTGACAGATTATATAAGCCGCAGAGGGGGTCTGAAAATAGTTAATTTGGTACTGTAGTATACTTATAAAAACTCTCGTATAAGCCGCACCCTATATAGGCATGTTTGGTATCAAAAGAAAGCTGAGTCTTATTCGCGGCTTACGGTAGTGTCTACCTCCCTTAACCCCCCACTTGCCCCTACATTCCCCCTCTCTTCTCCCCCACTTGTCCCCACATTCCCTCTCCCTTTACCCCCACTTGTCCCTACATCCCCCCTCTCTTCTCCCCCACTTGCCCCTACATTCCCCCTCCCTTCACCCCCCACTTGCCCCTACCTTCCCGCAGACTAATATATCGGTGGGTGGGCTGCGTGTGATATCGCTCGTACCAGTCAGACATGGCTTCATCGGCTGATGTTAATGTCCCTCGGGGCTCCGGGTGGACATAACTCTTCCTGCTGTGAGCCCCACCTCCGGCTCCCACCACCGGGGCCTGATCTCCGGGTTCTAGCGCGAGTCCTGCCTGCCAGTTTTCCTGAGAAATGGGGAAATGTTCTGACTAGCTCTAGGTTTATAGGGAGATCGTCTGACCTGATAAGTAGTTCTATCTGAAATAGATAAAGGCAATATTCCACTGCTGGCGGTCTGCCCATCTGTCACCTCCCCTCTTAGCTCAGGATTCCCTCTGAGATCTTCCTTTCCTGCCCTCCTCTCTGCCCTGTTTACTGTAGTTAACTTGAGTGTCTGTCATTCAAACTGCCCACAGTGGAATATGCTGAAAAATCATACAAAACTCAATATCGTTGACCTGAAGGTAATTCCCTTCATTTCAAAAGAAACAACAGAAATTTATAGTAGATATGGTACAAGTGACTTGCTGTATACGTGTTATAAGCTAAGGACAGGGTAATTGTCCAAGGCGCCAACCAAAGATAATTATTGTTGTCCAAGGCTTATAAGGCATATGCAGCTAGGCGTACATCATATCTGACTTACACCCACAGTAGCAGACTGTGTTCAATTTAAAATACAGTCAGGCCTTTTCTTTTGTTCTCTCAGCCATCTGTGGTGTACATTTTTATGATGAATATATCCAGTTTCATACATGTAATCCTTGTAGGAGCCAGCAGGCTTTTCCCCAATGTTTATGAAAAAAAAACTACACACAGGAAAGAAACAGCCTCAAAAGGGAGTCCAGGTTGCCTCCAGCAGAAGGACTCTCCTCTTTAGGGGAGCCCAGGTCGTTTAAGGGAGCCTTAGTGACTCTCTGAATGGCCTAGGGCAGTAACCAGCTAAAGAGAGTCATATAGGGACCTGGGCTCCCCTAGAGAGGGGAGTCATTCTGGAGGCAACCTGGACTCCCTTTTGACGCCGACCCTTTTCTCTGTGTACGTCCTGCCACAATGCCTCATTCCCCTGGCTGACTCACTGATCTCCATCTGATGTAGCAGAAGGTAAGGCTTGATGTGTGCTCATCTACATGTACAAGGTGTTATCATGTATCAAAGTGTAGTCCTGGCATGTACCGTAAAACCCCGCCTTTAAGATTTTGGGGTTTATTTTTCCTACAAGACAGATCTTTATCTCAAAATGGGGGGTCGTCTTAAAGGAGGGGTTATATTATATAGTATCAAAGAGAGAACCATTTTAAAGTCTTTTTTTTCTACAAGACGGATTTTTATCTCAAAGTAGGGGGTCGTCTTAAAGGCGGGGTCGTCTTAAAGGAGGGGTTTTACGGTAATAACATTCCGCAATTACAGTCGGCTACGTTGTCCGACTGCTATAAATAGATGGCGTTATGATTGTATAATGGTATTCCATACATGTATTCATGAGGTGGTCTGTGATGGATCTTCCACCACTAGGTAGGCAGTCCCCATGATGCTGTGCCCACACTGAAAATCCATAGGTTGAAAGGGTTAGTCAGTACAGACTAACCCAGGTTGGTCATATGAGTGTTAGTCACAATGGAAAAGTTATATTCAAAAATGACCAAGGGGTCAGTCAGTAATGGCTAACCTAGGTCCATCATTGGTGTGTTGAGTTTGTATACCACTAGTTGGGGGCCACCCTGGAAATAAAAAGACTAAGGTGGGTTGGTCAGTAGTGACCAACCTGACAATAATAACTAATCTAGGTTGTTCGTATAGAGTCAAAAAGATGACTAACTAGGTTAGGTACTAGTGACTGAGAGGTTGGGCGTATAGGGAGCCTAGGAATATCAGTGCACGCTACTATAGCTGCGCTTGGTGCTCTTGTAGGAAATAGCATTGCTGGCAGCATAAAGCTTTAACCCTTTACGGGCGGCATGTCGCTAAAAGAAACTCGCCAATGCTGCATTGGTCATTATAACTCAGCCATGCTACATTGGTGCATCATACCGATTTTTCGGGGGGTGTCTGAACCCGTAGAGTCGCCATGATGCTTGAACGCAGTCCTTAAAGGGTTCCTGTGACCAAAGCGCAGCTACCATATTAGGGGGGTTTGGACGTGAAAGGATGCATTCTTATGCATTTTAGGACACAATATTTAAAGACTCGGCCCCCTCACCCCAGGTCATTCATACTCCACTGAAATAGACTATGTGTTATATGTTATTGTCCCTATCTCTCATTCTTTCCCCTCTTTTCTTCTCTTTTTCTTTTCTCTTTCTTCCTGTTTTTTTCACGTTTTTTTTTTTTTTTTTTTTTTTTTTTTGGGGGGGGGGGGGGGAGGGGGCAAGGCCCAATGCTGCTAGATCCGGTCGGGTTACCAGAAACAAACCTCTTTTTTTATTTGGCCTTCAGGACTAAATGAACATGAATCTAGAATCCTTAAGAGTTAATTAATTGCTATTGACAGACCGCAAACAGTAAACCTTATTTGAGCATTCCCCAGTTTGACTGAGCACACATGACTCAATTGTGCTGAATTGCACTTTGCCCTTCTGTCAACATCATTCATCAATGCAGCCCTGGTGAGTAACTTACCTGTGGTGCATTTATGAATCAAGCAGACAGTATCAAACTGCTCTTTAAATATTAATTAATTGCTATTGACAGAAGATAAACAGTTTCCATGGTTAAGGCGTGCCTCAGTTTGACCGTGCACACATGCCTCAGCAAGCCCAGTTTACATCGGCCAATCAGTGCACTAACGAGCTGTGGTAAAAATAATGGCATCCAATCGCCACGCGGGATTGGTTTTATCTAGTTTTATCTCATTTCCTCTGTGAGGTTTTGGCTGGACCTGTCATGGTGGATATTTGCTATGTGACCACCCTGCCAGCAACAGCTGGTTTCTACCTGGGTGGCCACTGCCTTTCAGTTTATAATTTCCAGGAAAAGCCATCCTGATTCCTTTTCCAGGAATCACTTGTATTCTCTTTTCCTCTTGGAATTCTACTTTGGATTATGTAGATATCCTAACTATAGCCTAACCAGTCACTATAGCCTAACCAAGTTAGTCTTTTTTTGGCCCCCCTATTGGACCAACCTATACTGTCAGGTTGGTCGATACTGACTAACTTACCTTAGTATTTCCATTCTAGGCCTTTTGAGCAAGGCATTAGTCATAATGTTGTTTTGCCTCAGTCATTCTCCGATAGCACTTGGTGAAGCCTTACCAATGTCCCTATGACTACCGTATTCGACCTAATAAGCGCACAGTGTGCTTTAAAACATATTTTATTTTAAACAAAGAAACAACAACTAATTTTAATCCTAATAAGCGCACATCTCCTACCCATTTTCTCCCGATTATCTTGCTGTTAGAGTACCATATTCAACGTAATAACCACAAAGTGCGTTTAATAATTTATCCTAGATACATTTCAGTGCCTCTACATGGGTACCCACAATTTTGGCCGTGTTGCCGTGTCGAATTTAAGCAGGAGGGCAGTGGCATTGTGTCGATTTTAAGGTATATAAGAACTTTGAGAAAAAACGGTCGAATTTTATCCCCGATTTTCCTGTGTCTGTCGATTTTTAAAATGGCCCAAAAGGGCCGTGTCCCCGTGTCGCCCGTGTCGAATTTTACCCACGTAGAGGCACATTTCAGGTAGTTAGGTATATATTTGGGCTAAAATTTCTCTTTTTTTGTCTAAAATTGGCCTAAAAAAGGGGATGTGCGCTAATTAGGGGATGTGCGCTTATTACGTCGAATACAGTAACTTGGGATAGCCACTACAGACTGAGGGCTGAGGCATTTAGATTATCTGTGTATACATGTATCATGTACGGGTTTGTTTGTAAGCCTCCCTACTGACTGCCTGAAGTCTTTGCATCACTTCACTCCCATATCTAACTTGTATAAAGCCTGCTATGGTTGGAGACTATGCTGACTAGATCCCTCTGCCTTAGAAGTGTCCACGTCCTCAGAAGATCAAAGACTCTGGTGCAGTCTAGCAGTGTCTGGTACCTGTCAGGCCGTCTACCTGCGGCTCCTTCTGTCACCGTGTCTCCCTCAATTACTCTGTCTGTCTATGCCCCTCTGTGTCTCTCCTAGACTCTCCCAGGCACCGCCCCCCCCCCCCCGCCCAAGTGCATCAAGACAACAGATGTAGCCAAATCATCTAAGGCACCTGTAGTCTTCCAGGCACCCCCCCCCATATGCCCCTGTGTCTCTCCCACAGTCCCCCAGGCACCCCCTGTCTGTCTCTGTCTGTGTCTAGACTCTCCCAGGCACCCCCTGTCTGTCTCTGTGTGTCTCCTAGAGTCTCCCAGGCACCCCCTGTCTGTCTCTCTGTGTGTCTCCTAGAATCTCCCAGGCACCCCCTGTCTGTGCCTCTGTCTGTGTCTAGAGTCTCCCAGGCACCCCCTGTCTGTCTGTGTCTGTGTCTAGAGTCTCCCAGGCACCCCCTGTCTGTCTCTGTCTGTGTCTAGAGTCTCCCAGGCACCCCCTGTCTGTCCCTCTGTCTGTGTCTAGAGTCTCCCAGGCACCCCCTGTCTGTCCCTCTGTCTGTGTCTAGAGTCTCCCAGGCACCCCCTGTCTGTCCCTCTGTCTGTGTCTAGAGTCTCCCAGGCACCCCCTGTCTGTCCCTCTGTCTGTGTCTAGAGTCTCCCAGGCACCCCCTGTCTGTCCCTCTGTGTGTCTCCTAGAGTCTCCCAGGCACCCCCTGTCTGTGCCTCTGTCTGTGTCTAGAGTCTCCCAGGCACCCCCTGTCTGTCTCTGTCTGTGTCTAGAGTCTCCCAGGCACCCCCTGTCTGTTCCTCTCTGTGTGTCTTCTAGAGTCTCCCAGGCACCCCCTGTCTGTCTCTGTCTGTGTCTAGAGTCTCCCAGGCACCCCCTGTCTGTCTCTGTCTGTGTCTAGAGTCTCCCAGGCACCCCCTGTCTGTCTCTGTCTGTGTCTAGAGTCTCCCAGGCACCCCCTGTCTGTCTCTGGCTGTGTCTAGAGTCTCCCAGGCACCCCCTGTCTGTCTCTGGCTGTGTCTAGAGTCTCCCAGGCACCCCCTGTCTGTCTCTGGCTGTGTCTAGAGTCTCCCAGGCACCCCCTGTCTGTCTCTGGCTGTGTCTAGAGTCTCCCAGGCACCCCCTGTCTGCCTCTGTCTGTGTCTAGAGTCTCCCAGGCACCCCCTGTCTGCCTCTGTCTGTGTCTAGAGTCTCCCAGGCACCCCCTGTCTGTCTGTCTGTGTCTAGAGTCTCCCAGGCACCCCCTGTCTGTCTGTCTGTGTCTAGAGTCTCCCAGGCACCCCCTGTCTGTCTCTGTCAGTGTCTAGAGTCTCCCAGGCACCCCCTGTCTGTCCCTCTGTGTGTCTCCTAGAGTCTCCCAGGCACCCCCTGTCTGTCTCTCTCTCCATGTGTCATATAACCTCCCAGGCACCCCCTGTCTGTCTCTGTCTGTGTGTAGAGTATCCCAGGCACCCCCTGTCTGTCCCTCTGTGTGTGTCTAGAGTCTCCCAGGCACCCCCTGTCTGTCCCTCTGTGTGTGTCTAGAGTCTCCCAGGCACCCCCTGTCTGTCCCTCTGTGTGTGTCTAGAGTCTCCCAGGCACCCCCCTGTCTGTCCCTCTGTGTGTGTCTAGAGTCTCCCAGGCACCCCCTGTCTGTCCCTCTGTGTGTGTCTAGAGTCTCCCAGGCACCCCCCTGTCTGTCCCTCTGTGTGTGTCTAGAGTCTCCCAGGCACCCCCCTGTCTGTCTCTGTCAGTGTCTAGAGTCTCCCAGGCACCCCCTGTCTGTCTCTGTCTGTGTCTAGAGTCTCCCAGGCACCCCCTGTCTGTGCCTCTGTGTGTCTCCTAGAGTCCCCCAGGCACCCCCTGTCTGTGCCTCTGTCTGTGTCTTCTAGAGTCCCCCAGGCACCCCCTGTCTGTGCCTCTGTGTGTGTCTCCTAGAGACTCCCAGGCACCCCCTGTCTGTCTCTGTGTGTGTCTCCTAGAGACTCCCAGGCACCCCCTGTCTGTCTGTCTCTCTGTGTCTCATATAACCTCCCAGGCACCCCCTGTCTGTCTCTGTCTGTGTCTAGAGTCTCCCAGGCACCCCCTGTCTGTCCCTGTCCCTCTCTGTGTGTCTTCTAGAGTCTCCCAGGCACTCCAGCTGTATGTCCCTCCCCTGTGGTGTTTTGGTGCTACTACCTCCAGGCACAGGTTCTTTTTAACAAATCCTCAGCTTGGTGAGGGAGTGGACTATATGATACCCTGGGAAGGTGTGCAACCAAATATCCACAGTCATGGTGATCTCACCAAGTGGAGGTCCTGTAAAAACCTGGGGTCCCGGGTGTGGTGCCTGTTTAATCAGGTGAACGGATGCCCACCTGTAGACTCTCCATAGGCTACCATAGTGTAGACCCGTAGCACTGACTGTAGCTCTCAGGCTAGCATCTCAGGCTAGCATCTCAGGCTAGATGCTAGCATCTCAGGCTATTATCTCAGGCTAGCATCTCATGCTGGCATCTCATGCTAGCATCTCATGCTAGCATCTCAGGCTAGCATCTCAGGCTAGCATCTCAGGCTAGCATCTCAGGCTAGCATCTCGGGCTAGCATCTCAGGCTAGATGCTAGCATCTCAGGCTAGCATCTCAGGCTAGCATCTCATGCTGGCATCTCATGCTAGCATCTCAGGCTAGCATCTCAGGCTAGCATCTCAGGCTAGCATCTCAGGCTAGCATCTCAGGCTAGCATCTCAGGCTAGCATCTCATGCTGGCATCTCATGCTGGCATCTCAGGCTAGCATCTCGGGCTAGCATCTCAGGCTAGCATCTCAGGCTAGATGCTAGCATCTCAAGATAGTATCTCAATTCAATAAAAACCTTTAGGGGCAGCATAGTGCTTTAATGCATTATGCCCTTTGTCACCATGATGCATAAATGAGGCATTGGAGAGGAGCTACATTCATGCATTGTGCTGACACTTCAGAACTGTATCAACTGCGTTGGGTCGGCACGAGTTAATCGCCAGGACTGCACTCATGCATTCATGCATCATGGTGAATTGTTTCAATGCAATATGCAGCCCATCGGGGGGGGGGGTAGTACTCACCCTAACTAGTGCTGCATCGCTGCATTGTTTCAATCATAAGGGTTGATCAATTGGCGAAGTGTTGTCATGATGCGCCAATACAATGCCGTTGAGTCACTCATCAATGCTATGTTAGACCATCAAGAAGACAGCCACTCAACCCTCCGCCTATATATGTCCTACCCATATGCCACTGAGCACAGGTCTTTAGTCACGCCCAACTGTCGTGCATGGGGGGGGGGGCAGGGTGGTGGGAGGGGGAGAGGCAGCAGTGGACAGGGAGGCCAGCATGGCAGCCATGGTCGCTCCTCCTCCTCCTCCTCCTCATCCTGCTGGTGACAAGGCTTTAGATCAGTCCTGCCACCCCATCCCTCACACTCCCTACTCCCAAGCCAACCATTTCCTCATAGTCCCAACTCAGCCCTCAATCCCCGCCTTATCCGACTCTACCCACTATCATATTTGTGGTGGATGTTCCAGGCCCACTGATTTACCCAGGAAAAGCCACATTTCACTCCCTTCTCGTAAAATAACCCTCTTCAGCTTTTCACAGCCCTGAACGTCATGAATTGATAGCATATAACATTATCATTTTCAATCGAAAATTGCTCTTTTGGTTGATGTTGTTCATAATTACATGAAATGAACACAATTGATCATTCAAATTGTTTACCACTGAGGATTAATTCACTCGGCTCGGCCTTGTCAAATAACCCTCAGTAGGCCTATATAGTAAAACCCTTCTCGTAAATCTTTTCTAGTCCTCCTTCAATCATTCCCTCTCCCATATCCAAACTTCTCTGCTATGAGCCCTCCCTTGGTTTGGTTTGGAAAATGCAAGGAAACCCTTCCCCATCTACCCTTTCCCAAAAGATAATTATGATGAAGGTCCACTTCCTAAACTCCTCACGTCTCCCATTTCCAATTCCCTCCAACCCACATCCCCCTCCCAGCCACCCCTCCCCCCCCCTTCCTGCCACCCCCAGTATTGGGTACAGAGGCAGTGACGGTGCCGACTGTGGTTATTTATAACACTGAGCCCCTCCTGTCGTTGTGCTGCTGGTGGTGGTGGCCACTGCAGTGTGCGTGGTAATGTGGTAGGGACCAAGTAGTGGACGCTACAACAGGTGGAGGTGGAGACAGGCCGCACAGGTACCACATTGTAACAGGTAGTCCTGACGGGCAGGAGGGTGGGGGCAGGATTGATTCTGCTTGCCCTTATTGAAGAAATGTATCAACATGTGGACTTGTGTGTGTGTGTGTGTGTGTGTGTGTGTGTGTGTGTGTGGATAGGGGGTGGGGGGCAGGCAGAGCGGACGCTCTGTGCAGTGGCACCTGGGTTTTATCTTTTGGAGATACAAGATCTCCTATGCTTTAGCATTGAAGGGCCGTATTCAATGCCCCCATTGAATACGATGTGGCCGTATCCAATGGGCTAGAAAAAGATTGTTTTTTCTTCATAAAATGGCTTCAAATAAAAAATAAACACAAATGCCAACTACATTGATACCATATCTGATGTATTTCACTCTAGGGGCTGGGGCCATATCCAACTCAGCCTGCGGCTTCGTGGGATATGGCCCCAGCCCCCACTCGTGAAATACAACAGAGATGGTATCAATGGGCGTTGGCATTTGTCTATGTATCAAGACCATTTGGCCAGACTGACAACAGTTCTGTAACATCGTATGCGGTAATGGCATCTAATGTTAATATGATAGTATTGGAAATTGCCTTTGATACCTCTCAGCATCAAAGCTTGCTAAATGCTCTCATTCAGAGGCCATCTATTCTGCGTGGCTGCTCAAGAACACATTATCATAAAATGCTTGTGAGTGTGTTTGGGGGCGGGGGGGGGGGTGTACCAAGGCAGGTAGCAGCAGAGGCAGCAGGGAGCTGACAGGTGCAGGCAATGTGGGAGACAAGTATGGGGATGTCCAGACTCAACGCTCTGTGTGGTGGTACGCAGATCAGGCAGTCAGCGTGGATGCTTAGGCCAAAAAGAAAAGGTTTGTTTCAGGTCACCCGACCGACCCTAACAAAACAGGGCTGACCCTACGTTTTTATATGCAATTTTGAAGAAATTTTCGTATTTTTACCCCCTTTTGGTCAATTTTAGTGTCTTTGGGGAGGCTGGCCAGTTCAGAGAGAGGTACAGAGAGAGAAGAAACAGCATTAAAAGGGAGTCCAGGTTGCCTCCAGAATGACTCCCCTCTTCAGGGCAGCCCAGGCTGCATAAAGGAGCCTAGGTGACTCTCTGTCTGACCTAAGGGAGTCACCTGGGAGAGTCATATAGTTATCTGGTTCATAAGACTCCCCTAAGCGACTCCCTTAGGTCGGCCAGAGAGTCACCTAGGCTCCCTTAGGCGACCGGGACTCCCCTAAACAGGAGAGTCATTCTGGAGGCAACCTAGACTCCCTTTTGACGCTGTTTCTTTTCTCTGTGTACCCATTTTGGTCTGTGGCCTACAGGTAGGCAGCCGACACAGAGGGTCCATTCACCACGAGTCGGCCATACCTTGGGATGTCTATGGTGTATGTTAAGGGCGACCACTTAGTGGGCACCAGGGCACAGGTCCAGCAACATGAAGGATGAAGCTTGTGGTTGTTTGGTTGTTGGGTTGCTTTACACCCTAATTAACAGCTGAGGTCATTTCAAGGGCGGTGATGATGATTGAATCTATGGATGACTGAAGGTAGAAAGCACACCCCTACATTTTACTGAGGCAATGGTTCTTTCACATCCCAGACTACAAAGGCACAGTGTGAGATGGACAGGCCTTTGATATGCTGTATGTCTACCACAGCAGGTCGTAGCTCAACCAGCAGGGTGCTGCTGAGTCTCAAACCCACGATCTTGTGAGTGCCAGACAAACGCTCTAGCTCTGAGCTACTTCCAACCCCCTGCGGCTTGTGTGGTGCTGTGGGGGGTGTTGGTGGTGGGGGGGGGGGGGGGCAATGGTCTCTGGAGGAAGTGGAGGCCAATTGCCCTAGCGGGGGATATCAGGTCAAGTACGGGTGCGTCCTTGTACTTGTCAATGTCAAATTAGGGCATTGGCTATATAGCGCTAATACTCTAAGCCTTTAGCCCTTTAACTCTTTAAAGACGGATGTCGCTAAATCATGGCATTTGTTGTCATGATGCCCAAATGCAGCCCCAGCAAGTAACTCGCCGGTGTTGCATTGGAGCATCAGGCTTCAGGAGTGTCTCTACCCCATAGGGTCAGCATTATGCATGAATGCAACACTAGCGAGATACTCGCTGGGGCTGCATTCATGCATTATGACGACCAAGGGCATGATGCATTAATGCATTATGCCGTCCTATGCTGAGTGCTCTAATACAACAGTATACCCTTGGTCGTCATGATGCATGGATGTATCCCTGAGGAGTTACTGGCCAGTGCTGCATTCAAACATTATCTTGCCGACCCTATGGCGCTGTACACTCCCAAAGGGTTGGCATCGTGTATGAATGTAGCCCTGGTGAGTAGACTCGACAGAGCTGCAATCATATCTTATGACGACCACCAAGGGCATAGCATATCTGCTGCACTGAAAGGGTTAAGAAACCACTGTGATATCGAGATGCCAGGTTGGCAGCACTATAGACTCTTGTCCTATTCCATACCCTCATCATGAGGAGGCAATGCTATTAGCCTCATCCACTCATATTAGGGCTAGGGAGTGCTCATTTATGAACAATGGGAGGGGGATGGTGAAATCTCGCGCTGGGATGCAGACCTTTTTACACCCACCTTCGAGAGCGCGTAGAGTATTTCGCGCCCTCGCCAAAGGCAAAGGAAGATTTTGAACTATAGTAATGTCATGGACCTGTACTATTTGTACAATTCCATGGCAATGTGTTGGCTTTTTTTTTCTAAAAAAGGAGCACAGTCTTTTTACACCCCCCTCCCCCCTAAAGAGAAGTCAGAACCTCACCCCCCCCCCTCAGGAAGGGTCGAAAAAGGCTATGCCCCCCAACACCCCCCCCCCCTGTGATTAATAAATGACCAGTCCCCTAGTCACTAGTCGCCAACCTCTCCTATTACTGCCTTCCTGGCCCTCCTCCTCTTCTCAACTCCCCCAGCAACCATTCTACGGGAAGAAGCCATCTTGGATCCAGCCCCTCCCCTACCCATGTCCCTACAGCCCAGTAGCAATTAAAAGCACTCGTACGCCTCAAGACCCCATCACCGCCCTTTGTACGACTCCAACCATTTAAGGGTTGTGCAGTGCTGTAATGTGCTATAGGTCCCTCTCATGATGCATGCATTGAGGGGTTGGGAGGGCTGTAGGGTAGACTGACCTAAAGGTAACCACGTACCATGAGATATCCACCTTAATTTTGTTGTTATTTATGTATGGTATTGTCTTTATTTGTTCTTTGCTGGAAAGAGTATCACTTAAAGTGTACTATGATACACAAAAACGGGGCTTATCATGCATGAATGACTATAAAATTAAGATGGCCATCTCATGGTACATGGTTATCTTAAGGTCAGTCTACCCTATCCATGCATCATGGCGACCCCATTGGATTGTCTCAAGACTGTATGGTCGGCATGATATATGGATGTAGAACTGGCGAGTTACTCGCCGAGGCTGCATTCCTGCATCATGACGGCAAAGGACACATTAAAGCAGTGTGCAGCCGTCACAGGGTACTAATAGAAGTGGCAGGCGTCGGTTACTACACCCATTCACACACTACAGGAGACCAGGGTGACAAGGACACACTACACTCAAAAAGTAAACTTGTCTCCAGACTCTTCCGAGTGATGGTCATAAAATAAACGAGTCATAAACTTCGACAAGGAAGCGGGCCTTCTAGCTGAAGATAGAAGACCCACTTGGCATGTGCCAGCCCAAAACCCGACATTTGCCAGCTCCAAATTCCATTTGTGGGATGGTAACCTGGTAAGTTAGACAACTTTTGACTCGTTTATTTTATGATAGTCACTTTGACGAGTTTGGAGACAAGTTTACTTTTTCAGTGTAGTCCTCCCCCGTCCCCTGTGGCTGTCAGGCCGACAGGGGCTGACAGGAGCCTGTATTGTCGACCCTGTCCCCAGCAGTGTCGTAGGAAAAGGGGGGGGGGGGGCAGGAGAGTGGGCGGGCCCCCCAATCACTCAGGAGTGGGGGGGCTGAATATGTTTGGGCCCCCTCAAATTAAAATTGGAATCTTCCCTGGAAAAAAGTGAGCCCCTCAAACTACTGCTGACTCTGACAGCAAAATACTGCTGACTCTGACCACAAACTACTGCCGACTCTGACAGTTAACGACTTCTGCCAACTCGGACAGCAAACTCTCAGTCTGCTGCCGACTCTGACAGCAAGCTACTGCCGACTCTGACAGCAAACTACTGCCGACTCTGACAGCAAACTACTGCCGACTCTGACCATAAACACAAATCAAAACAACATGGACTGCATGACGTCACTGCTAGCTAACATAGTGACGTTGCTAGCTAACATAGCAAGGTTGCTTGGTAACATCGCGACGTCGCTAAAACTGTGACGTCACTGCTACTGTGACATCACTCACTGTACACTCTCCATCCAGATGTTTAGTCGAGTTGCATTGAGAATGTACTGATATATTTGAATGTGCTAGGAGAATGTGAAAATACATATGATGTCGGCCATTTTGCCCCTCCTCAAAGATTTTACAGCATTGTGCAGAAAGTCAACATAAATAGGCCCCTCTTACTAATTTATTTACATTATTATATGAAGGTAACTGAAAGATTTTTATGATTGGAGATCGTTTGAGACCTTTTAAAGTATTATTGGTCTTGAACTCTCTAGAAATTAACCATTTAATCTGACCATGGAATGCTGCAAATCGCCCATGAATTTCGACCACTGCATAAAGTGCTTGGCAAAGCCTAGCATGAAGCCACTTCGTGGCTTCATGCTAGGCTTCGCCTAGGCTCACTTTAAAAAATATGCCAAGACCTTTGATATAATACATACAACCCGTACCTCTCCCGCATCAATGAAGATATATGCTTCCTATGCCTGTAGACCTTGTCCCCTGGTAAAGCGGTTGGTTGGTACACTTACTGCTACATAGTTCAGTTTGTACGAAAAGTTTTTAGCCTTGCAGGACATTCGGTTCTGCAGATTTGTTATTCTGCAGGCCCGACTAAATGTTTGCAGGCCCGTATACCCAGAGGAAATGATTGTATTAAGAAAAATTATCATAAAGCTAGCATTTACATAGAAATTGATCATGAATAGAGGTTACTGGTATATTCAAATCATTTGGATGGTTACAATTGTCTAGTTTTGGGTAACTCTCTACAAAATATTCAGGCTTTCTAGTTTAATCTTAGAAACCTTAATAATGGTTCGATTTACAAGCCATAAAAACTGGCATGTAGACAATGATCATAGCCAGCCATTGGGGCCGGCAGACACAGACTCTCTGCCGGACCAGCAGGCTTTTAGCCGGCTATAGCCGGTGTCCGGCAGGTTTTCGTATAGCCTGCATAGTTACCAGGCTTCATCTAAATTCATTTTTGTCATCATGCCTTACCCTACAGTGGTGTGAACCCTACACAAAAACACATCAAGACATTAGGACAATCCTCACTGAGGTATTAATCTGTATCAAGCTACCATGTCAGCTAATTTTAGATGATTTTCTCATTTTAAGTTGATTGCATGATCCATGCAGGTATTGAAAGTTGGAAGGCTCTCATTCATCATTTAGCATAATAAAACTACCATAAATTATATTGTTACAAATAGATAACTGTCGGCTCGCAGAAATCAAGGCCATTAGATTTAGCTTGCAATCACAACAGAACAACCTGTATACAACCAGTACAATCAGTCTAATCCTACCTGCAAATACAATACATTGGTACGATAAAGAATGAATGGAAAATGTTTTTAAGCTAAAGGCAGAATTTCAAAAGAGATCTGGAAATCACTTTATGAGGAACGGAATGTTAGAGGGTGGCATCCATGCCATTTCCTTTGAAATAGGGGCTGATAATAGCAGCCATCACCGAAAATCATCATTTCTGGCCATGTGATGTTATTTAGTCATTTAAGGTGTCTTAATCCACATGTTGAGGGTCGAGGAATACTGTAGGGGCATTAATTTTCCCTTGCCAGGGTTATATCATACCCTATCTGGGCAGCCGTTACCGAAAATCACGAATTTGGCCATATCTTGTCTCCTGACTATAGATGATAGTAGCGGCAGTGGCGTCCTGACACGGGTACATTCATCCTGCAGCATGGTATAGTCAAGTCCGGAGAATTTGGCGAAACTCCCCACTGAGAGGTTGTAATCCCCAATTTTGGGTGTTAGCTCATCAACATCAGATACCATCACCTTACACCATTTAAACAACCCATTTAAACATTCATTTAAGAGCAACTCACCCTATTCTGAGAATCACACTCTCAGACATCACAGGTTTACAGTGGTCATTTATGATGGACAGTGGACCGTGGAGGTGATAAAACTGACCACAGGGCATTTAGGGGTGCCCCTCACTGTGATGGTTACATTCAGCTAATGACCCCCTGCAGTTCTATCAATTAACTTTCTCTTTTGCGGCTTCGCCAAATTCTCCGGTCTTGACTATAGTAGTGGTGACACACGGGAGACCCCCCCCCCACACACACACAGAAAGCTATTAATAGCTACTACATGGGGGAGCAGGCCAGAACATGGAGCATGCCGCGCTGTATGCAGCTACTACATAGTCTGTCACAATGTGTCCACATGTATCACACTACCGTAAGTCCCCGCCTACTACCCGCAGGTTGTACCCGAACCAAACTTGCATTTGATACCAGACGTGCCTACATAGGGTGCAGGTTATACGAGGGTTTTAATCGCTATAGAACACCACTAGAATTGAGGTTTTCAGATCCAAAAACGGGTTATAGGATTCTTCTGAGTTCAGGGTGCACGCGAGATGCGAGATGCGGGTAGTATGCGGGAATTTACGGGATGTATGCATATCCTTCATACAAGCCACACACAGCAGCGCCACGAGCGCCGCAAGCACATACGTGTGTGTTGATGTAATGGGTCTTTGAGCTGAAGTGTATACATAAATGCTCATCGTCAGATCCCTGAGTCAAAACGGGAGGGAGCAGCTGAGTCAGAGCATGATAGTGTAGCTGAGTTTGTTGGGAGTAGCTGAGGGTGAGGGGAGTAGCTCATGGTGGGGGGAGCAGCTGAGGGTGAGGAGAGCAGCTGAGGGTGAGGGGAGCAGCTGAGGATGAGGGGAGCAGCTGAGGGCGAGGGGAGCAGCTGAGGGTGAGGGTAGCAGCTGAGGGTGAGTGGAGCATCTCAGGGTGAGGGGAGCAGCTCAGGGTGGGAAGAGCAGTTCATGGTAAGGGAAGCAGCTCAGGGTGAGGGCAGCAGTTTTATGTTTGTGAGAACAGCTCATGTTTAGGACAACAGCTGATGGTAAGGGGGAGCAGCTCACGATGGACAGCTTATAGAGGTTTGATGTGGAAGGGGAACAGAGGTGTGGAGGTTGAGCAGCTCATGTTGGGGGAGCAGCTGAAGGTGAGGGGAGAGGCTGAGGGTGAGGGGAGCAGCTGAAGGTGAGGGGAGCGGCTGAGGGTGAGGGGAGTAGCTGAGGGTGAGGGGAGGAGCTGAGGGTGAGGGGAGCAGCTCAGGGTGAGGGGAGCAGCTCAGGGTGAGGGGAGCAGCTCAGGGCGAGGGGAGCAGCTCAGGGCGAGGGGAGCAGCTCATGGTGGAAAAGGAGGGAGCAGCTCATAGAGGATTGAGGGGGACAGGGGGTTGATGATATGGAGGGGGTTGGTGGTATGAATAAAGGGTGAGCAGCTCATGGTGGGGAGGGGTCGGTTGTATGAACGGGGAGGGGTGGTGGTATTGAGGTGTGTGTGTGTGTGTGTGTGGGAGGGGAGGGGGTAGGTGATATTGAGGTGTGTGTGTGTGGGTATGGGGGGGGGTGAGCAGCTCATGGTGGGGGAGGGGGTGGTGGTATGACGGGGAGGGGAGGAGAAGGGGGGGTGAGCAGCTCATGGTGGGGGAGGGGGTGGTGGTATGACGGGGAGGGGAGGAGAAGGGGGGTGAGCAGCTCATGGTGGGGGAGGGGGTGGTGGTATGACGGGGAGGGGAGGAGAAGGGGGGTGAGCAGCTCATGGTGGGGGAGGGGGTGGTGGTATGACGGGGAGGGGAGGAGAAGGGGGGTGAGCAGCTCATGGTGGGGGAGGGGGTGGTGGTATGACGGGGAGGGGAGGAGAAGGATGGTGAGCAGCTCACGGCAAAGACGGCATCCATCAGACGCAGTGCTGCAGCTGCCGTGTTACTATAAATAGACTGAGCTGCTCGCGGTGCATTGTGGGGGGACGCCGTGTGTCACTGTGCGGCGTGCAGGGAGGATTGTGGGTAGACGCTGACAGGGTGGACTCTGGGGCTACCTCCCATCTACCCAGGCCCCAGGTAGGGCCTTCTTCTCCATGATGCCCTTTTCTATGTATATTGCCCTTTTCTATATGTATTGCCCTTTTCTATGTATATTGCCCTTTTCTATATGTATTGCCCTTTCCTATGTATGTTGTCCTTTCCCATGTGTATTACCCTTCTCTGTGGGACACGGCATGGTGTGTGCACACTGGTGCTACTAAATGTACCTCTACCCACCTACCAGAGCCCTACATAGGACCTTCTTCTCTCCGATGCCCTTTTCTGTATAGAGGGTCAATAGTGCCTCTGATGCCCTTTCCCGTATAGAGGGCCCGTAGTGGCTTTGACGCTCTTTCTTGCATAGAGGGCCGTAGTGTCTTAGACTCGGGCCCGTCTGTATGAGTACAGACTGGAGGCCAGCTGCAGTGTGGACCTACACTCTTCAAGCATTACCGTGAGAAAGTATATGCTTGGTGAGTGTACCCGGCGCAGTGAGCGCCCATGCATGTCACTCTCCAGCAGATGTTATGTACTGCTGGTGGTATACACCAATATATGCTGGGAGACAGTAAGGCACTGGGTCAGACCCTGCTCGGCGTGGGGACACGGGTGGGCGGGTCTGACAGCGAGAGAGCATCTATAGAGGGCCCATGGTACCTCTGATGCCCTTTTTCTAAAATGCCCTGCTCTCTGGGACATGGGGTGGTGTGTATACATACTGGTCTACGTTTCTATAATGTAATGCCCTCCTCTGCCCAGCTCCCAAGGTGCTTAGACTCAGCCTTTTCACAATAGTGCCTTTTTCCAATCTAGATGGTGCTCTTCTCCCTTTGATGCTTCCGTTGATAGTGCCTTATTCTGTCCCTTTTCTATCTACAATGTAGTTAGTGCACTTTTCCCTCTGGCGCCCTTTTGTATATAGTGCCCCTTTCTCTGTAATGCCCTTTTTTAGATAGTGCCCAGTTCTCTCTGACGCCCTTTTCGAGATAGTGCCCTTTTCTGTCTAATGCCCTATTCTAGATAGTGCCCTCCTCTGTCTAATGCCTTTTCCAGCAAGTGCCCTGTTTTCTCTAATGCTTTTTCCCAGATAATGCCCTTTTCTAGATGATGCTCTTTCTTAGATAGTACCCTTTCTGTCTAATGCCCTTTTCTAGATAGCGCCCTGTCCTCTATAATGCCCTTTTCTGGATAGTACTTTGTCCTCCCTAGTGCCCCTTGCTAGACAGTCTCTGTACGCTGTCATGCCCTGTCGTGACAAAGATACCATTCGGCAAATTACCCCTCCCTACATGCCACTATGTAGCTAGGGTGCCCTTACCTGCCCCTACTGCTACAGCTGCTCTGCTCTCCTATCTCCCGCCCCCACCCCTTCTGTAGCCCTTTAAGAATGGCATACCGCTAAAAGCGGACATTTATCGTCATGTTGGACCAATGTAGCCCCGGCGAGTGCTGCATTGGCGCATCATGTCGATTCTTTAGGAGTGTCCTAACCCCCTAGGGTCGTCATCATGCATGAATGCAACAATGGCTAGTTACTTTCCAAGGCTGCATTCATGCATCATGACGCCTAAGGGCTTTATACATTAATGCATCATGCTGTCCTTAGAGGGTTAGCCAGCATTGAGCACAGAGCCTTGCGGTACAATGGCAGCCTCTGTGCGGGTCCCCCCCCCCCCACACACACAGTGTGCTCCCCTCACACTGCTCCGTCCTGCTCGTGTTACTATAAATAGACCTGGGTGTTCGTGGTGCATTCTGGGTGCTGCCCCTCCTTGCAGACTGCACTCTCCAAGCAGAGTCTGCATGTATCCGAGCTACACTCTGTCTGGATTCGCAAGGTTGTATGGGTAGGTTACCGTGACAACATGTACAAACGTTTAGGGCCCTGATGCTCTAAACTGGTGGTATCCAGGCAGAGGCTAGCTCCAAGTGCAGACTCTGTGCTGGGAGAGTGGACTCTGCCCAAAGGCCACTCTCCCAGCACAGTCCAAAATAAGACTCTGCCCAAAGGCCACTCTCCCAGCACAGTCCAAAATAAGACTCTGCCCAAAGGCCACTCTCCCAGCACAGTCCAAAATAAGACTCTGTCCAAAGGCCACTCTCCTAGCACAGTCAATTATAAAACTGCCACTCTTCCAACACAGTCCAAAATATATGGGGTCTTCTGTGAAAGAAGGGAGGAAAACACTACTTCTGAGTGCCAGTGTCCCTAGACAAAACAAACCGTAGTTCCCCACGTTCTGGCAGAGATGGAAGCAGCGCCTGTAGGGAGTGAATAAAGGTAAAGGCGGGGACATTGGGCGCTCTATGAGCTGCTCAGTCTACAGCTGCTCCCCTCACTACATCCATCCACCATGCGGTGCTGCTCCACTGTGACACAGGTGTATGTAATAGATAGACTATGCTTATAAGAAGCTAACTCAAAATAACCACAGTATAGGGTGCCTGCCACTCTATAGTTTTGAGTTAGCCTCACATAACCATTGTCTATCTGTTTTAAGCCACAGCTGTATGGTTATGTGAGTCTATACAGAAATAATAAAGGTGTAAAGTCCTTTGTCTTAGCCCTCCGCTGTGGTTTAAGCATATTTAAACCACGGTGGAGAGCTAAGACAAAGCATTTCACACTTTGGTTATTTTCAAATAACCGAAGGTTAAGTTAGCAGGTGGAGTATGAGCTGCTATTACCAGTACAGGCTGTATACGAACCCTGTGGTGTTTAAACAGGACGGCCTCTTACATCTGATGACAGCTTTCTTCGTTTATACATTGTTGTTTAACAGGCCGTCCTGTTATAACACCCCACCACTGTTTGTTTAAACAAGCCAATAAAACACTCTCCCATCATTGTTACAGTGCTAAGCTAAAGAATATGGTAGAGAGTGTGACCTAAATACAACCTTAACTTTAAATAGCTCATAAATGCAATGGGCTACCTTTGTGATGCAACTACATTCAGACAGAGGAGATGTTGATCTATATGCTCAATGTGCATTTACTTTTAGCAAATTTGAGGGGGAAATCGCAAATGAGTTAATATAAAACATAAAGTAAACCCATGGCATATATAACAGGATGGGTAGAGATCACAGCTTAAAAGCGTGGTGTTTAAACAGGACGGGGTGTTTGAACAGTCTGTACTTGGACACAGGGTAGTCCTCCACCTGGTTAGATAGACAATGGTTATGAAAAGGGTATTAGAATTAACCACAGCTTGCTGGTAGGGCGACTTGGGCTTCGCCCTCGCCTATCCCCCACCAGCAAGCTGTGGTTAATTCGACATACCTTTTCATAACCATAGTCTATCTAGTACATAAAGGGGGAGTGGATGTAGACCGACTCAAACAGTCAATGTGCATACATTGCCCTTCTCATTCCCCCTTTTCCTTATAACCCTCTAAGTGCCACGTAGTGTTGAAATAAGCTCCTGTTCTGTTAGGTGAATTTTTGTATTTTTGGTTGATTGATTTGATTCTTTATTTGGCAAAAAAGTCTCATTCAAGAAAGGAGTTTTCAATAGTTGCCAAAGGTGGTGATATGCTGAAATAATCAGTCACAATTGTATCATATCTAACCGTACATTTACCCAAAAACATGATGATTGTAAGATGTAGATCCTGTAGCGGGCACGTATCGCTCGGGGCAGCCCGAGCGTGCGTGGAGAGCGCATTGCCCGCCTGTGGTAGCTCAAGTACCGTAGCAGAGCAGTGAGAAGCAGCTGGCCCTGTGGTGCAGCGGTAGCATTCTCAACTCCGGAGTGGAGGGACCGGGGTTCGACTCCCCGTGGGGCTCGACGTTTTCACTGACCTGTTACACTGGTGCCGTGACCAGGATTCAAAACCTGGGTTGTGGTGCTTGAGCATGTTCAGCTTCTGCTAGGAGGTCCGGGTGACCTCCATTGACCTGGCAGAAGTCTGAGCGGTTTCAGCTTGTGCTATGTGTGCGTCCAAAGACACATGTTCAGGGCAGGTGACTGGCTTCGCCGGCTAATTCTAAGTAAGGGATAAGCTTTGATCACAGATTGCTGAGTAACATGTCTGTCCGCGGACCTAGCAAAAGTCTGAAGGGGAGTAATGTAGCGGGCACGTATCGCTCGGGGCAGCCCGAGCGTGCGTGGAGAGCGCATTGCCCGCCTGTGGTAGCTCAAGTACCGTAGCAGAGCAGTGAGAAGCAGCTGGCCCTGTGGTGCAGCGGTAGCATTCTCAACTCCGGAGCGGAGGGACCGGGGTTCGACTCCCCGTGGGGCTCGACGTTTTCACTGACCTGTTACAATCCCTATTCAAGAAGAGAGTTTTCAATAGTTGCCAAAGGTGGTGATATGCTGAAATAATCAGTCACAATTGTACCATGTCTAACCGTACATTCACCCCAAAACATGATGATTGTGAGATGTAGATGGCTAGCACGGTTCAATGTTATTCTGTACCCTATACTTACACTGTGTGTTCTGTGTTTTAGGTGAGTACGATAACCGGCAGACATCTGACGTCATTTTAGTACAGTAAGACGCCGAGCCACCAGCTGCAGGTAACCCTCAGGGATGCCAAGTGTTACGATTTTTTCGTAATTTTACGATTTTTGACCACAATTACGACCATTACGATTTCTGCTGGCAAATTACGATTTCTAGCTGTTTTAGAAGTGTATATAGGCCTACTAAGTAAGCCTAGCCTCTGCCTTGCACCTCACAACAGGATGAGGGAATATATCTAGAGCTAGAAACCCCCTTATTTTCAAACTACTTGACACACCCCTATATACAAACTGGCCTGCTATGAGTAGGCATTAATTATTACAGTATATATATAGAGTATAAAACCATAAATTACCTATTTGTAAGTGCATTTTAAAGGACATACTAGTGCTACTATTTTTGTTACTTTTTCCAATAACAATGATTACGATTTTGGGGTTCAAAAATCGTAATAAATACGATTTTAGGGTATCATAAATTGGCATCCCTGTATCATGCTAACATATCCCTGGTGTATCAAAAACCACCGGGTCGGCATGATGCCTGAAGGCAACTCTGACAAGTGACTCACTAGCTGACCAGGACTTCATTCATAAATCATGACAAGCCTTTGGGAGTAGGGTAGATTCACCCTGAGTCGGACACATACCCTGAGACGGACAGTGGAATTTGAGGTTATTTATGTACCCTACTACATTCTTCTAGTGTTTTTTGGAAAGAAAAACACTTAAACAAATTAAGGGCTTAAAATGCTTGAATAACCACAAAATCAGGTGTGCGTCTCAAGGTATGTGTCCGACTTCAGGAGAATCTACCCTATATCAACCCAATAGGGTCGAGATGGTGCTTGAATGCTGCACTGGCGAGTTACTCACCATGCCTGCATTCTGCTAAGTTCAAGGAGCAATATCACCATTTGCGCAGCTACCACATAGTGGACTAGAACAGAACTAGAATGAGTGATTATGCCGCTTTAAGCTCAAGCTCAGCTTTTTGAACGTTGTGGTTCACGAAACAGCTTATATATGAAAGTACCTTAACTGCTTAAGTTTCTGCCTGAGAACTCTGCTGCTGGATGTTCTAGATGGGGTGTTACTGGGACATATCAGATTTACTACAGGGATTCATACGCAAACCGTGATACTCGATGAGGAGAGCCCCATATTTGCGGTCAAGTCTATCACCTCCAGGGTTGCATGCCTCCTATAAATGACCAACACAGACACTGGAGGACATTGTAAAGCCTAATCCAGGTTCTCCCTAATGACCCTTTGGAAGAGTTGTTTAACTGGTGTTAGGTGATGGTATCTAGTGTTGATGAGATAAGCTCTTATGGGACATTAGCACCACGCAGCCTGTGGGTTCGCCTTCAGGTGGGAGATTCACTGTAGATGGGGTGCTGCTGGTGGTGAGGCCCCTGACAGAGCAGCTCACTGTTCCCTGTGGTTGCTCCCTCACTGTGGGCTTCAGTGAGCTGCTCTCTACACACCTATGAAGCAGGTAAGGGGCATCTTTTATATAGGCAGGAGAAAATTCTCAAAATGACACCTGATAAAAATCCAAGATGGCCGCTACCTGGGCATAATCCCTGACCAAACGCTAGAATTTCATCTGACATGAATACAGAACGGCTCACTGTGCCCTGTGGCTGCTGCTCCCTCCCTGTGGGCTCCATGTGAGCTTCTCTCCACAGACCTCTTTCCATGATACAGCTGGATATCAACTGCATTTAGTAACATCGGCTGTAATGTCATTGGCTTTAGGACCTTGTCCCTTAAGATATTTACACCACAAAGGGAGAGTTGGTAGAAATGCCAATGTCAATGCCAATGTCAAGTTGCAATTATCATCTTTCGATCTGATCTGACCAGGAATATCAAACATGTGTGCTATCGTCAGATCTAGTTTGACATCCTCCTCCTAATTGTGTCTTATGACACGCGCAGACGACTCGATCAAGGCAGTTGACCAATCGAGTAGGGCTTGTTTGCGGTTGGATTAAAAGAAAAACAAGAAATTCTCTAAAACTGGGTTTGATTTTGCTCCCCTGGTCTCTATAGACCAATGCAGCACAAAGGGTGACTTTTTCATGATAAAGTTGTGTTTACATTGGTTTGTGCAGATTCCTTATAACATTGTCTGTAATAGCTACGTTTGCAAACATCTCATATCAGGAGATTCACAGGACAATTGTCCTTCAAATAGTATATCTTAGAATACAAGATTTTGAGGTTATATTTATGTACTTATCAGTCACACTTCAGAAATGTTCAAAAACTTTCCTAAAAAGTCCCCCTTTCTTGTTGCCTTTGCCTCTATGTGTGTGTGTCACTGTGCAGTGCAGCATGCAGCTACCTCCCCCAATTTCCCGCGGCAGATAGTTCGTGCGACACCCGTCTTTACTTCCCCTCTGCCAAAACCTTACTCCGTGCTTCGCAAATGGACAGATTCTGTCCATTGCGCACCTTTATACTCCTTCTTGAAATATACAATTTCCCATCTATGATTCGATTCAAATATTTGTAGGAACGTCTGAACATGAATTTCTGAAAGTTACAGACATATTGGTTTTTGTGAGGGAATTTGTTGATTTTCCTAGGGACTATTTTGTAGTAGGGATATAGGCAGTGTGTGAAGCGGATAGGAGAGCAGGAAAGTAGTACACTTTTCCAGACTTTTTCCACAGGAGAGTTTTTAGGTTTGGGCAGAGATATGAAATGACCGGGGGGAGCGGAAGTCTCTGCCGGGGAGATTGCTACCTCCTCGTGATCCTCTTACATTCAGGGCCCCACATGGTACTATAAATAGACACCAGCAGCTCATGCCGTATGTCACGTGACCTCTGTGTCTACATGCACCCCCCTCTCAGGGCCGTTCTTAACATCCCCATCATACAACACACAATACAGCATAGTCATAGACAACCCCTCTGTTAGACTGCTATTTCTCCTCTTCTTATACAACAATGACCTCTTTTATACATTGCCCTCTCGCTATAAAGCAGTTTTTAATCCTTTAAAGTCTGCATAATGCCTTAATTATTTATAACCTTTACCCTCGTGATGCAGCCCTGGTGAGTACCTCGCCAGTGCTGCATGCAAACTTAACATCATGCTGACCCTAGACGGTCGTCATGATGCACCAATGCAGCCCTGACCAGGGCTTGATGCACCATGACGACAAAGGGCACGGCATTAAAGCAGTTTGCAACCCTAAAGGGTTAGGTATAGGATACGTGCTGCTTGCTCTGTCTGTATGAACTGCTGTGTCAGCATAATATTCTGACAGATAGGTGAATTACTATGGTGGGGTACCAGTACTCCTGTATCCAGCACCGCATTGCATACAGTCAACAGTGTTTCCATATCAGAGTCTGACATCATCAGATCAGCAATTTGTCTTGTTGTTCATAGTCATCATAATTAATTTTATGTATGCCTTTTATATGCAATATCAAAAATTGATTTGGAAAAATCCTGATCGGTTTTCAATTGGTTGATATATTGAAATGCAGTTATTGGTATGGTCTCAAATAAGAGCCTTCTTCAAACATAATATTTTGCCATCAGTCTTGGAACAAACTTCCCTTCTCTCTTACAACATTTCAGTCCTTCATTCCTCCTTTTCACAAATTTCTCTGACACTGGCCACCACCCAATTTCCACCCTGCTCTTTGAACGGGCGGTCTCCCCGCCTCCCAAGAACCCTTGTCATTCAGCGTCCCTCATTGACGACTCCTTTTAACCATTTAAGGACGGGTGTCGCTAAAAGGCAAAATTTGTCATAACGATGCACCAATGTATCTCAAGTCACTTGTCAGTTGTAGCGTTTAAACATTATGGTGGCCCTTTGGGAGTGTGTTGATCCCAAAGTATGGGCATGATGCTTGAATGCAGCATTGCCGAGTTACTCACCAGGGCTGCATTCATGCATCATGACAATAAAGGGCATGATGCATTAAAGCACTATGCTGCCTGTTAAGGACCACATTGTCCTTTAATGCATTGTGCCCTAGATCTTCACGATGCATGAATGCGGCTCTGGCGAGTAACTAGCCAGTACTGCATTCGTGCATCAGGCCGACCCTAAAGGGTTGAGACATTCCCATAGGGTCAGCATGATACACCAATGCAGTACAGGCGAGCTACTCGCCGGGGCTGCATTGGTGCATCATGACGACAGATGTCATCTTTAAGCGACATACCATCATTAAATGGTTAAAGAGTTAGGACCCTTCATGGAGCTCACATCTTCACAGGGCCCTTTTCTCTCCTCCAGACTGGGTAGGTTTTCTCCAGCGTCAATTTCCGTCCGTCCAGGGGCCGCGAGTCGCCCACCTGTCTCCCCAGCCACGGCACTGTGCGTGCTGCAGCCTCTGCTGTCTACAGGCTGTCTGTAAATCAGGTGTGTCTGTATAACAAGGCAGATACAGCCATCTCTATGTTAAACCTACAGCAGTGGCGTAAGAAAAGGGGGGGCCAGGGGGACCCGGGCCCCCCTAATCACTGAGGAGGGGGGGGCCTGAATATGTTTGGGCCCCCCCAAAATTGGACCATGAACTGTAATTTAATACACACAATTTTCAATCTTTACCTCTCCCGCATCGGGAAAATTGAGGGTAAAGGGGGCTGGGCACTCAAAACAGGAACTAAAGGGGGCTCAAATACTACTTGTCCATACAATCTGTATATGATATGTCATGCATAAAAACCAATACTTAAGGTTGGTTGGAGTGGGCCCTCCCCAATGAAGATTTGCTTCCTACGCCTCTGCTACAGTGTTGTCGAAATGACATCGGCTTCTGCCAAAGTAGAATTGTAATGGCCAACGTGAGGCCATCAGACATCGCCCATCTCAGCTTTTCAGTGGTGAAAGATTTTTTTAAATTTTCGTGTTAAAAGCTGAGTTAGGTAATCCAACTTATAAGCATTTCTTTCAGTGCATTTTCAAATAGATTTTGTAAGCTGTTGTTAAGGAATTATTACAATCTGTAATTGTATGGGAACCTATGGGAGCTCCATGCCCCCATGGAGTATGGTGTAGCCATACTTCATGGCCTTCAGGTTTGTGGACTCTTTTCATCATTTTAAGACAATAGGGCCATGTAATAAACACAAAACCTATCTTATTTACATAGACACAGATGCACTACATACATCACTCTTTGAAGCTTAAGCTTCATGTGATATGCAACAGATTCAACTCAAGCCAAATAAAATAAAAAAAAAAGGATTGTTTCAGGTAGTGTTGGTAGGTCGGATTTTTATTGTTTTTTACTTCTTTTTTTTTTACAAACCCTAAAATTGACCCAAAAAAGTGTGGTTTTCTTCCCCCAAAACCTTTATAAACCTTAAATTGGCCTAAAAAAAGTGTAAAAATAAAAAATTCTTCAAAATTGCATAAAAAAACACGTAGGGTCGGCCGGGTGACCTGAAACAAACTTTTTCTTTTGGCCTCATAAAGCATAATGTGTATGTGTATCAATGTTGTTGAGTTTTGTCTATGTATCAACCTCGTAGGTGATGCTTGAATGCAGCACTGGCAAGTTACCCACTGGTGCTGCATTCAAGCATCATGACGATAAGGGACATTATACATTTACCCTGCCTAGTACATTATCACATCATTCCCATGGTCGTCATGATGCATGAATGCAGCCCTGGCGATAGAGAGTTACTCACTGAGGTTACATTCATGCATCACACTGACCCCGCGCTGACCCTGCATGGTTTAATCGCTCCCGCAGGGTCACTATGGTGCACCAATGCAGTATTAGCCAAACTCGTCGGGGCAGCATTAGTGCATCATGCTAACCCTACAGGCTTGAAAAACTCCAGAAGGACGGGCATGATGCTTCAATGCAGTGCAGGCGAGTAACTCGCCTTCACTACAAATGTTGTGTTTAGACAAAGTGCCATCAGTGCTACCATCTTTAAAGTAACATGAAAATATCAATGAAAAAATATAACCCGCGTCTGAAATCAGATATATGTACAAAGGATCTCCGACAAAGGGCACCTAGAAATAATGGGTTTAAAATAACTTCACAGAGAATGGTGCACACTTAAGGGGTATCTAGCGCTTCAATCCCTTATGCCCTTAATAAATGCAGCCCTGGTGAGTAACTCACCAGGGCTGCATTCAAGCATTATACCGACCCTACAGGTTCGATACATTCCCAAATGGTCGTCATGATACTTGAATGCAGCCTGGGTGAGTAACTTACCAGGGCTGCATTCATGCATCATGATGATAAAGGGCATTAACTCATGCTGCAGCCTTTAGAGGGTTATTGGTCATATAGAGGTGCTAAACACACCGTTAGATGTGGGGTAACCTGTCAGCTGGGGGGGGGGGTAGCAGGGTGACACCGTCAGGGGTTGTGCCATGTCAGCAGTTTTTGGCACCCTTTGATCTGGGCAGGACCCGTATGTAAACTGACACATCCAGGGGCGAGGGTTTATATCGATCTGGGGGTAACTTTCTAACTATTATATATGTAATATTAACCCTTTAAGGGTAGGACAATGCTTTCATGTCTTACACCCTTTGTTGGCATTATGACTGTGTAGATGCAGGCCAGGCCAATAAGTCACTAGTGCTGCATTCAACTACACCCTACGGGTAAAGCGAGATACTCGCTAGGGCTGCATTGATTGCATCATGATGACCGAGGGCATGATGCATTAAATAGCCAGTATTGCATGATGGGGTCACGTATGGGGAGAAAACAATTATCTAACCCCCTACCATATTTCCTTCTTTAAATCAGCGAGTTTGCATCTTAAATCGGCGAGTTTGTATCTTAAATCGGCGAGCTGTTTGTTTACATCGGCGCCATTGCCCAAGCTGTCACGTGATCTAATGCTGCCCTCTGATTGGTCTAGAGCCCCAAAAAGCATACCACACGTAGCCTAGGGGTGGTATGGAAAAGCATACCACACACCTGGGTGGTACGTTTTTCCTCCTCTGTTCTTATACAGGATCGTACCGATAACGTTAGGTCGTGTAATAAGGCATGATGCCGTCTTAAGAGGGTTAACGGGTTGGATCTGTACAGGTCGGGTCTGTATTGTAACACCCTTGTTATTGTAATACCAGAAAAACCTGGCGCCATCTCATCAATAGTTACCATTTATTAAAGCTGGGTATTTTATTGATGGCTCACTGTGTTTAACAACTCTTTTTATACACTATGCAGCCCCTAAGCCTTTAAGCAGGCATGACACTAAAGAGTGATATTGTTGTCATGATACATCAATGCAGCCCTGATGAGTAACTTGCCAGTGCTGCATTCAAGTTTCATGCCGACCCTTTGGGAGTGTGTCAACCCCTTAGGATAGGCATGATGCTTGAATGCAGCAGCGGTGTGTTACTCACCAGGACTGCATTCAAGCATCATGATGACCGTGGAATGATGCATTAACGCACAAGGGTTAAAGGTTAAGAACTGTGTCTGCATCAGTTGTTACCTTCTTACCGGGTTACACCCATCCTGTGCACCAGGTAGAAGCTGCACCTTCACATCCAGGCACACAAACCCTTTAATCCTTTTAGGATGGATGTCGCTAAAAGATGACATTTGTCATAATAATGCACCAATGCAGCCCAGGCAAGTTACTCGCTGGTACTGCATTGGTGCATCATGCCGACCCTACAGGAATGTCTCAACGCTGTAGGGTCGGCATGATCCTTGAATGCAGCACTGGCGAGTTACTTGCCACAGCTGCATTCATGTATCATGACGACCAAGGCATGATGCATTAATGCACTATGCCGTTCTTAAAGGGTTAAGGACGGCATGATGCCTTAATGCATCAAGCCCTCGGTTGTCATGATGCATGAATGCAGCCCTGACGAGTAACTCCTGATTGCTGCATTCAAGCATTTTGCCAACCCTACAGGATTGGATCTGTACAGGTCAGCATGATGCACCAATGCAGCACCGACGAGTTACTCACCTGGGCGGCATTGGTGCATCATGACGAGAAATCTCATCTTTTAGCGACACACCGTCCTTAAAAGGTTAAAGTGATGCGGTGCATCTTGGGTGCGTTCGAGTGTAATATGTGTTAATGACGGCTTTGTAGTCAGTGTTGTACCAGGGTTAGCTGCTTGCTGCACTTAAACACTGCGTATTGACACGCATTAGCGGATGGCAATGCACTCCGATGACGTCACCATAGGGTGTGTAGATCTTGTTATTTGTTCTTTTTTTTTCACACAAAAACCATTCATTTATAAAGTAACTCCCATTTTACTCATGTCACCTCTGGTCTACGACCGCTCTGCACTAGGATCCTGGCCTAGGGACTATTGAACTAGGGATTCTGAACCTAAGGTCCCTGAACTAGAATCCTGGACAGGCCCCTGAACTAGGACCCTGGATATACTGGCCCCTGAACTAGGACCCTGGACATATTGGCCCCTGAAACAGGACCCTGGACTCAAAGCCACCTGGACATAGGCTGCTGAACCTAAATCCTGAACGCAGCCTCTAGAACTAGTACCCTGGAACCAGGTTCCCTGCACTAGGACCCTGGACACAGGCCCCTGAATTAGGATCCTATACACTAGACCCAAGAAATAGGACCCTGGCCTAGGCCCCTGATCTATGTCCATGGATCCAGGGCCTCCTAAACTAGGACCCTGGGCCCAAGACCACTGAAAGTAGGACTCTTGAAACAGGCTTCCCTGAACTAGGACCCTGGCCTAGGCCCCTAATTTAGGACCCTAGGCACTGAATATACCAGTGAGTGTTGAAAATGATCATTAAAGGTAGAGACATTTGTCAGGGGGCCTCAACAGCCTTCATCCAATGTTATTGCAGGTACTGAGGCTTGGCATCCTTTTGTCATTCCCTTTCTGCGTAAGAACACCACCTTCCCCGTGTACCTGTTGCTGGCTTGAATTACCGACAAATACCACTGCCATCTCACAAAGATGTCTGTTCCCACTCACAAAGCAACCCGCGATGAAAACCAAATAAAACACTGACAGGCGCAGGGCTACAGATCTCAGAGGATAAGTGCAAAAAATAATCAAACTACCTTGGGAATTCTTGACAATGTCTGGCATATTTTCATTGAGAGGTTGAAAAGAAGGAAGTTTCAGAAGTTTGTGTTTGATAAGAACAGCCTGTGTGTGTGTGTGTGTCTCTGTGTGCGCGTGTGTGTGTCTGTGTGTCTGTAGCTAGCGGAATGAGGCTGAGATATGGATTCTGACAGGTGCGGGGAGGGGGGGGCGACGTTGACCCGTTAACGCTTTAATGATGTTGCTGAAAGATGACATTTGTTGTCATGATGAAGCAATGCAGCCGCGGCAAGTCACTCGCTGGTGCTGCATTGGTGCATCATGCCAACCTTTCGGGAATGTGTAAATGCTGTAGAGTCAGCATGATGCATTAATGCATTTTTTATGGCTACGGGTGGCAAAGCTCTTTAATGCATTAATCACCAGGGGGGCTGCATTTATGCATCATGACTACCAAGAGCATGATGCCTTTTAGCATTATGTTGTCCTTCAATTGTTCAGGGTGGTACTTGAACGCATTTGTAACTCACCAGAGCATCATGCATGCATCATGACGACCGCTTGGGAGTATATGAGCTCTGTAGGGTCTGTATGATGCATGGATGCAGCACTGCCGAGTTACTTGTCAGGGCTGCATTCAAGCATCATGCTGACGAAGGGCATGCAGAGAGGAAGAGAGGGAGGGGTGCCTTGGTTGTGGTTGTTGAGTGGAGGGGTGCCTTGGTGGTGGTTGTTGAGTGGAGGGGTGCCTTGGTTGTGGTTGTTGAGTGGAGGGGTGCCTTGGTGGTGGTTGTTGAGTGGAGGGGTGCCTTGGTTGTGGTTGTTGAGTGGAGGGGTGCCTTGGTGGTGGTTGTTGAGTGGAGGGGTGCCTTGGTTGTGGTTGTTGAGTGGAGGGGTGCCTTGGTGGTGGTTGTTGAGTGGAGGGGTGCCTTGGTTGTGGTTGTTGAGTGGAGGGGTGCCTGTAAGAGGCTGTGTGCTGCCACTGGGTACCTGTAGCTGCCTGTGTGAGGTGCCTTGGTGGTGATGTGGGATGGAGTGGATGGCAGAATGGTTTAGGGGTGCCTTGGTGGTGGGTGGATGGTGCTGGTTGGGGTGGGGATGTGTGTGCAGTGGGAGAGATGGGAGTGAATGGTGGAGGGAGATGAGGGTGGTGGTTTGTGGCGGCTGGAGGAGACTGGGGATGTTCGGGAGGATGGTGCCTTTGACACCTTAGTGGTGGTTGTAGATGCAGGTAGGATGGAGGGGTGTCTTGGTGGTGGTAGTTGAGTGGAGGGGTGCCTGTGACAACCACGGTGCTTCCACTAGCTATAGGCCCCTATAGCTGGCTGTGACGTCTATAAAACCTCAATGTGGATAGAGAGAGGGCATGGTGGTGGTGAGGTGCCTTGGTTAGAGACTAGAGGGGAGTGGAGGGGTGCCTGTGACAAGCAGTGTGCTGCCACCAGGCCCCTGTGGCTGGCTGTGACGGCTATAAATAGCCCAGCTGCATGCCTGGTGCTGCCTCCTCCCCGTCTTGTCACCAGGTGGCGCCTCTACAGGTGAGGCAATCTCCCAGCAGATTCTTCCATACGTTTCTACGGAACTACTTCCTTCTCTGCGAAAATGTGGCAGATCACCCTGAAAACTTACCTACGCCATGCTTTTGAGACATGCATTTATACACCTATGATTTGATTCAAATATGTGAGGGACGATATGGAGAACAACTGTTTAAAATTTCAAAAGCATAGAACATGTTTTGATGGTCGAATTTGGACATATTCTTGGGAACTATTTTTGGTGTATTGAAATAGCAGTGTGAGATGGCTATAGGAGAGCAGACAAGTAGTACCCCTTTCCTCTCTTGTTCCACAGGAGAGTTCCTGAAGTTCGGGCCCTTAGGCAGAGTCTTATTTGAGACTGTGCTGGGAGAAGGCGGGTGAGGCAGCCATGCTGGCCGTTATAGACCGATGCAGCAAGAAATATTTTTGGACATTTCTAAAGCATGACGGACAAAAACATGAATATTTTTATCCTCAAAATCCTGCGTTCTAGTTTACACTACATGAACAATAATTGTCCTGTGATTATCCTGATATGAGATGTTTGCAAACGTACAGATTAACTATCAATATTATGAAGATCCTGCTAATAGCTATGTAAACTTTATTATTATAAAAGGGTCACCCTTGTTAATGCATGGCTCTATAGTCTCAATGCAGCCCTTTGACAGAACGATCTAAGTCTGATAACCACCAATGCATTCTGCTGGGGGAAGCCTCCAGATCCTAAACCGCTCTAAGGTGGGAATCCTGAGTAATGACATCATATCACGGCCATTAGCAGCCGTGTGCTGTCTTATGATCTACTGGCCGTACCCTCCTTAAAAGGGGCAGCTACCGGCTGGGCAGGGGGGGGGGGGTGTAGTGAGGGGGGGTAGCATCATGGATTTTGTCGTCATTGCACATGGATGCAGAGGAACCCGATGGGTCACGGGTTGATACATTCCTGGAGGGTTTACATGATCTATCGAGTAGAGTACGTGGGGAGTGCATGGGTAGGTCGATGCGAATATCAGCGGCCTCATAAATAAATGCCCTATGAGCCGTTATAACCCCAGCCATATACGTATAATGCAAGTGACATCCCTGAATACCCCTCACCCATTCTTCATATTTATTCACAATCTTCCTCAGTTTCAAGACCTTATAGACAGATCATTTTCTACAAACTACTCACCTAGGTGGTTGACAAACCTTTGAGAAGTGATTCTTATGCAGTTTTTTTCCATAGAATCCAAATCTGCCAGGGGCCTTCGCAAATTTTGCATATTAAGGCACTTAAGTAGAATATTTCAATTAGGTGGCCAAATTAGCAGTTTGGCTGTGCTAGATTATCATAAAATGAGGCCAAATCTTCTAGAACTGTTAGAATGCCTCCAGATTTGAGTAAAGATCAAAAATGCATCCTTTCATAAATTTTCATTATGCCCTAATTTGTAAAAAATGACCTGTCTATTACCTCATATTATTACCACCTGTCACCACCAACCCTTAGTGCAGAGCCCCACACCAGATGTCAGGGGATCAGGCTTCAAGAGGATAAAGTTTATCCACTCTCCATCTGGTAGACGCTAGACTGTGTTCATGTAGCCCCATGTCGGCCCCTGCCCTGCAGACTGTGTTCATGTAGCCCCATGTAGACCCTGCCCTGCAGACTGTGTTCATGTAGCCCCATGTCGGCCCCTGCCCTGCAGACTGTTCATGTAGCCCCATGTAGACCCTGCTCTGCAGACTGTGTCCATGTAGCCCCATGTCGGCCCCTGCTCTGCAGACTGTGTTCATGTAGACCCATGTCTGCCCCTGCCCTACAGACTGTGTTCATGTAGCCCCATGTAGACCCTGCTCTGCAGACTGTGTTCATGTAGCCCCATGTCGGCCCCTGCTCTGCAGACTGTGTTCATGTAGACCCATGTCTGCCCCCGCCCTACAGACTGTTCATGTAGCCCCATGTAGACCCTGCTCTGCAGACTGTGTTCATGTAGCCCCATGTCGGCCCCTGCTCTGCAGACTGTGTTCATGTAGACCCATGTCTGCCCCTGCCCTACAGACTGTGTTCATGTAGCCCCATGTAGACCCTGCTCTGCAGACTGTGTTCATGTAGCCCCATGTCGGCCCCTGCTCTGCAGACTGTGTTCATGTAGACCCATGTCTGCCCCTGCCCTACAGACTGTTCATGTAGCCCCATGTCAGCCCCTGCCCTGCAGACTGTGTTCATGTAGACCCATGTCGGCCCCTGCCCTACAGACTGTGTTCATGTAGCCCCATGTAGACCCTGCCCTACAGACTGTTCATGTAGCCCCATGTCGGCCCCTGCCCTACAGACTGTTCATGTAGCCCCATGTAGACCCTGCCCTACAGACTGTTCATGTAGCCCCATGTCGGCCCCTGCTCTGCAGACTGTGTTCATGTAGACCCATGTCGGCCCCTGCCCTGCAGACTGTTCATGTAGCCCCATGTCGGCCCCTGCCCTGCAGACTGTGTCCATGTAGCCCCATGTCGCCCCCTGCCCTACAGACTGTTCATGTAGCCCCATGTCAGCCCCTGCCCTGCAGACTGTGTTCATGTAGACCCATGTCGGCCCCTGCCCTACAGACTGTGTTCATGTAGCCCCATGTAGACCCTGCCCTACAGACTGTTCATGTAGCCCCATGTCGGCCCCTGCCCTACAGACTGTTCATGTAGCCCCATGTAGACCCTGCCCTACAGACTGTTCATGTAGCCCCATGTCGGCCCCTGCCCTACAGACTGTTCATGTAGCCCCATGTCGGCCCCTGCTCTGCAGACTGTGTTCATGTAGACCCATGTCGGCCCCCGCCCTACAGACTGTTCATGTAGCCCCATGTAGACCCTGCCCTACAGACTGTGTCCATGTAGCCCCATGTAGACCCCTGCTCTGCAGACTGTTCATGTAGCCCCATGTCTGCCCCTGCCCTACAGACTGTGTCCATGTAGCCCCATGTAGACCCCTGCTCTGCAGACTGTTCATGTAGCCCCATGTAGACCCTGCCCTACAGACTGTGTTCATGTAGCCCCATGTAGACCCCTGCTCTGCAGACTGTTCATGTAGCCCCATGTCTGCCCCTGCTCTGCAGACTGTGTTCATGTAGCCCCATGTAGACCCCTGCTCTGCACGCCTCTTGCAGCAGTTGGGTTTAATGTCCGCAGGGAGCAGCTGATGGAGAGGGATGAAGCTGACCCACACCCCGCCTACTGTGTGATGTATGGCGGGGGGGGGGGGTGATTTACTATTAACTCTTTAAGGATGGCAGAATGGCTTAATGCTAGGGATGTCATTGGTATCACATGTATCGATACATCGCTCTTTTTCATGTATCTGATAACCGAATCGACAAATGATGGGTATTGATAGACCATCATCTTGGATTCTTTTTTGGCTATATGTCACCTTTTACGGCGTGTAAATCGGACCATTATTAAGGTTTTCAGATAGGAAAATGTGAAAAAAACCTAATTTTAATTCATTTAAAACATGTCAGTTTTTACGGCGTGAAAACTAATTTATATTTTATTCAAAATTTATTTCATTTTGTCCTAAAATACTAAATTTATTTGGCTTAATCTACCTCTATTTTGTATTTTGCCGAATAACTGATATATTTGCTATATCGACACCAAAATTGTGAATAACTGATAACCTTTAAAATTCGATAACAATGACATCCCTACTTAATGCACCATGATGAACATCTCTGATTTATATGCACACTAGATGCAGTGCACGAACTGCACGTGGTCCTATGTAATGCAGGATAAATAAATGAATTACAAACAAACAAACAATCTTGCAGTTGGTCATCATGATGTATGAATGCAGCCTGGGGAGTGATTCGCCAGGGCTGCATTAAAGCATCATGCCGACACGAAGGGTTTGAGACACTGCTGAAGGGTTGGCATGATACAGCAATGCAGCACCTGTCTGTTGCGATGCAATGAGAATATGCCATTTAATGTGGGGAATAGCGCAGAACTAATTCATGTACAAGTTGAATGTGTTTAAATGCAGCTCCATATGTCATCTTACCCTACTGTGTCGTATTTGTAAGTTGCTGCATCTCAGACCAAGTACTCACCTAGAATAGAGAAAAATACAAACACGTTAGTACAGTGGTAGATACAGATATAATGAAATAAAACAAGCTTACAAGACATACTTGATTCCTGATACATAATGAGATGAAATATTGTACAGTCAACCCTTACTACCTCCATCATTTACTACATCGAATCCCTCACGTCCTCAGACAGAAGCCCTGCAACTGGCCTTATATGTTTCATTATATTTGGACGTATTTCCTCGGATGATTTGCTTCCTCTGACATTTTTTTCTTGCATTTTCAAAATTAGAGGAAGTGAGGGCTGACTGTATACAAAAAAACAAACACTGTATAATATCTTTAATTACCAATAATAATACAGGTTTTATAATTCCTTTTGTAACAACCTTGAACTTCTACATGGTCTCAATCTTTGTGTACTGTGACTTGAGACAATTCTACATTAGTTGCTATACCTGTTTAGACTGACTTGCTATAGTAGAGACTGACTTGCTATGGTAGGCCCTGCAGTCTGGTCTATACTTTTCATGTATATTTCTCCCTGGGCACCATTTAGACTTCCCGGTGAGTAGGCCATATATATATGTCAGGCGCAGAATCAGAATCTGTACAATTCCGGAATTGCCCCTGTACAATTCCGGAACTGCGCAGGGCAATCCCGGAATTGCACCATAGTTAGATTGCACAGTTTCAGAATTTCTACCTGTTTTTATTATAGCTATAGATATAGAATATAAATATATATTTTAGTGATGTTTGAGTATGCTGTAGTACATCCTGGAGGTGTGAAAACAGTCAGGGAGAACCCACATGCATCTCACACCTGTATGTAGCTGTGAATAAGGTGTGGCAGTTCTGCCTCTGCTGTGATAAAACACTGGGGGTTTGGCTGCGTGGGCCCCAAATGATACAAAATAATGTCCTTGTAGGTATATTTCTTGCCAAACATTTCTGTTTAAGGGGTACACTGATATATTTTATAATATATTTTATAATCATGTAGGAGTTCCGATATTGCGCAAATTCCGGTATTGCGTGTGACATATATTCTGGTCAGTGAATCCCACTATTAATGCCTTAGTGCCTTTCAACTCGCACATATATATCTCCCTCTCCCCACGAGAAGACAAACGAGCAATCGATGAGCCCAGAGATAGGGTTGGGGCTTAGCCAATCATTAAAGCGACTTTTTACTGAGACACAGACTCATTGCAGCTAAACCATGTAGGTTTAACCCATTAACCCTTTAAGGACGGCATGAGGCATGAATGCAGCCCTGGCGATTAACTTGCCAGTGCTGCATTCAAGCAACATGCTGACGCTATGGGGTTTAAACACTCCCAAAGGGTCGGTATGATGTGTGAATGAAGCACCGGCGAGTCACTCGCCAGAGCTGCATTGGTGCATCATGATGACAAATGTCATATTTTAGCGACATCCATCTTTAAAGGATTAAGTGCATGGATGCTGCAACTGTGAGTAACTCACCAACACCTCATGTGAGTAACTCGCCAACACCTCATGTGAGTAACTCGCCAACACCTCATGTGAGTAACTCGCCAACACCTCATGTGAGTAACTCGCCAACGCCTCATGTGAGTAACTCGGCAACGCCTCATGTGAGTAACTCGACAACGCCTCATTCACGCATCATGGCCTGCCTGCAGAGTTGATACACTCCCAAATGGCCTGCATGATGCACCAAGGCATGGCCTGCTTAGTTCCTTGACAGTAGCCTTTAAATGATGCATGAAAGCATCACTGGCGAGTAACTCACCAGGGCTGCATTGGTGCATCATGACAACAAATGTCCTTTTTTAGGGACACACCGTCCTTAAAGGGTTGAAGTGTAGTTAGGACCATATTAAAAACGGTGTTGCTCCCACCATGCATTGCGCGGTGAGGCAATTTTGTTGGGTCCTGGTCGGCGTTAAAGTTCGCGCTTGGCGCCATGTCGTTTATGCCCGACGTGGGGGGGGGGATCCCTCAAAGTAGGCCTCTACACCTGGCAGCAAAGCTGCTGGTAGTACATAAGAAGTGGCCTGGGAGCAGGTATAGGTGAGATTAGGTGTGATGAGGCCGGGATATAACCACATTAAGGCTGCTATAGGGGGCCTTGTAACCCTTTAAGGACGGATGTCGCTAAAAGATTTGTCGTCATATGCACCAATGCAGCCCTGGCGAGTAGTGAGTAACTTGCCAGGGCTGCATTGGCACATCATGTCGACCCTTCGGGAGTATATCAACCCCATAGGGTCGGCATGATGCTTTAATGCAGCACAGATGAGTTACTCACCAGGGCTGCATTCCTGCATCATGACGCCCAAGGGCGTCCTGCATTAAGGTATTATGCCGTCCTTTAAGGAGTAATGGCCCTCAGCCCCACTAAACTCACACCAGCCAGTAGCAGGCATATTGATTAAAACCTACGCCGCTGGGACTCGGTGCGCAGCGAGGGGTTGTTTTAGTTTGACAATTTAATGACCGTATAGTGCTTTAATGAGCTCTCTATCCATTTGTCCTCGTGATACATGAATGCAGCCGGGGGAGTCTCCCCGGTGATACTGCTCAGGGGCTCAATATATCCTTTAGTCACTGCAGGATCCATGACCATATGGCATATAGGTCCCCAAGGCTGCATTCAAGCATCATAGAAATAGAGGAGGGCATAATGCATTAAAGCTCTATGCAGCCCTTAACCCTTGTTAAGGACCACATTTTCCTTCAATGCATTATAATATCCTTTGTTTTCATGATGCATGAATGCAGCCCTGGGGTGTAACTCGCAAGTGCTGCATTCAAGCATCATGCCGACCCATTGGGATTGAGCCACTCCCAGTGGGCTGTAATGATGCACCAATGCAGCAGCGGCAAGTTATTCAACGGGGCTGCATTAGTGCATCATGATGACAAATGCCATCTTTTAGCGACATCCATTCTTAAAGAGTTAAAGGGTAAGGAGGCTAAGGGTGGAGGTGGTTGGGGAGGTGGGTTGTGGCAGTGTCTGGGGACCGAGGTGCTGATGAGGGTGTGAGGTGTGAGACGCTGCGAGGCGCGGAGGGAGCACGACAGGCGCTGACAGTTATTGAATGCCTCAACTTGCCAGTGTGAAATTCACACATCATGATGACCGCACACATTAATATGCTACGAAAAGGGTCAGCATGATGCACCAATGCTCGCCAACACTGATTAAGTGTAGTGTGATGAATATACATGAAGCCTTGGGCATTGGTCAGAGTTAAATAAGCTGTTTACCCTTTAAGGATGGATGTCATTAAAAGATGACATTTCTCGTCATGATGCACTAATGCAGATCCGGCAAGTAACTCGCCGTGGCTGCATTCATGCATCATGCCTACCCTTCAGGAGTGTCTCAACCCTGTAGAGTCAGCATGATGCTTGAATGCAGCCCTGGTGAGTTACTTGCCAGGGCTTCATTCTTGCATAGTGACGACCAAGGGCATGATGCATTAAGGCGTGATACCATTCTAATAGGGTTAGACATGTGTGCAAACTGTTGAACGAAGGAGATGGGATAGGAACAAGCAAAACCCCCGTTTGAACCAAGACCTCACAGTTTCTGCTGATAATTAGATGTTGGTTAAATATATACTGTCTATGACAATCGTGTCCATACATTTACAATCATTTAAGGTGCCAGGCGCGGCGGCGTACTATGGTACTCATCAGGTCTAATAGCACGATGTGGCGGTGACAAGCTCACGTCTCTCGCTGCTCGACCTTTGAATGAGTCCCTTATATCAAAGAGAGTGCACAGAGGTGAGGCCGAGGCTCCAGCCAAAGAGCAAAGATTACTAAGAGGGTCCACTGGCCAATATATTGTCCCCCAAAAGCCCATGGCGCCCCCTGATGGATGGAGTGTACAGCTCACATAGCCCATTCAAACCTTACCTACTTAACTACAGATAAAACCACATCGCAATTACTGGAAAAGTTTTTCACCTCCATATATGTTTTTGATGGGTTTTTATCAATATCCATGTAAAATTTTGAGGAAATTTAAAGTTTTTCACATCCATATATATGTTTTTGATGGGTTTTTATCAATATCCATGTAAAATTTTGAGGAAATTTAATCAGGAATAGTAGCTCCTGGGCTTTATTTGTCATGAAATAGTGGGCCGTACACTCCATCCACCAGGGGGTACCACATGCAACAGAGGACCAGAAATCTGCAGATATGCCATGAATTCCTTTCTTCTTCTCAAGCATTACTCAAAAGTTATTTATATGCACGGTTATCAGAGTTAATGCATGTCAGGAGCCAGACCTCGGGGCAATTATTACCAACCTTCTTTGGGTATTTTAGGGTATTCTGATTGCTGAGGCACGGTACTAATCTATGGGAGAACACCCAAGTGGGCCTTCTTAGTGTTACTTGCTCTTTGCTCTAACCCAGACACTTTATCAGCCTCGTTAAGTGAAGCTCAGCTCGTTGAAGTTTCTGAATGTATCGTATTAAAGGTGTCGTCAGCTTCTGTCGTCTCGTTAACTCTTTAAGGTTATCACCGAAATGTAACATTTGTTGTTATGATGCACCAATGAAGCCCCGGCGAGTAACTCACTGTTACTGCATTGCTGCATCATTCGGGCCCTTTGGGAGTGTCTTACCCTCATAAGGTCAGCATGATGCTTGAATGCAGTGCTGGCGAGTTACTCGCCAGGGCTGCATTCATGCATCATGACGACCAAGGCCATAATGCATTAATCCATCATGCTGCCCTTAGAGGGTTAAGCAGTTTCATGATGACAGCTTGTCTTGAGCCTCACTTAAAGCAGCATCTATACGGCGTCATAGACACAACCCTAACCCTTTAAAGACGGATGTCGCTAAAATATGACATTTTTTGACATGATGCACCAATGCAGCCCTGGCGAGTAACTCACTGGTGCTGCATTAGTTCATCATGACGACTCTTCCGGAGTGTTTGAACCTGTAGGGTAGGTATTATGCTTGAATGTAGCACTGGTGAGTTACTGCATTTATGCATCATGACGACCAGGGGCATAATGCATTAAGGTATCATGCTGTCCTTAAAGGGCTAACAGGTAGCTGGGTGACCTTATAGGGGTCAGTCTGGTCGCCCTGTGGGCGCATCCATTGCTTGATCTGGTAACCGGCGAGATAAGCACTGATACAGCAATCACAATGGGTACAGGCTGTTACATAATGCACCCTAAAAATTCCGCAGTGAAGGCCAGGGAATTATCTCATTGGTTGATAATGCATCCAGCTAGACGCCTATAGTACAGCAGTACTTTACTCCCACCTACAACTCCATATATAGACATGACTGAAACCCTTTTCCTGTCAGGGTAGAGGCGCTGCATGACAGCTTGCATTAAGGCAATTCTTGGATTCCCGTGGTTTGTCTGGCCCTGCCTACTATGGTACTAGCCCAGGTAGGTAGGACCAGGCAAATTAAAGAACACTTGCTATCCTTCGAAAAGAGTAGGGGACGTGCCCCGGTAGCGGTTTTATCCCTCACCTCATTGATGCAGTCAGTCATTTCATAGATTCAATCACCCATAGATGTGGTCACTGCTGTACTGGCCAAGCAGCATATAAATATCTGTCCTACTACTGCAAGGCAGACTACCACTATTTGTGGCTGACTTCTTGCCAAATTGAGATATGTCCCGTGAGGTACTTGATTTGCATCTGGACGTTAAACAAATCAATCAATCAATCTATGATTCCCCAAAGTAACACTTTAAGTGGCTTTATCTTCAGCTCAGTATTGCCATGTAAAAGTCACAGAATTGTCACAATGGCCTATTTATAAATTGCTTTCAGTAAAATTTACTGGAATTAAAGATTGCTTAGAATGTTCCTTTAAGCATATGAAATCTACTGAAATGCAAACATTCATGTATTGTGGATACCCACATGGGGTCTGATCTGGCAAGATTAAGGCTGAAACTTATGACTTGCCAGCGATTAACAGCAGAATAAGACTTTGCGCATGGTATGTATACATAGCAGCCTGCGCATGGTGAACGCAGGAGCCAATAAAAACCAATTATTTACTTCAGATATGTGACATTCCTATTCTAGTAGAAATTTCTGTCACAGTCACCTTTGTTAAGAGATAATTTCGTGCAAAGATTTTTCTTTGACCCAAATCATGATATCTCCTCCATGTTGTTATCCAGTCAGGGGCATCTTTCCTTCTTCTACTGCAGTGTCTTAGTGAAGCTCCAGTAGTATACAGCAGCAGTCATCTCTTGTCACCCACCCTTACAGCATTGCCTCTACCCCCCCCCCCAGCTATGCAATGAGCAGCAGAATTAGACCTTGTGCACAATCTGTATATATCAGCCTACGCATGGTGAATGCAGGAGCCAATAGAATCCTGCTATTTACTTCAGATTTCCTATTTTAGTAGAAATTGTTGCATTTTTAAAGTAATTGTTACATTTTGTCCACCAGTCAGTGGCATGACTCTTCCTTCTACCATAGTGTCTTAGGGATGCTACAGCAGCTCCTGTCTACGTGTCAGTACCCAACACACCCAGTACTGCCTCTACTCACCCCCCCCCCCCCCACTCCCCCTCCCCCCCACAGGCTAGCTGCAGTCCCCTGTCAGATCAGTCTCGGACCCCGACTGTAAGTATACAGTCTGGGAGAGTCCTTATGTACTGACTTGTACTGGATATCACCAATCTGGACCTCATGGGTTCGAGTCCCACCTTGGCACAATTGGTAGAAATTTTGATGGCTGTACAATACACCTCCATTATACTATTTTCTCTGTCTAAATATTTAATATATAATATTACTTTGCCAGTATAGGGGTATTTATGCTTCAAATAGGCCAAATAAATAATGTAAAAAAACGAACCTACATTTTTGCCAAGGTGGGATTCGAACCCATGAGGCCAAACACAACATATCTATGTCATTCATGGTCATGTGACCATGGCTAACCAATCAGTGGTTGAGCTATCTCATTAAGAAATGATCCAGGAACCCGGATCATTTTCTAACTAGGTTACAAGTATTAGATACAAAATTGTCCAGGCCCATTACAACCTGACGGCTGTGATGGGCCTGGAGAGCTCGAGGCTGCTGTCAGATTAAGCAGACAGATGCCTTCCTTACTAGCTGCAGTCACTTTGTGCATGTCTCAGCTGTCCATGTGTCCCTGTGTGCTGCCTGCACGTAATTAGTGCTGTACATAGAGTACTACCCGGTATAGTGTTTTTTATTCTGCGCTGTACATAATCTCGCAGAAATGAAGAACAGGGATGCCACGTGTTATGATTTCTTCGTAATTTTACGATTTTTGACCCCAATTACGACCATTACGATTTCTGCTGGCAAACGACTTTTTCTAGAAATTTCTGAAATGTGATGAAAGTCTCCCTAGATTTCTAGGAATTCCTAGATTTTCACTCTCCATGGATTCGAATTCCCTCCAATCCAGGGTTGGAGGGATGTTACCCTAGTAAAATGCATTCATTATTATGTTTCATACAATGGATGGAGCATAAGTCAAAATCTATGTGCATGAGCATTCTAAAGGGCCTACTGTTGACACGATTTTTGTTACGAATTCTGCCAAAAGTGACGGGGGTGAGAAACGTGGCATGGCTGGTAGAGATTTCTACAGCGCGAATATCTATCCAGTATACTTAACCACCATATTCCGAAATCTGTGAATTTAAATACACACAAAATTGTACTTATTAGCAAATTGGGAAAGTTATACACGCGAACGTGTCTACATTTACAATATACACTGGGTGCCTGTGGTGGTACACAGGGCCCCTTTGGTGATACACCACCACTGCCTCTGGTAACCGCTGGTTTTATACTGGGCTCTGACTCTACTCTGTGTTTCCACAATCACAGCTACCTGAGCCTTTTTACAGTAAGTCGGCGCTGGGAACCTGAGTAAGGGTAAGCATTGAGTAAGAGGCAAAACCCAATCACAGTCCTACAGGATGCCTATTGAATGAAGGGACAGAACCAAAGTAGATTACACCACTAGGACGCCCAATGTGATTTGCCTTACTTTACAGAGGTTTCCAATTGCCTTCATTCTACTCCGTGTCCATCGTCAATTTGATATACCCGAGTAGTGTCCCAATGTACTGCAGGTTCTGACATGAATGCACATAATTAATCCTTAAACCCTTTCGGGACGGGTATTGTTGAAGGATGCCATTTGTCGTCTTGATGCACCAATGCAACCCCAGTGAGTAATTCGACGGTGCTGCATTGGTGCATCATGCCAACCTTTTGGGAGTGTCTCAACCCTGTAGGGTCTGCATGATGCTTGAATGCAGCACTGGTGAGTTACTGGCCAGGGCTGCATTCATGCATCATGACGACCTAGGGCATGATGCATTAAGGCATCATGCTGTCCTTAAAGGGTTAAAGAGGTCTTCATGATGCATGAATGCAGTCCTGGTAAGGAACTTGCCGGGGCTGCGATCATGCATCATGACATCTCTACGGGCGTGAGACACTCCTGAAGGGAGTTACTGGCGAGAGCTGTATTGGTGCATTGTTACAACAAAAGTCATCATTTAGCGACATGCCGTCCTCAAGGGGTTAAAAGTGTTTGTGGGAGCAAATGTCCAATTAGGATGGCTTGCAAAATAAGTGAGAGGAAATACCGGTCCTTTTGTGCACGTTAAAGCATTCATGAAGAAAAACCTCCATTTTCAATGAATTAATGGAAGTTATTATACAATATTAACAAAACCCAGTGATTCTCATATTTAAATAACCTAGAAGAGTAGCATTGCTTCTTTGGTAACAGTAAATATAAAAGTGGGTGAGAAATATATTTTAGGGGAGCTACAATATGCTTAAATGTCCTTTAAACCATTCAAATGCCTCACTGAAAAAGTAAACTTGTCTCCAGACTCGTCAAAGTGACTATCATAAAATAAACAAGTCAAAAGTTGTCTAACGTATCAGGTTACCATCCCACAAATAGAATCTAGAGCTGGCAAATGTCGGGTTTTAGGCTGGCACATGCCAAGTGGGTCTTCTATCTCTATCTAGAATACCGGCTTCCTTATCACTTAGACAAGTTTTTGACTCGTTTATTTTATGACCGTCAAGAGTCTGGAGACAAGTTTATTTTTTGAGTGCTGACGTGATAGGCAAGACCTTTACAGGTGGTACAATGAACCTCTGCAGGTGCAAAACCAACCATGCAGCTTCCCAGCACTCCCATCACCATGACTATTCACCCTCTACACCTGACCCTCTGGTCCCTCACCTAGCCCGGTCCCACCACCCAGGTATTTGAGTTCCCATTCCCTCCAGGTGACATGCAATCTATGGCAGAGTAGTCTCTGCACGCCTCAGTTCACCAAGCCTACACTAATATTCTAGTGACCCCCTAGGCTAACCAGGGAGTCGCCTAGGCTCCCCTAGGTAGCTTGGGTCGCTCTAAAGAGGGGAGTCATTCTGGAGTAACCTGGACTCCCTTTTGACGCTGTTTCTTTTTCTCTGTGTAGTGCGATACCAGTATTACTACAGATCGCTTGGTTCCCAGAACTTCAACCCACACTCTTCCCTCTGCCCATGGACAAGGGGCCAGGGCAACATTCCAAGGACCACTTTGACAGAAGTATTCAGTTGCCTGCTTCTTAACCCTTTATGGGCAGCATAATGCCTTAATGCATCATGCCCTTGGTCGTCATGATGCATGAATGCAGCCCTGGCGAGTAACTCGCCAGGGCTGCATTCAAGCATCATGTCAACCCTACGGGGTTGAGACACTCCCCTAGTGTTGGCATGAGTTACTCACCGGGGCTGCATTGATCATGAAGAGAAATGTCATCTTTTAGCGACATCTGTCCTTAAAGGGTACCGGGGCTCAGACATGGCCGCCCACGGCCTACCACCCGGGAGCCCTATAGGGGTACCGGGGGTCAGACATGGCCGCGCCCACGGCCTCACACCCGGGAGCCCTATAGGGGCACCGGGGGTCAGACCATGGCCGCGCCCACGGCCTCACACCCAGGAGCCCTATAGGGGTACCGGGGGTCAGACATGGCCGCGCCCACGGCCTCACACCAGGGAGCCCTATAGGGGTACCGGGGGTCAGACATGGCCGCGCCCACGGCCTCACACCCGGGAGCCCTATAGGGGCACCGGGGGTCAGACATGGCCGCGCCCACGGCCTACCACCCGGGAGCCCTATAGCCTAGGGGAACCGGGGGTCGGACATGGCCGCGCCCACAGCCTCACACCCGGGAGCCCTATAGGGGTACCGGGGGTCGTATATGGCCGCGCCCATCGCCTCCGACACATGAGCCCTATAGGGGCACCGGGGGTCAGACCATGGCCGCGCCCACGGCCCACCACCCAGGAGCCCTATAGGGGTACCGGGGGTCGGACATGGCAGCGCCCACGGCCCCACACCCGGGAGCCCTATAGGGGCACCGGGGGTCAGACCATGGCCGCGCCCACGGCCTACCACCCAGGAGCCCTATAGGGGTACCGGGGGTCGGACATGGCAGCGCCCACGGCCCCACACCCGGGAGCCCTATAGGGGCACCGGGGGTCAGACCATGGCCGCGCCCACGGCCCACCACCCAGGAGCCCTATAGGGGTATCGGGGGTCGGACATGGCAGCGCCCACGGCCCCACACCCGGGAGCCCTATAGGGGCACCGGGGGTCAGACCATGGCCGCGCCCACGGCCCACCACCCAGGAGCCCTATAGGGGTACCGGGGGTCGGACATGGCAGCGCCCACGGCCCCACACCCGGGAGCCCTATAGGGGTACCGGGGGTCAGACATGGCCGCGCCCACGGCCCCACACCCAGGAGCCCTATAGGGGCACCGGGGGTCAGACATGGCCGCGCCCACGGCCTCACACCCAGGAGCCCTATAGGGGCACCGGGGGTCAGACCATGGCCGCGCCCACGGCCCCACACCCAGGAGCCCTATAGGGGCACCGGGGGTCAGACCATGGCCGCGCCCACGGCCCACCACCCAGGAGCCCTATAGGGGTACCGGGGGTGAGACATGGCGGCGCCCACGGCCTCACACCCGGGAGCCCTATAGATTGGGTAGCACCTGTGGCCCTGGCCTGGTGCCAAGTGGCGCAGTGTGTGATTGCCTGTAGAGGGAGGAGGTGTGCGCCCCGCACCCGGCCACTTACAGAATGCCGACTAAGCAGTTACAGCTGAACAAGTAGCTGTGGGTCTCACACCTCTACCTGGGCTGCAGCAGGTGGAGCCACTGAGTCTTTCCTTGATGTTAATTGTGAAAATAAATGAGACTTACCAGGGTAAGGCAATATTTGAACGAACGGGGCAAAGTATACCACGTAGTTAGAACAGAGTTCTACGAGTACCTCAACAGAAATTATCCTATTTTTTAAACAAAACAATTGGGTTGTCTCTAGATCTCCTCTAGCTTTGATAACACATTGGCTGCGCCTTTTATGAATACCTTGTCCTTGGCTTATAACGCTTGTACGATATCAAGTGCGTAGTCTGAAGTCTGTGTGGTACGGGTGCACAGATCATGTCTCTTTCTCTTATGCCTCTGTCATATAGCTTAAATATTTAATGGAGTAGGCCTATGGGTGCAGTCTCACAGCTTATAACTGAGCAGAAGTGACTACTGTAACTCGTGTGTAAGCCGCGCCCTGACTTTGGGCGGATCATATAAGCCTCACTGGCGATTGCCTTAAAGTCACTTTACAGTACTTTACCATAGTAGTAAAAACTCATGTATAAGCCCCTCCCCAACTCTTTGCCTATCCCATAGTTTTAAACTGCACTGGTGATACTAGCCGCGGCCTAAACAGGAGGTTTTATAGTACCTAAAGAGGACCTCTATTCAGGTTCTCCATTTGAACATTTCAAGTCTTTTTAAATTGGTCACTTTCATCACTGTATAAAGGGGCCTGTCCTCACTGCACCCTGACTGTTACTGGAGGGGTAGCAAGAGTTGGGCCTTTAATTCTGCTTAGACTACTACACACCCTATTCCCCACACTGTTCCAAAGCTGTAAGTTGCTAGTCCAACCCATCTCACACCCTCACACTATCACCAAATCACTATGGTACAGCTATACCTCAGCATAATCATACAGTCTTTCTGACAAGAAGATGGTATTCAGTAAATCATAAATATAGACGTTCTTTTCTTCCAAAAGCTGACAGCAGCCCTTTTTATTAACATCAACATACTTCTTGTTATAATATAACTCCAGAATGTGTTCAACGAATTAACTGTACTCGCAGCAGCGACTCTATTGAATATCATGGAAATGCATAAAGACTTATTAAACGAAATACTATCTGGGCTCACACCTACTTTAGGTTACTGCATATATTATGGATCTAGAGAGGTGTTTTTTTAAGGCCGAAAGGCCCCGGAGGGGCCCTGGTGGTGAGCTTGCGAACTACCAGGTTGAGGCATTATATTGTTTTCATTTGACAGGAAGTCAGTATGGGTGCCGCCATTTTGTTTTAAGGGGTGCCGCCATTTTGTTTTAAGGTGTCACAACACAAATTTATGCATATAATGACAAAATTGATATTAATCAACCTTCGATCATGAGGGTGATCATAAGCATACCTATACCCCCTAACATGGACCCAAGGAATTCAATGGTTCTATTGGTTTGTTGCTAAGACAGTTGGTTGCCTAGCAACAGCTATTCTAATTGTTTATCTGCCTAGCAACACCCATTTCCATGCTCCTGAGGTTGATTATAATCGTACCTACCCCCCCTAACATGGACCCAAGGAATTCAATGGTTCTATTGGTTTGTTGCTTAGACAGCTGGTTGCCTAGCAACAGCTATTCTAATTGTTTATCTGCCTAGCAACACCCATTTCCATGCTCCTGAGGTTAAATATAATAGTACCTACCCCCCCTAACATGGACCCAAGGAATTCAATGGTTCTATCATTTTGTTGCTAAGACAGCTGGTTGCCTAGCAACAGCTATTCTAATAGCTTATCTGCCTAGCAACACCAATTTCGATGCTCCTGAGGTTGATTATAATCGTACCTACCCCCCCTACCATGGACCCAAGGAATTCAATGGTTCTATTGGTTTGTTGCTAAGACAGCTGGTTGCCTAACAACAGCTATTCTAATTGTTTATCTACCTAGCAACACCCATTTCCATGCTCCTGAGGTTAAATATAATAGTACCTACCCCCCCTAACATGGACCCAAGGAATTCAATGGTTCTATCATTTTGTTGCTAAGACAGCTGGTTGCCTAGCAACAGCTATTCTAATTGCTTATCTGCCTAGCAACACCAATTTTGATGCTCCTGAGGTTGATTATAATCGTACCTACCCCCATAACATGGACCCAAAGAATTCAATGGTTCTATTGGTTTGTTGCTAAGACAGCTGGTTGCCTAGCAACATCTATTCTAATTGTTTATCTGTCTAGCAACACATCTTTCCATGCTCCTGAGGTTGATTATAATCGTACCTACCCCCCCCCCCCCTAACATGGACCAAAGGAATTCAATGGTTCTATAAGTGCTGCTGCACTGGTGGCCACCTAGTGGCTGTATTTTACACTAAATCCCTGTAATGGCACGTTTTCCCCTGTTGTGTCACATCTGTCAGTTATATCATCCTCCCACCCTTTTTATATGGTGTCTTGAATGGGTCCCCTACAAATATACCAACCATGTAGACATTATGTTCCTTCAAATGCAAGAATTGCGGTTGTTGCCGCGTATAAAAATGCCTGAGGCATTTTTTTACGTGGCAACAACCGCAATTCTTGTTATGAACGAGGAAGGTGGCTACTGCCTCTGTTTCCTAGATACTGTTGGTGTTAGATTATCGTTAAAGTGGTAGAAAATGAGCTAGAAAGAAATATTCATTAATAATGATTACTGAGGCATCACCAACAACAGTGCTACAACATTGCAGAAACATGAATAACATAAATTCCAACATCTTAAACAACAATATCAACCAAGAAGAAAAAAACCCATCAAACAACAACAAATATCTAGCTCGGGTAAGGTAAAAACCCTAGAGTGGCCTACACTCCATCAGCCCTCCATACTGGTCTTATTTAATGCAGGAAGGTCGGCCGACTATAACATCAAATATGTCCTTCATCATCTGGCCTTGGGGGTTGGACAGGGTAGAAGGGGGCAGGGGGGAGGATGGGTGTAGTTGGGGGCAGGGTGGGTCACTATTCAACAAGCAGGCAATGCTTGCTGCTTATTTAAAGGGCTAGACAGGATCAGGAGCATTTTGTTTGAGGCATTTATAAGAAATAACATGAGGGGCAATATTCTGTTAACCATTAATGCTTCCTATTCCTAGATCTATCCTTGTTACTTCCTAGATCTAGGAGTGTGAATGGGTGTGGGAGGTTGAAGACCTGCAGGAGTCTTGGTGGGAGCCTGAAGTAGGGGGAGGTGTAGGACCCTTACCTAGCTGTAGCAGGGGTCTGGGTATGGTGGGTGGGTAGGGGGGTAGGACCCATACCTAGTTGTAGCAGGAGTCCGGGTATGGTGGGTAGGGGGTAGGACCCCTACCTAGTTGTAGCAGGAGTCTGGGTATGGTGGATAGGGGGGTAGGACCCTTACCTAGTTGTAGCAGGAGTCTGGGTATGGTGGGTAGGGGGTAGGACCCCTACCTAGTTGTAGCAGGAGTCTGGGTATGGTGGGTAGGGGGGTAGGACCCCTACCTAGTTGTAGCAGGAGTCTGGGTATGGTGGGTAGGGGGGTAGGACCCTTACCTAGTTGTAGTAAGAGTCTGGATGGGTGGTGGTGGGGGGGGGGGGTAAGGGGGGAGACAGTGGAGGGGCAGACAAAGGACACCTCCCCCATTAGGGGGGTGGCGGCAGGGCGGCGGCCATCGCTCCCCCGCGACCTTTACAACAACCACCTCGCTGCTGTGTTTTTGTACGCTGTGTTTTTGTTGAGCTTCCTCCACTGCTGGAGTGTGAGGCTAACCCTTTAAAGGCAGCATAGTGCTTTAATACACTATGTCCATAGTCATCATGATACATGGATGCAGCCCTGGCATGCATTCAGGCATCATGCCGACCCTTCGTGTCAATCATGCGAGGCATTTTTCTTGAATGCAGCCCTGTCGAGTTACTCACAAGGGCTGCATTCATGCACCGTACCAACAAAAGACATGGTGCATTAAAGCACTAGCAGCACTTTAAAGGTTAGTGTTGGTGTGTGAGGTTAAACAGAGCTTACTAGGCACAGGGACCAGTGTGACCGGAGGTGGGGGGCTGGGGGACCCGGGTGCCACCGGAGGTGGGGCCCGGCGGAGGCCAAGGTTAACAAAGCCGGTTAGAGGTAATGGGGAGGGTAGCAGGTTGTATGACACCATGTTAGGTATAGTGAGGCCTGTGTAGGGTCAGGGCGGGAGTGGCTGTGTTATCTAGGAGCATATACGGCACTAGCACATCCTGGTAATTCAGGTAATCGGGGGCTAAACCCTATCTCCTTATCAGGTTAATCCCCTCCTTTCACACCTGGAACAAAGGGACTGATAATGCAAATAAATTCACCCATAATGCACTGCTCTGGAGTAGGGGGCCTAACCAGAATGCATTGCTCTGCATCAAGATGGCGGCCCCCATAGCCTAATGCGCTAGTGCCGTATATATATGAGGCCAATGTGGTCTGTGTTATGGGTTTTACACAGGCCAATTTACACCTATACAGGCGATATAGCGATGATTCGGGTTTCTCCGTGTGGGCGGCCATGTTAGTCCTGTGCTCGCATTCTATCATGAGATTCAAGCAGTGACCACACACTCACACACCATAGCTTCCGGGGAACAGGCTACATTACGAGAGCAGAACCAAGGTCTCACGAGATTGCTGGTGTCAGTGTACACACAGAGGTTGCGGGAACAAGTTTACACACGTTACAGCCCTATAGGACTGAGATAGGTTGTCATATTATTGGGCAACGTCCATCTAGCGCTCGCGGTAATCCCTAATCAGGATAGGGCTAATCAGGCTAATCTACTCACTTCACACTGAGGACAATGGGGAGGTGGTCAAGATGTGGGGTTGGTTGTAGGTATCACCCTTATTAATCTGATCAGTGGCCATTGTTTATGGGTGTAGATAGTCCTATGCCAAATAAAAAAATATGGCTGTTGGGAGTGTTCTGCGCCAAAATGGCAACTCCCATGCCCCGACGTGTTTAAGCTGTATAATAAGACATTTCATACTCACTTTTATAAAGGAATACAAATGTAAATGCTTCTTTTGATTAAAATTTATTTTAGAATGCTTAACATCTTTTTAAATTGTTTTAGATTAATCATTCATTGAGATTGAACACCAGAACAAGCCGGCATGCTGGTGTCATTTCAGCAACATTGCAGACATGTCATTCTATAGTAGTTTGTTAACGGGTCAATGCTCGTCAACCACTGCTGTCTTTGATAACAGTGCAGTCTTACTCTGTCTACTTGAAGTGCACCCCACAGTGAACAACAGTGGCAGTCTTACCCTGTCTACTTAAAGTAAAGTCTTACTCTGCCTACCTTAAGTACACCTCACAGTGGACAACACAACTCAGACAAAGTACTGTGTCTGAACCAATTCCGCCAAGCTGACATGAATGATTAGAATAATGTCAAAAACACGTGTATTCCCGGCGGCAGTTCTCATAATGTCGCAGCGGCCCGGCGGGTGTCAGACTAATGGGACTGTCAGGGACCGCTGTCTTCTTACAGCGATTATTATGATATTTATTGTTTTTAACCCTTTAAAGTGACATGGTCCGATTTTTCCGATATCTTAAATCCTACTTAAATGTGTTCCAAATGTTAATTAGTACAATATCATATTTGGAAGACATGGGACAATACAATATCATCTATGGCCATTATGATCCCATTAAGAGGGTCCAACGTGGCCCAGGTACAGTACTTTACAGGGTATCTTGAATGGGGAATTATAGCGTGCACTCAGAAAAGTCCAAATTGAGCACAAAACTGATAATTTGCTGAACTCTAAGCTGAGTTATGGGGAATAATGTTAAATAAATTAGGTAGGAGATGTAGTATGGCCATACAGAACATTTTTGTTCATTTTTAACTAAATCGATTTTTGAGCCCTAATCATGGGACCATGCCACTTTAATGATAGAATTACGCCTCCAGGCCTCATGTTTGTAGTCACGATGGAGTAATTTATCACTGGACGCCAACCTGCCTGCACTCAGTTGGTGTACAATTCTGACTGCATCTGTTTGACATAAGGTTTGTCAACAAAATAGTGTATCTAAGCACTAAAGTGGCCTTTGACAACAGCATGATTTGTTAAAGGATAACTTGTTCAGCGTGTTTTTATGCAAAATACATTTTGTATTGCAGGATTCAAGCATCATATAAACCCTACAAAGACTCATCAGCGCTGCATTCATGCATTTTGCTGACCAAGGGCATACTACATTAAAGCACTCTGCGGTCCTTGCACCGTTAAACACTTAAATCTCCCACCCAGAATCGGTCTCCTCCCAACACCAACAGTGAGTGATGGAACCGGCTTTCATACCACATTTATCAAACAAGCTCCAGTTTCAGAGCTGAATCTCGGTCGCGCAGAATTTATTTAAAAGAAAGCGAGGGACCGTCTTAAAGTTTGATTTTTCTTGCAGCGCTCTGAGCTCCTGCCCGCTTGTCGGCCGGTCTGGTATGATAAAGTGATATTGGGATTGGGAGGAGCAGGGTGGGCGTAGGGAGGTGTTTCCGCCTCCACCTCTACCCTTTACTGTGATGGACGACCAAGGGGGGGAAGAAACAGGGAGACAAACTAAACATAAATAAAACTCAATTCCATTTACCCTTTAAGGGCTGCATGGTGCACGAATACAGTATGGCCATTGGTCTACTTGAAGTATGAATGCATGAATGCAGCCCTCGCGAATAACTTGCCGGTGCTGCATTAGTGCATCATGCCGACCCTTAGGAAGTGTCTCAACCCGGTAGGGTTGGAAGAGCACTTGAAAGTGGCACTGATGGGTTACTCGCCAGGGCTGCATTTATTTATTGATGCATCATACTATCCTGAAAGGATTAAAGTGATTGATGACGATGATGGTAAGGAAACAAGAAGACGGTCAACTAAACACATACATACAACTCAATTCCATTAACACTTTAAGAACTGCATAGTGCAGTAATACAGTATGGTCATTGATCGTCATGATGCCTGAATGCAGGCCTGGTGAGTAACTCGCCAGGACTGCATCCATGCATCATTCTGACCCCATGGGGTTGATACACTCCCGGCAGGTTGTCATGATGCACCAATGTAGCCCTTGCGAGTGAATGTCACATTTTAGAAACATGCTGTCCTTAAAGGGTTTTTGTGATTGATGACCAAGGTGGTAAAGAAACATGGAGACAGTCAACTCAACACAAATAAAACTCAATTCCATTACAGCTTCAATGTCTAGGCACCACTGGCTGCCAGTTAAGTACATTAATATTATTACTCCTTGTTGGTGCCCTGGTTAGGGTGGAACTATTTATGGGCTGTTCTGATTATATCTAGTACCGAGCTAGACAGAGGATGGTAGTTTATAAACAAGAAGCTGTTGTTTCAGTTTCTCTTATTTTCTAGATGACACTCTATATTGCACCTTTGCTATCTGATTTAAGAGATTGGAGGTGTATCTTACAATGTTGTCAATTGTCTATATATTTCTGAGATTTGATCCCTCAAAATTAGTGTAAAACTGTATAAACATTATTGCAGTCATAATTCCACATCGGCTAAAAGTCTACCTATAGCTATCAGAAAAGACAAAGCCCAGCAATTAGATTTTAAAAACTATTATTCAAACTATAAACAGAAAACATGAAATCATTGAGGACGGCAAAGCCTAAAACTGCAGGTATATTTGATGTTATGATACATAAATGCATCTCGGGGAATAACTTGCCAGTGCATTGGTGCATCATGCCAATCCTTTGTGGATTTATCAACCCATTAGGGTCGGCATGATGCACAAATGCACCAGCGTTCTTGCCACAAGACGACAAAAGGCCACTGTAAATAGTAAGTGTAGATATGAAGTAGGATCTGCTGTACCGTAAAACCCCGCCTATAAGGCGAAAGTGGGTTTAAAGGAAAATACTCGGCTTATATGGAAACGTTTTGACCTTTAGGAGAACCGCGCCTATAAGCCGAATGTGACTTTTGGGGTCAGGGGAGGCCTTTGGCCCTTACCCATGCCATATTCCTACCCAATTTTAGACGATTTTTTAACCTTTTTCAGTGAAATAGTGTATGTCATGATACATATAACACATATAATTCACGTGAAAAACATTTGTAAGAGCCTTAAAATGGACTTAAAGTTCATCAATCTTTATGATAATAATTTACTATTTTCCCACTCAAAATTCTCAGATAAACATTTGGAAAACCCTGCCTATAAGCCGAATGTGAGTTTTGGGGAGAAAATTCGGCTTCTATGAAATAAAAACACCAAATAAAATTCGGCTTATAGGCAGGGTTTTAGGGTAGTGTTACAGTAGATTCCAGTGTTGACTGTACCGGTTGTGTACACCTACAGCAGATTCTACTGTATATCTACAACACATAGGCCTATAACCATCTTTTTACAGTGGGGCATAATACACTCAAGTTTTCGACAGCCTAAAGGCGCAGATCTCGGTACCCCTCCAGCGGCAGTCAGAGTGGAGCCGGGACAGGTACTCAGCCCTATATATAGGGGCGCTTGGGCTTTAAAGAGTTAACGGCTGTGTCTCACCAACTTGGGCCAATGTTTTCGTCTATGACCGGGTGGCGTCTATGACCGGGTGGTGTCTATGACCGGCCACCTTAAAATATACGATTTAGAAAAAAAAAATTCTTCTTTGATATGTAAGGGATAAAATAAAGAAAATGGCGGTGGTTACATATCCATGTATATCTTCACCTGCCCTAGATAAACCTTTTTCTCTCAGGAGGTCATAGATGGCACCCGGTCATATATGCCACCTGGTCATAGATGCCACCCGGTCATAGACAAAAACATTGGCCCAAGCTGGTGAGACACAGCCTAACATTTGTCTAGCTAACCACCCATATATAAACATAAACACTGCCCCCCTAAGGCACCCACAGAGTGTCACCAAGCTCCTACTTAGAGCTAGTTCTATGAATACCCGAACAAAGGTCAAGTAGCCATTAGCTAAATGTGACAGACTCGGCAACCTTCTTCCTCAATGAAGAACTGTGTCTTTACTCTATAAGGACGGCATAAAGTATTTATGCGCTATGCCCTTAATTGTCATGATGAAGCTGTGACGAGTAACTCCAGGGCTGCATTCAAGCATCAAGCCGACCCTAAGGGGTTGAGACACTCCCAAAGTGTTGGCATGATGCCTCAATGCAGCACCAGTGAGTTACTTTCCAGCGCTTCATTGGTGCATTACAATTACAAATGCCATCTTTTAGTGACATGCCGTCCTCAAAGGGTTCAAGACTGCCTTATAAGTGTCTTTTGAGCACCGGGCGCTTTGAGGACAGCATACTGCCATTGTTGCAGGCATGGGAAGTGACTTGCCAGAGCTGCATTAATGCATCATGCGGCCACTAAAGTTGGTTGATACTCTCCTGGGGCATGATGGGGTGTTGTCTTTCGTGGCGCTTGACGACAAAATGAATATGAAGCTCCAAAGAAAAAACGTTTAAGGGTTAAGTTGAGAAAGCTTTGGGACACCTTTAAAATAATCATGAGAAGGAGAATGGTATTAACTGCAGCCTAATAGTCGTGTCTGTACTCACATAAATGTCAGTATTGTTCTGTAATGAGGCTTCATACAACATTAAACTGCTGCTACTTATGTAAGGCATCTTCTGCCGACCCACTTGGTGCTCACAGTTTAACTCTTTAACCATTTGAAGGCGGCATGATTCCTTAACCCTGTAAAAGATGATATTTATCGTCGTGATGCACCAATGCTGACCCTTCAGGAGTATCTCAACCCCATAGGGTCGGCAGTATGCATTAATGCAGCCTTGGCACCCTCCCCCCTCCCAGTCAGATCACAGGCCCTCAGTCAGGCCCTATGAATCATGCTCCACAAAATCTTTATCTATTTCCCTCTTTTCTTCTCCTTTCTTTTCTCTTCTTTTTCTTTTTTTTTGTTGAAGGGGGGGGGCAAGGCAAGAGGAAATTTGAGTTGTAGGTTGCACCTAACAATAAAATTGTGTGGGGAAACAAAAGCCACGTGGTTGATACTTTATGAACCACAGTAATCTCACCCAGTTACAATTAAGGCGCACATAATTATATCATATACATATTCGAGTTGTAAGTTGCAGCTAATTATTATCATGAATATAGACATGTACCATTTATATTATCAGAGTGAAAATTGCAGACTGCTAAAACTGTAGTAAAATATGATGAAATACAAGTTTCAAGTTTCAAGTTTCAATAATTTATTCTCTCATAGTATTTGTTAGAAAAGTACATATATGACATTTGACACAATAAGGGGCAAGGGTACTACATGTATAGAGCAGCAGCAGAGGGTGGCCTCAGAAGTGATTTAATTCATACAATTACTGAAAGCTACACCATGATTTTTTATCTTGTACAATGTCTCTGGACATGGAAAAGTGATGTTGTACAAGCAATATCTCGTGCAGGCACATAGAAAACTGCACTTCTATATAATGTGTCACTTCAAATTTTGGTCTTTTTTTTAAAGCTTGAAAACATACAAACCAGGCTTTGCTAGCACCGATATTGACCTTAGACAAATTCCAATGGTACCTAGCCCCCCTTAATTGGATCCAAGGATCACATTGAGACAACCCTCATGTTGCTAGGACAAGTGCTTGCTTAGCAACGGACGTTTTTGCATAGCAATGGGTAGTGTCGGAGCCATGAAAACATACAAACCAGACTTTGCTGGCACAGATATTGACATTAGCAATGTTCTGGTGGTACCTATCCCCCTGAATTGATCCAAGGATCACATTGAGACAGCCCTGATGTTGCTAGGACAAGTGCCTGCCTAGCAACGATCGTTTTTACATAGTAACGGGCAGTGTCGGAGCTATCAAAACATACTAACGTGACTTTGCTAGCACAGATATTGACATAAGCAAAATTCTAATGGTACCTATCCCCATGAATTGGATCCAAGGATCATATTTAGACAACGCTCATGTTGCTAGGACAAGCGCTTGCTTAGCAACAGCCGTTTTTGATTAGCAAGGGTAGTGTCGGAGCCATGAAACATACAAACCAGACTTTGCTGGCACAGATATTGACATTAGCAAAATACTAATGGTACCTATCCCCCCTGAATTGATCTACGCGTTTAACCACGGCTTAGCAAGAGGAGCCTATAGACCAAGGCATGACGTCAAGGGGAGGTGCCCAGTCACACCGAAGGTGCTATGGGGCACCTCCCCGAGACGGAGTGACTTGGTCTATGGCTCCTCGTAGGTGCAACGTGGTTAAATGCGGTTCTGACAATTAACAAAAGTGAAGAAAAATGTAGAAAAACAATGAAAACAGACTTATCTTGTCTGCAAGTGAACTCGGTACGTCCATTTTCATCAGTGACGTCATGATATGTGACCTACATTCTGATTGGCGTTGCTAAGGCATCTCTAAGATGTGCGCCATGAATTTGGCGTCAGTGACTTGGTCCCCTGACCAAGCCAGGCCCCTTAGTCAACTGCGTCAATGGGCGAGTCATGGCGGTGCGTGTTAGAACCAAGGATCACATTGAGACAACCCTCATGTTGCTAGGACAAGTGCCTGCCTAGCAACGACTGTTTTCACATAGTAACGGGCAGTGTCAGAGCCATGAAAACATACTAACCAGGCTTTGCTACCACAGATATTGACATTAGCAAAATTCTAATGGTACCTATCCCCGTGAATTGGATCCAAGGATCACATTGAGACAACTCTCATGTTGCTAGGAAAAGTGCTGGCCTAGCAACAGTCATTTTTGCATAGCAACAGAGGTGTTGGAGCTATGAAAACATACAAACCAGACTTTGCAAGCACAAATATTGACCTTATAAGATTTTAAAGAGCTAAGGAAATAATTGCACTAGGTATAATTCAAAGCATGTTGATGCTATAAACTATGTGCTCTCTTGAGGTTAAACATTTTCATACAATGGTAAAAATTGATACTGTATTAAAAATATATTCTATGCTAGAATGTAAAGATATTAGAATAACACGGTTGATAAATATGTGCAGCAATAACCCAGTCAACATTGCTTAATGGAGCCCATATGTGTTTTTACTTGGGCAAGCTGATTTGCCCAGCCTGGGTTTTTGTCCTTTTTCTCCAGGGCTACCAGTGAGGCCCAGATGGGTCAGCCCAGATTCCTAGTGCCCAGCCCTAGCCCAGATTTAGCACGCACTATGTACAATAAATGGTAATTTCTGGAAGAAAAGCAGATGTCAGTATGTTTCGAAATATTTACAATGCATTCATGGGCTGACACATCTGGGCTCCCACTGGTAGCCCTGGACAAAAAAGACCATAACCCAGATATGGGCGAGCCCAGCTGGCACAAGTAAAACACATATGGGCCCCAGGGACCAATGCTGACTTGGAGGTTTCGCTCTCATTTCAGAATTGGTGAATGTCAAATAATTCTAATGTGCCTTATAATTGATAAAATATTAAGTCCAATGATATTTAGCAACCAATGCTGCGAACTACATTCATAGACACATATGATACAAAGTGGATATTGATTTAGCCAGAATCAATTATCAGTGGATTGAACTTTTATATTCAAGATTATTTGGATTTTTTCATAAGTATTTTGTTGTCCTGCAACCAGAAATACACCTAGTAACATTCATTTATTCCTAACAGCAAAAGGATTTTCTTCAGAGCACTGCATCATTGATATCTATCAATCAACCATAACACAATTCTACCTAGCCACTCGAAATCATCATAATAAATCCCTACAAAAGATTTTGATGGAGACAAAACTTCACAGAAATAGAATGGGACCATTCAGACCAGCATACAGACTGCCAGAGTATTTTTTTTAAGGAATCTGGTTCAACTGGTTGTAATGTGCCTTGGTGAATATTTCTGTAGTGTGTTGAGAAGGGGCAGGCGTATCCTGGGAAAACTTTCTGGGAAGTTTTGAGAAATTCTGGTAATAATATACGGAGGAGAACCCAGTTTAATTGGGCCATGGTTTACAGGATTTCTGAAGGGGATATTTAGGGATGCATTTCAGAGATTTTCTTGCGGCAATTTGCTGCAGCGTGTGGAGAAGGGCATTATTGGCAGGTACTAACTTATTGTTAAAGTGTAGGAGATCAGTGATCTCCATGCCCGAGTGGTAGGCTTGCAGTCACTGCTCCCCTCCCGTACTGATCCAGTAACCAGACAGCCAAGGAACTGTGGTATAGTGGTTAACATTCCTGAATCTGGATTGGGTGGCCTGGGTTCAATTCCTGGCAGTTCTACGAAATGTTTTTCACCTATAGGCGACCCCCAACAAAAGTAAGAGCACGGATTTCAGTATTATAAAAGCAATGGTAATGATGGAAATAGTGGGAGATCTCCTTCTGCTGTCCTATCCCTCATCATTACTTCTCCACTCACCCCTCCTCCTGCATGCCCTGCTCCCTCTGTATAGGCATAACAGTAATAGATGATAACCTCTGGTTCATTAATTCAGTATTATGGATAATCATTAATGGTTCTAAAGTATCAAGAATCAAACTCCCTACCCATAATAAGTTGAGGGGGCTGTAATCATCAGCAGCATAATCTTTGATGTGCAATGTGGTTGGGATCAAAATCTGTTGAATGGATCTAGTGGTACACCATAATGAAGCGTTTAGGTGGGGGTAAATGTGTTCTGAATTTAATAGGCGTGTTAATTTGCAGGTTTCTTTTAAGGCTACCCCATCACCAATTGTGTGTACCAACTAGATACCCCTCTGAACAGGAGACACAGTTGTTAGTAAGCCTTTGATACATAGAGGACATGTGTGAATCTGGGAGTTAGCTATAACACTTGTAGGGGAGCAGATCTCACAGTCACTTTGGCCTGATAGGGATTTTCAAAAGTTCTCTACCCCAGGCCCCTTCAAGAAATAATGAATACCAGGCCTTCAATAGCCACCTGTCTTGATTAGGGGATGGGTTAGCTGCAAGAATAGTAGAGTGTAAGCTATACAGTATTTAGGCTCGTTGGTAACAGGATATCCAAGACAATAACCATTGGGGCGCCAAAACACAATATTACCGTATATCAGTGATGCTGTGCTCAGAATAAAATCTTGTTGCTAGAAGTAAATGAATGTTGCTGGGTATATTTCCTGTTGCATTATCACATTATAAGATATTTATGCCAAAATCCTATCATAAAGGTGAGTGAGCATTGTCAATGCCTCCTATTCGCACCTCAGCCGTAAGACAATGCAATGGATGACATGTGCGTTAGGGCAGAAGGTCAGATATTGTGCCAGTTGCTTTGCATGAAATGTTTGGAATTGCTGTTGCTAGGTAACAGAGTACTCCTAGCAAAATGACAATAGTTCCAATAGAATACCCAGGGTCTGTATACTGGGGGTAAATACGGCCGAACACCTTCTATTCCCCCTAGTGTGCCTGTTGCTAGGCATGGATTGCTTGTAATTGTTGTTGCTAGATAGCAGAGGGGTCCTAGCAAAGTAACAATGGTTGCAATAGAATCCCCAGCATCTGTACACTGGGGGTAGGTATTTTCAAATCCCTTCTATTCCCACCTATTGTGCCGGTTGATAGACATTGCCATTTTTTGGAACTATTTATTATTGTATGAACATTGGTAACATTTTGATAGGGCCTGTTGCTATGCTAAGACGGTTGTCCTAGCAACACGGGGGCTGTCTTAATGTGATCCTTGGACCCAATTCAGGGGCGTAGGTACCATCAAAGTTCTTCTAAGGTCAATACCTGTGCTAGCAAAGTCTGGTTTGTATGTTTTCATAGCTCCGACACCGCCCATTGCTATGCAAAAACGGCTGTTGCTAGGCAAGCAGTTGTGCTAACAACATGAGGGTTATCTCAATGTCTTCCTTGGATCCAATTCAGGGGGGCTAGGTACCACCAGAACTTCGCTAATGTCAATATCTGTACCAGCAAAGTCTGGTTTGTATGTTTTCATGGCTCCGACACTACCTGTTGCTATGCAAAAACGGCCGTTGCTAAGCAAGCGCTTGTCCTAGCAACATGAGGGTTGTCTCAATGTGATCCTTGGATCCAATTAAGGGGGGGTAGGTACCATTTAGAACTTTTCTAAGGTCAATATTGGTGCTAGCAAAGTCTGGTTTGATTGTTTTCAAGCTTTAAAAAAAAGACCAAAATTTGAAGTGACACATTATACAGAAGTGCAGTTTTCTATGTGCCTGCACGAGATATTGCTTGTACAACATCACTTTTCCATGTCCAGAGACATTGTACAATATAAAAAATCATGGTGTAGCTTTCAGTAATTGTATGAATTAAACTCTCTAAATATTGCTCTTTTCAAGAGCCTGCTGCTGCTCTATAATGTATCATGGTGAGGCTAATGGTGGCGTATGTATGCCTGCCGACCCGGCCCTGTGATGAAGGAGTAGAGGAATCTCCAATCTGATTATTCCCCCATCGTACAATATTGGCACCTAGATGTTACAGACGCCCCCCCCCCCCCCGGTTTAAATCAGGTGGTAGAGAAGAGGCTTCAGTTTCCATATACCCAGAGGAGGGTGTTACTAATCAGGGGGTTCAGTCAATGCAGAGTGTATGGGCGTTCACCTGTTGTTACCTGATTAAACTTCTGACCCCCTAACATGGATGTGCCCTTGGCCTAACTGCTAGGAGCCCTATACTGCAGTAGTGGTCCATGTCAGTAGTATATAGAGATGTCACCGCGCCCCAGGGGTGGATGTAAGTAGTATATAGAGGTGTCACCCCACCCCATGAGTGGATGTAAGTAGTATATAGAGATGTCACCCTGCCCCAGGGGTGGATGTAAGTAGTATATGGGAAGTGCACCTTGCCTCTGGCTACAGTACTGCAGCAGTGGTTCAAAACACCCCTCATTTCCATCACATCACTCCACTAGCTGTCTAATTTTAGTTTCAATTCATAGGAATTGTTATTTTCTTCCCCGTCCATGTCAGTATACGTCCATCACTCACTATACATAGCCCGTTCTATACTTAACCATGACACCGTATTCCGTACATGGAAATACAAGTTAACCAACTATAAATACAACCTCACCGGCTCGCATATATACGGTTACTTTGTCTGAGGAGACTATTTATAGCTTGTTATAATGACACGGGAGGTCGGGCAGCGGCTGTACAACGGGGGAAATAGTATCTAGCAGGAAGACGGAAATACTCATATAGTAATAGTCATTATCGTCTACTTGGAAAGGGTGAGTTAGTAACTTTGAATTGGTTGTTACTTAGGACTATATTTAGTATATATATATAATGGGGGCTAGACACTGACGCTTATCCCTGTTCTGTTCCTTAAAGACATGTCACAAAGCCTTATATAATCCTATGCTAGATTACTCGAAACTCATATCGAGCCACCTTAGGAAGTGGTCATTGACCCAGGGTACCCTGGGTCTCTGTGAGACAGTTTTCCAGCAAAAAACGGAGTTTGGTCAGCTGACTTTGAACTGTTCCCCTGCATTTGTTGTTTCATTTATCAGATTGAAATGAAGACATGCATATAGACTGAAACAAACTGTACCTCTCTCTTTTTTCAGTTTGTAAAAAAAAAAAGAAATTTGTAATAAAAAAACGCTCTTGAAAAAAAGTCAAAAACAGCCCTGAAATCAAGTCTGTGTGAACTAATGCTGAAGATAGGCCAGTGACCTTGAATCCAGACTTTAAAAGAGTCACGTTCACCCAGACTCCCTATACCTGCAATGCTATAGCAGGGGTGAGACGAAAAAATGAGACGCTTTCTGCCATGAAATGACAAGTTACGTTGGTGCTCAGAGACAGTGATGACAGCCTTTTCGATCGGCAAACAGCCTTTCTTTTAACCCTTTGAGGGTGACCAGAAATTGGTATGGCCAGCTCTGAAGAAATTTAGCAGGAATTGTCACTAAGGACGAGACATTGCTGAATCCCATAGAGTTAGGATGACTATAGTCGATGCTCGCCCTGCCATGGTATTAACTGTAGTTGATGCTCGCCCAGCCATGGTATCTACTATAGTTGATGCTCGCCCACAAAGGGTTAAATTAGCTTTTTAGTTCTCTTTCCACATGTCAACAAAGAGTGGTGCCACTGGTAATTCGCATACTGCGCGAGATCTCAACCGTCAACGTGTGCAGAGCAAAATTGTACCACCCATATCTTCGCCATTTATCGTCCGATCGACTCGCTTTTTGGTAGGGACAGAAGGTGGTACATGCCCGCAGCCTGCAACTGTCGCCCACACTCACCTGCACACCCACACCCACCTGCTCTCCCACACCCACCTGCTCACCCACACTCACCTGCTGGCCTGAATGGGAATAACATACATGTATGACACATGACTTGAGGGTACTTTTTAACAAGGAATTCATTTCTGATGCCAGAATTGACCAATGAATGATTATAAGGGAGTACTATATCTAAGTACATGATAAGCTACAGATCCAGCTTACCCTGAGAAATAAATTTCAGTTTCCCAATGTTCATTGAAACATTATATTGGATAAATATTTCGATACACTGGAATATTATACATCTTCTGAAAAGCCCTGGGTCACTTGTGATGTAAATCACACAATCCATCTTTTTTTAAACAACAGGGGGGGGGGGGTGGTGGATTTTCACGCGAGTGGGTCGAGATTTTTTCGGTTCCCCCCATGCGAGGGGTACAAATCTTTTAGCTATAGAAACGCACAGGCTTTTTTGCTCAAAAGGAGTGCAATCTTTTTAGTCCCCCCCCCCCCTCAAGAGGGGTCTACATTTTTTTTGTTCTACCCCCCTGTTGTTAAAAAATGACCACTCCCTTACAGGGTTAATAAGCGGCTTACTGCTATGTTACCATACCAGTCCAGGCTGTATATGGACACAATGTCTTAAGTAAGGAGGTGTTACCAACCATGCCCCGCCCCCAGCAATAATAACAAGTGGCCGCGTCTGACAAGACCATGAATTAGCCCTTTACAGGCCACATTTTATTTTAAATTGGATTTTCTGGGAATAGATTACTCATTACACATGAATAGAATTGCCATGATATTTGATGCACGATTCTCTCTCAGTGTGTAATAATGCATAGCTGCATGCAGTAGAGGCCAGCGCTGCATTCAGGCATCATGCAGACTCTACAGAGTTGATGCACCAATGCCGCCTCCTCAAAGATGCGGAGTAATTACCCTGGCCATGAGTCTAATCCAAGGCCGGATGTAGGCCTTAGTGTGGGTATTACCCGAGAGCAACAGCCTGATGGTATCAAACAGTCCCTCAATTACCGGACCGTTATCCAGCCAGTTTCCTGTACTATATTCAATGTATTAAGTGCACATTCCATAATAAGTGCAAACCCCCCATTTTGTCAGGATGTGTCAAATAGTGAGTTCAATAAAATTACTAGAAACACCTTAATAATAATTTACTTTAGTGCACTGTACGCTAATTACTTTGAATATAGTGAGTCGTCCCTTGACAATTGGGACTCACTCATGGTGCATAGAGGACATATATATACACCTTTAGTATTTCAGATAAATCATCTGTTTTGAGTCAATAATACTGGCTGGCCAGGTTTGTCCAAAAGGCCAAACCTGTTTCCTAGCATAATCTTACGTCATCCTTGGTTACATCTCCATGGCTGCCTGACACAGTGATGAACCACTGAGGTGGACAGACATCCTAGTTGTCGTGTATACACCATGAATGGGTGGGCAGTAACAGGCCGGGACGTCTCCCGGGTACCCCCCCCCCTCTCTGCCACGTCCTGGCGGGTATCAGGTAATGAAGTGGAAAGGTCCTGGATGCCTGCCATGAACATCTAACGAGCTGGTCCTACCCAGACTCCTGCCACAACTAGGGAAGGGTCCTGATGGTATCTAATCCTGTACAGACTCCTGCCACAACTAGGGAAGGGTCTTGGTGGTAGCAAGTCCTGTACAGACTCCTGCCACAACTAGGTAAAGGTCCTGATGGTAGCAAGTCCTGTACAGACTCCTGCCACAACTAGGTAAGGGTCCTGGTGGTACCTAGTCCTACCCAGACTCCTGCCACAACAAGGTAAGGGTCCTGACGGTATCCAATCCTGTACAGACTCCTGCCACAACTAGGGAAGGGTCCTGGTGGTAGCAAGTCCTGCCCAGACCCCTGCCACAACTAGGGAAGGGTAATGGTGGTACCTAGTCCTGTACAGACCCCTGCCACCACTAGGTGAGGGTCCTGGTGGTACCTAGTCCTACCCAGACTCCTGCCACAACTAGGGAAGGGTCCTGGTGGTACCTAGTCCTGTACAGACTCCTGGCACAACAAGGGAAGGGTCCTGGTGGTACCTAGTCCTGTACAGACTCCTGGCACAACAAGGGAAGGGTCCTGATGGTAGCAAGTCCTGTACAGACTCCTGCCACAACTAGGTAAGGGTCCTGGTGGTACCTAATCCTCCCCAGACTCCTGCCACAACTAGGGAAGGGTCCTGATGGTAGCAAGTCCTGTACAGACTCCTGCCACAACTATGTAAGGGTCCTGGTGGTACTGGGTCCTACCCAGACTCCTGCCTCTATGAGGGAAGGGTCCTGGGGGTAGCAAGTCCTTTACAGACTCCTGCCACAACTAGGTAGGGCCTGGTGGTGCCTCGCCATGTACAGACTCCTGCCACAACTAGATAAGGGTCCTGGTGGTAGCTAGCCCTGTACAGACTCCTGCCACAACTAGGGAAGGGTCCTGGTGGTACCTAGTCCTGTACAGACTCCTGCCACAACTAGGTAAGGGTCCTGGTGGTAGCTAGTCCTACCCAGACTCCTGCCACTACTAGGGAAGGGTCCTGATGGTAGCAAGTCATCCCCAGACTCCTGCCACAACTAGGTGAGGGTCCTGGTGGTACCTAGTCCTCCCAAGACTCCTGCCACAACTATGTAAGGGTCCTGGTGGTACCTGGTCCTCCCCAGACTCCTGCCACAACTAGGTAAGGGTCCTGGTGGTACCTAGTCCTCCCCAGACTCCTGCCACAACTAGGTGAGGGTCCTGGTGGTACCTAGTCCTCCCCAGACTCCTGCCACCACTAGTTGAGGGTCCTGGTGGTACCTAACCCTACCTAGACGCCTGCCACGACTAGGGAAGGGTCCTGGTGGTACCTTGTCCTCCCCAGACTCCTGCCACAACTCGGTGAGGGTCCTGGTGGTACCTAGTCCTATACAGACTCTTGGCACGTCTAGATTTTTGTAAACTATGCAGAACCTCAATATATGACAATGATGGTGGCATTCCTGCCTCCTCCATAGACATTTATACACATGAACTCATAACTCAGATGAGCATCCACTTCCCTCCTCTAACCCTCTTATGACAGCACTACTATAAACGTATATATTTTCGCGCATGTATATTTTCGCAAATTGACTACGAAATGCACTTTCACATGTATCTAAATTCGCGGAATTTGGATTAGAGTAGTATAATCGCTCTGTACATATAAGTACAGTGCGAAATAACATACATTTACAGTATGTGCGAATACACCAGCTAATCTTCTTGGTGCCAAAGGCATGCCTCACACCAACCTGATGAGGCTGCATGAATGTTTGCATTTAAGCAAATTTAAGACACATTAAAGGAACACACTTTTTATTCCATGCGGAGAAACAAAGTTACTATGCTTAAGTACTGAAATGGCCATTCTCCACACCCCCGTGGAGAAATTGATAATCATTCTCCACGGGCTGTTTTTCCATGATGACATCAACAAAATAGATATGAAACCAATCTTTATATGTATATTTTGATGAAATTAATCAAGAATTACATGAAATAAATACAGAGATCCACTCTAATCAGTCTGAACTCCTGGTTTCTCCACTCGTGGTGCATAGGATCGCATATGATCCTAGCACCACTCATGGAGAAACCTGTCGTTCAGACAGATTATCGTGGACCGCTATCTATAATAAGTGGCTTAAAGTTCAGTAGTTCAATGTAAATGCCAAGGAAAAGTTATAATGGCATTTAAATGGCTTTAAGTGGTACTTACTTGAAATAAATATGCATGTGGTATTAACTTGAACTATATATCAATAAAGTATTCCTTCGGGCATATTTAATTTTCTTAAATGCAAACCCTCATGCAGTGTGATACAAGGAAACGAAGGACCCAAACACTGCCCCAGGGCCCAGATCCAGTCTTTACGAAAACTTTTTCATCCCACAGGACATTTGGTCCTGCAGATTTTCAATGTTGCAGGACCCGCTCCCTTTTTGAAGGACCAGATACCAACATATCTGATAATCCATTTTAACTAGAAAAAAACTATTGTGCATTATATTTGTATTAATTTATGGCCAAATCGGGATAAATGCCTTGTTTTATACAGTATATAGGCAAACATATTTCAGGTTTAGAAACCCAGCCAAATCATTTTAGTTCAGGAAAGCCCAACATGTGACTGGACATTCGGTCCTGCTACACTGGTCAATCTGCTGGACCCGTGGCATTTTAGGAGGACATTGCCACTGTCCTGCAGGTTTTTGCAAAGACTGCAGATGTCTAGTGTCTAATGAAGCGTTCCAGGGAGGAGAACACACACGGGGAAATCCAGCGCTGTAGCATCCGACCACCCATCTTCCCTGCTCCCTTAAAAGCAGATCTATAGAATAGATCAATGTTAATGTGAGCAACCTAGATATCCCAAGGCAGATAGCACCCAGGTACCCCCCCCCCCCCCCCATCCCCCTCCTCTGTGATGTATGGTAATATGATGTGTGAACCCGGATATATGCTGCGGGTGGCAAAACTAAGCCCCTACAACAACGGCTTATGGTGAAACACCCGGTTACCTTACACAAGGTAGCATTCAACCCCTTCCCATTAAAGGAAACCCCCTGCTCCCTGCCATTCTCATATCACTACACCGTAGCCACATGAGCACAGATCAGCCCTCCCCCCCCCCCCCAAGCTCCCAGTCTGCACCTGCTGCTGCTGCATAATGGTCAATGCTCCCGAGCTGCTTCTCACGTCTGCTGAGCTGCTCGCCTGTCTTGAATTAAAAACTACTCCCCTTACAATGAGATACTATCCTCTTACCCTGCGCTGTTTCCCTCAACCTGAGCTGCTCCCCTCGCCCCTCGCTGCTCCCCTCACCCTGAGCTGCTCCCCTCACCCTGAGCTGCTCCCCTCACCCTGAGCTGCTCCCCTCACCCTGAGCTGCTCCCCTCACCCTGAGCTGCTCTCTTCATCCCGAGCTGCTTCCCACACCCACAGCTGCTCCTCTCACCCTCAGCTGCTCCCCCCATCCTTAGCTTCTCCCTCACCCTGAGCTGCTCCCCTCACCATGAGCTGCTCCCTCACCCTGAGTTACTTCCCTCACCCTGAGCTGCTCCCCTCACCCTGAGCTGCTCCCCTCACCCTGAGCTGCTCCCCTCACCCTGAGCTGCTCCCCTCACCCTGACCTGCTCCCCTCACCCTGAGCTGCTCCCCTCACACTGAGCTGCTCCCCTCACACTGAGCTGCTCCCCTCACCCTGAGCTGCTCCCCTCACCCTGACCTGCTCCTCTCACCCTGAGCTGCTCCCCTCACACTGAGCTGCTCCCCTCACACTGACCTGCTCCCCTCACCCTGACCTGCTCCCCTCACCCTGACCTGCTCCCCTCACCCTGAGCTGCTCCCCTCACACTGAGCTGCTCCCCTCACACTGACCTGCTCCCCTCACCCTGACCTGCTCCCCTCACACTGAGCTGCTCCCCTCACCCTGCCCTGCTCTCCTCACCCTGAGCTGCTCCCCTCACCCTGAGCTGCTGCCCTCACCCTGAGCTGCTCCCCTCTATACCTGAGCTACTCCCTCACCCTGAGTTGCTCCCCTCACCCTGCCCTGCTCCCCTCACCCTGATCTGCTCCCCTCACGCCTGCCTGCCCCTTCCCTCTCCACCAGCTGGCCTGCACCATGCCTCACTGGGCAGGAGTGTACCGGGGCGTGGCTGATGCTCCTCACTGGGTGAAAGGACGTGAGGGAGGAGGAGGGAGGAGGAGGGAGAGAGAGGCAGAGGGAGGGAGGTGGAGGCCATAGCTTGGTCGATGATGGATCACATTGATATTCCACCTCATGATGCGTCTTAGATAAGTCATGTGATATTCTCATTCAACATGTTAAGGCCTGCATAGCGATTGAATATGATCTGCCATTTTGTTATCACGATGCATAAATTCAGCCCTACAGCAAGCAACTTGCCAGTGCAGGATCATTGCAATATAGCTAGTATGCAACGTTTATTTTATGTAACTCGTAGAAAACAGGGAAGCTCGAATACAATCGGATTTAAGCATAAGCCGCACCCCAAGTATGATTTGATCCTCCGATGTATAAAAGGCTGTGCTTCACAATAGGTGCCATCACACGCTGATCTCCCCCCCCCCCCCCACACCACACCCCACCCCCCCCCCCCCCCCCCACTACCACCACATGAGGTGTGTTGCCTGGGGCTATGGGAGTGTTGCATGTAGCTCGTGTTGTAAACCCTTTAACGGCTGCATTGTGCTTTAATGCTGTTGTCTCATGCATGTAGTCCTGATGGGTGAGATTGGTCGACTCGTGATTGCTACACTCCAAAGATTTTCTCATCCCAATCTAGTGTCGGTGCGTTACTCGCCGGAGCTGCTTTAGTGCATCAAATCGATAAATGAACTTTGCATCATGTTGTCTGTAAAGGGTTACGTGACGACACAGGGGGATGGGTTAGATGTAGTGCCTACTCTAACTCTTTAAAGGCCGCATACTGCATTAATGCATCATGCCCTTGGTCGTCATGATGCTTGAATGCAGCCCGAGCGAGTTACTCCCCAGAGCTGCATTCAAGCATCACCCCGACCCTAGAGGATTGCGACACTTGCCTAGGACTGGCATTATGCTCCAATGCAGCCCTGCCGAATAACTGCATTGGTGCATCTTGAAGACACATGTCATCTTTTACCAACATGCCGTCCTTGACGGGTTAAAGCACTGCTCTAATGGGAATAGTCCTACTACAATAGTACTACAGGCACAGCGAGCGCACACGCCATGTTACATTGATTTAAATACAAGCTCTCCTACACGGACAAAAGGAGCAGCGTCAAAGCCGCTCAACACCTGTGGGGGAAAAGTGGTGACGAATATTCAGGCTGAAATACAACCTGAAAACACTTGATCTATAATCTAAATGGTATTAATCCTTTAAGGGCGGCATGATGCCTTAATGCATCATACCCTTGGTCGTCATGATGCATGAATGCAGCCCTGGCGAGTAACTCGTGATTAACTCACCAGTGCTTCATTCATCAGTGCTAAAATCCCACAGCACATATACCTCTATGAGGTTGAGACACTCCCAACTGTCGGCATGATGCACTAATGCAGCACCGGTGAGTAACTCACTGGGGCTGCATAGGTGCTTTATGAAGACAAATGCCATATTTTAACAAGATGTCGTCCTTAAAGGGTTAAAGGCTTGCTATAAAATCTGAAAGGTATAAAGGCAATCATACATGAATAAGCACGAAGGGGGTTGGTTATCCATGGCAAAGGCACGAGGCAGTGAAAAAAAGGGCATAGATATTCAGGCTGTGACACAACAGGGAAATACTTGATCTAACATCTAAAAGATATTGTACTCTAATAGCCCGTTTTTTTTTACTCTAATAGTTATACTTCACATCAATCCGAGCCTACATCGCCAGACTTGAGTTTGGCAACCATTAATTTTGTGGTTTTCTCTCATGCTGTGATATTCATAATTAGAGTTTATTCCTCTCATTAGTACAGCATTGAGGGGTGTATACATGCAGCTCTGTATATAGATATCACACACAGGATACACATCTAAACACGGCCCCTGCTGCTGTCACAGCGTCACGTGATATTGTATCAAGGGTCTGCTTCCTTTACAGAAGCGGCGTCCCCTGGTGGTTAATGTTGGTATTACTGTAACCATGGTAACACAGAGTGAGACCCCCCAGGATGGTGTGTATAGGGTGTGTATAGAGAAGCATATCAGGACGTCAATAAGGGGATAGGCCTCCTAATGGGAGTATATACACACACACACAGCGGTACTTTACTCCATAACTACTAATGGACACGTGACGGCAGGCTAGCAGGCAGTCACACTCGTCTCAATACAGCCCTGTCAGGGACCGATTTAGCGTTTTCTGCTGGGGCAGGTCCCCAGATTCTAAACTTCTCAAAGAGGGAGTCCTGAGAAATGACTTTATAACGTGTTCAATAGGGTTTCAACTGACTCCAATGCCCAATGCCGGCAACTGCCGCCCTACCGCCCCTCTTCTCAGAGGTTGGAAAATTTGACTTTCCTACTTTTCAGAGAATTGGAGATTTGACAGCCCCACTTTTCAGAGGTTGGGAGATTTGATGACAAGTTTTCAGGACTAATTGACATTCACTGCCACTGCTTTTCAGAGTTGTACTGCAATGATTATCCAATGTTAGAAGCATGCATGTAGCAAGTATTGATATTAGTACATCGATTTGGTAGCACGACATGTCCCTACCACCCACACATGTTATGATAAACACCAGATATAGATCTATGTATTCTGTTATTACATGGAGGGATGAGTTAACCCTTTAAGGACGGCATGTCGCTAAAAGATGACATTTGACGTCATCATGCACCAAGGCAGCCCCAGTTAGTAACTTGCTGGGGCTGCATTGGTGCATCATGCAGACCCTCCGGGAGTGTCTCAACATCGTAAGAATGGCATGATACCCTGGCGAGCTACTCGCCAGAGCTGCATTCATGCATCAGGTGGACCAAGGGCATGATGCATTAATACATCATGCTACCCCTGATATATCAGTGTATGAGGTAAGAATCAGTTACAAACATTTCAATACAAATAGAGAGTTAGAACCATATGATCTCTACCCCTACATGACCCAGGCCTATCCCACTGGACTTTATCTTGACTGTGTTCTAGTGCACTACCCTGTGGACGGCATAACCTTGGTCTCGACCTCTAGTCTGTGTACATGGGGTACATATACATGTACACAGCCGTGTTGGGGTTCAATACCTCATGTATAGACACTGTGGGGGGTTATTAATATACGACGTAAGAAGCCAGGAACATACATGAAATCTGAATGCTCCAGCCCTTAGTCTGTAGTGGCTGTCCCAGGTTAGCCATAGGGACATTGGTCAGGTGTGACCAGGTGCTATTCCAAAATGAGACAAGCATGGGGCAAAACAACATATGACTAATGTGTTACTCAAAAGGACTTAGCCTTATAGTCATTGAAATGGAGAAGACTAAGGTGAGTTGGTCAGTACTGACCACCCTGACAATATTAACTGACCTATGATGGTAGTATAGGGAACGTGCCTAACTATAGATTAGGTACTATTGACTGATTTGTTAGCCAGTACTGACTAGGTTCTGAAGCCTAAGGAGTATCAGTGTATAACATGCAAACACCAGGCCTCGTTATTAGTGGTGTAAGGGGTAGGTAACTCGTGATCCTTGCAGCATACACTCAAAAAGTAAACTTGTCTCCAGACTCTTCCAAGTGACGGTCATAAAATAAACGAGTCAAATACCCGTCTGAGTGACAAGGAAACGGGTCTTCTAGCTGGAGATAGAAGACCCACTTGGCATGTGCCAGCCCAAAACCTGACATTTGCCAGCTCCAGATAATATTTGTGGGATGGTAACCTGATAGGTTTGACAACTTTTGACTCGTTTATTTTATGATCATCACTTGGATGAGTCTGGAGACAAGTTTACTTTTTCAGTGTACAGTGGTTTAATTCACTATGTCGTTTCATTGTCTTGATGCATGCATGCAACCTTGGCCTACATTTATGCATCATGCTCGAGTATAAATAAGGTGTCAGCACTAGGCTGCGTTTAAAAATTTCAATATTGACCACCGTCATTTGAGACACTTCATTTCGCTACATTTCGTGGCTTTGATTGTCACCCCGCTGCTGGTGATACGTAGGTCGACACTGCAGTCAAATGAAGCCAAATGTGCCAGAACAAAACATTGAAAAGATCGCCACGTTTTGCAGGTACCTGTGTCGCCCTAATGGCGTCCATACTTGGAGAGAGTTAACTGGTCTGATCACTGCTGCCCAGTTATATGCAGTAAGACATAGGCCTACCCCACACGCTGTACAAGCTCAATGATAAAGGAAGGACAATTAGAAAGTGTCAATCTGTGACAACTACAATATTTTGTTTGAAGAAAAGAAGATAATTTATGTTTAGGTTGTACTGCTGGTAATCATAGAACCCTATAGGGCGCATACCGTATTTCCCCGTGTATTAGCCCGGGCGTATACACGGGGAAATACGGTTTATTTCATGTGGAGAAACAAAGTTACTATGCTTAAGTACTAGAATGGCCGTTCTCCACACCCCCGTGGAGAAACTGATGCTCATTCTCCATGGACTGTTTATCCATGATGATGTCACTAAAATAGCTATGAAACCAATCTTCAAATGTCGTTTTTAGATATGATTTTATCAATAATTACATGAAATAACACAGAGATCCACTCTTATCAGTCTGAATTCCTGGTTTCTCCACTTGTGGCACCTTGGATCATATCACACTCGGCTCCGCCTCATGTGATATGAGCCAAAGTACCACTCGTGGAGAAACCTGTCATTCAGACACATAATCGTGGACCTCTGTCTTTATATGATCATGGCTGGAGTACAATACTAGACTGCATCTTGGCAGGTTGTTTACAGCATACAGGTAAGACACCTGCGTCAGGTGGGGGGGGGGGGTTACCCCTGGTTACCTGCGGGTTACAGGGTGGTTACATACAGGTTACATGGTTTTACATAGTTCAAGTCCTACTAACCCTGTACACCCACGTAATGTCCACCCTCCCCCACACACACACACACACACACACACACACCCACACACACACACACACACACACAGCATCCAGGCACCAACACAACATGTTACAACCTCACCAGTACGGACATAACGTAAACACGTCCCCATCCCTCTACCCACACACACCGACACAGTCTCAAATAACACTGCCCAAAGACTGTACCAGAATGAGGGTTTAAGTGTAACTTAAAGCCCAATATGTTTTTTGTAAATCTCTGGTTGTAACCAATACAATGGAGTTTGCTTGTTCGCTGCGGCCCAGGATCTATATTCCATTAGACGCAAACTGCACTCTGCATATTGACTGTGTTTCCTTTTTGCATTTTTATGGTCCCGGAAACTATTTGGTCTTATTGATTCGGGAAAGTTTTGTAGCCGTCCGTGAATTGGTTTTAAACGCAGATCTTTGCACAAAAGGACAGATCAGCTTTTTTTGAATTACTCCATTTTTTATCTGCGAATACGTTGGTGCACTACTAGACGTAAAAGTGTGTACGGGAACAGAATCTGCACCGTTAGCATGAGGGGAGGATGGAGGTGGTCAGCCATTAGAAGAGATTCTAACCGGGAGATTGTATCCTCCCAACCCCTCATATTATAAGGTCATCTCAGCTTAGCTATGCATCAATTGACAAAGGTTAACACATTGAAGGATGTATAGTGCATGTAACATGAGTGCGCCAGTTACCAGTAACCCTGTGCAACAAGCACACATAGCAGGAACAGTCAGAGGCGTAGGAAGCAAATCTTTACTGGGGGGGGGGGGGGGCAAAGGGGGCCCCCACTCCAACCAACTTTAAGTATTGGCTTTTTACATGATGTATCATATACACACATATATTGGATTGTATAGAGAAGTAGTTTTTGAGCCCCCTTTAGTGCAGATTAGGGCCCAGGCCCCTCTGCCTCAACTTTTTCCTATGCGGGAAAGGTAAGGATTGGAAATTGTGTGTATAATATTACAGGTCTTGAGAAATGTTGAGGGGGCCCTAACATATTCAAACCCTGCCTCCTCAGTGATTGGGTGCGGGGGGGGGGCGGGCCCTGGCCCCTCCATTTTCCTACGCCACTGACAGTTCATGAACACCAACGTAATCCCAAGAGAATCTCAATCTAACTGATCTCAATGTCAGTTTTTTCTGAGGCAATCTCATTTTTTTAGGTTAAATATATTTTAGAGTGGGTTTGCATACCGTTAATCACACAATATCTCTGGAAGCCCTCTCTCCCCTCTATAGTGTTCTATATTGCAGTTATGAGGTATACTATATAGTTATTTTGACACAGTCGACTTTCATCCCTGCAGTAGGGTGGATACTACATACACTACTTAATCAGGGGAATAGCTGTGTAGGTGCCCAGATAGTGGAGAATACCGTCGTCTATATATATACCACACCTGGATAATGGTGAGGTATTGATCTCTGCCGTGTGTAGTGATCTAATCTCACCTGTCTCTCACCTTACACACCCCCACCCACCCCAGGCACTGCTAGCCTAACCCTGTGAGGACGGCATGTCACTGACAGAGATGCCTTTTTTCAACTTTTGCAGGAATTCCCACTTTTTTTGCTAGAATTTCTGTAATGAATTAGCTGATCTCTGCACTGAAATTGTGACATTTGTCGTCATGGCGAGTAACTCGACGTTGCTGCATTAGTACATCAAGCCGACCCTTTGGGAGTGTATTAACCCCTTAAGGTCGGCATAAGGCTTGAATGCAGCACTGGCACACCAGTTATCTACTCCAGGCACTGCTAGCTTAACCCTTTAAGGACGTCATGTCACTGAAAGGTCATAATGCACCAATGCAGCACTCGCCAGGGCTGCATTCGTTCATCATGCCGACCCTTTGGGAGTGTATTAACCTTGTAGGATCAGCATGAGGCTTGAATGCAGCCCTGGCGAGTTACTCACCAGGGCAGCACCTCCTCACCTACCCCTAGGCACTACTAAGGATGCCACAGCTATACCCAACTCTTTAAGTTCTACAGTCCACTCCGCCCTTCCTCTCTATTCAGCGGCAGTGTGGGTTCAAGGTGATTCTCTGTAAAATGTATGAAGCCAGCCCTGCTGAGTAAGTGCTCATTCATGCATCAATTTAGCTTCAATTCTTGATGACACATGATCATATTTTAATCAGATACACCAAACCCAGGTAGCCTTAAAGCTCCACAATTACCACTCAAACTTCCCCACATAGTGAACTAGAACAGTACTAGAGATGCGATGGCAGACACTAGGTGATTGTGCCGCTTTAAAGGGGTATTTGGTATCTTTATAGCAAGTAGACTGCCCTGTTTATAGGTGAGGCTGGTAATAGCCTACCTGTATTCTTATAGACCTCTACACTGATATTCTTTGGCTCCCTATACGACCAATCTCTCAGTCAAAAGTGCCTGACCAAGTTAGTCATTTGTTGGCTCTCTATACGACCAACCTAAGTTAGTTGATACTGTCAGGCTGGTAGTACTAACCAATCCACCATAGTCTTTTCAATTTCAATGAGTTTAACCTTTAGGCCAAGTCCTTTTGAGTAAGGCATTAGTCATATGTTGTTATGCCTCAGTCATTTTTGAATAACACTTAGTCATGCCTGACCAATGTCCCTATGACCAACCTGGGATAGCCACTTCAGACTAAGTGCTGGGGCATTTAGATATTGTGTGTAGCACCTGCCTTATAGAGTGCCTATTGTAGTTAGCCCTATAGGGCCTGTTTGATGCCGCAAGGCTTCGTGTTAAGTTGTAGTCAGGATTCACCAGCTCTAAAGGTGTCAAACATCAACTATGGATTTGTCTCTGATGTTACAGGAGAGGTTAACCTTCTAAGGGCCCCATAGCGCTTTAAAGCAGTATACATGTTATCGTGATAATACATAAATTTGGCCCTTGTGACTCGCCAGTGCTGCATTCATGCATCATACCGACGCTTAATTCATAAGTGCATCAACCTTAACGGTTGGGATGATGCACAAATGCAGCCCTGTGCGGCATTCATGCATCATGAAGACACAGGGCATCATATATTTAAGTCCTATTCTACTCACAATGGACTGTAGTATCATTATGCTCCTCTGTACGTTTCTAAAGGTGTCAAACATCAATTGTACATTTCTGACTGATGTGATGCTAGCCCTTTAAGGGGTGAATAGTGCTTTAATGCACTGGTAATGCAGTATACCCTTTATTAATTAAGTACTATTCTATACATGAAGGGTTTTAACTGGCAGTCCTAGCATTATACTGCTTTGTACATGGCTAAAGGTGTCAAACATGAACTGTAGCTTTGTGACTGATGTAACGAGGGGGATTAACCTTTAAGGGCTGAATAGTGCTGTAATACATTGATAATGCAGTATTATATATATACCCTTTATTAAAGTACTATTCATAGAGTCAATTGGCAGCAGTAGCATTATACTCTTTGTACATGGTAAAGGTGTCAAACATCAATAGTAGCTTTGTGAGTGATGTGACAAGGGTAAAGGCCCCCAGCTGACACTGTACCTCTTTGTGTAGTAACAGTGTGTATATATAGCACCTGTGTAGTGGAGCTGTCATTGTGGTAGCTAAAGTCTCTCAGGTGTCAGTCATTACAGGGGATACCAGGGGTTTGTATAGACCAGACAGGACCCTGGAGCAAGGAACCTCATCACTACAGAAGGAGTCCTGATAAACAATATGAAGAACAATGTAGTCAGGAGCATTTTCTGGAAAAGAGGGCTTAGAACAGGGGTCAAGGCATTTTTAAGTAGAACTGTTTTTTAGAGTTGGATTAGGGTAATTTGGGTGTGCTGAATCCAAATCTGCCGTATAACATTTCCTATCTTGATGTTATATGCCTGGAAAAAAATCAAAAACAAAATGGCTACCATTTTAGGCTTAAAAACTGCAGAGCAGGTATGGGGTAGAATAGTATAGTATAAAAGGTGATATAGACATCAAATTGAACATGCTTACTCCTCAGTGATTTTCAGAGATGGCCGTAAGAATCACATTTCAAAACATGTTTGCTTCATAGAAATGGATGTAATTGGTCAATCAGCTTGATCTTGGTGTCGAATTTTATGTTTTTAGACCTGCTGGAGCTGGTTCTAACACTTATAATGCTTTTAGAGTAGTTATAAAGCAAGAAAATATGAATTTCACATCATTTCCTTCAGCATAGATAATGAGTGTTTTGTGATTCCATGCTCATTGTCTGACTATTACCCATTCAGAGCTTAAGGTCACAGCGCCATCGTTTATTTGGCCCAGCACATATATACAATATATAACTAGAGACGACCAAGAAGGTGTAACTCCCCGCTCCCGTGCTCAGTGCTATAAGGACGCTATAGCGCGGCCTGTGAGGATGTGCCAACATGTAAATGACCTGGCTCAGATATCGGTGTGCTGATCGGTTTGATCTTACTGGGTGTGGTCGTTTACCCTTTAAAGGCCCAGTGCCCCTATATATAGCGCTGAGTACCTGTCCCGACTCCACTGCGACTGCCGCTGGAGGGGTACCGAGACCTGCGGGTTTAAGGACGACATAATGCCTTAATGCATCATGCCTTGGTCGTCATGATGCATGAATGCAGCCCTGGTGAGTAACTCGCCAGTGCTGCATTCAAGCATCATGCCAACCCTGTGGGATTGATACACTCCCAAAGGGAGGGCATGCTGCACCAATGCAGCCCTGCTGAGTTACTCCGCAAGGCTGCATTGGTGCATTATCCCTATAAATGTTGACTTCTGACAGCATACTGTCTTTAAAGGGTTAATGCTGCAATATAATCCCCCTGTTGTCTCCCCCTCTCCCTCCTCCCCTGCCTCATCTAACGTCTCTACACCATGTCTCAGACATTAATCATAGAAACAAGCGGCCGCCATCTTGTCTATTATAGTGTAGTTATCCAGTGCCAAAGCACGGTGGTCATTGGATGAATAACCGTTGTTTCCCCCATTGACTCCTCTGTCTAACTGTATGCTCCGCCCGACATGACTAGCTCCTTCACTGAGAGAAAAGTGAGAGTCATCTGTACTCACATGCCACGGTCAGGCATGTGTCTCCAAAAGCACCCTAATATGAAGGTCAGGCTGACTTTGACTGTAGAGAGGGTCCAGCACTGCCTGACTTTCATGACAACGAGAGTCTGGCAGTGCTGGACTACTCTCTACAGTCAAAGTCAGGCAATGCTGGACCCTTGTCTACAAGAGTTCAACGCCGCCTGACTTTAGCGCTCAAGGGTAGTCTGGCAATGCTGGACTGTACCCCGAGCGAGAGTACAGCTATGGCAGACTCTGGTTATCGAGAGTCCAGCCAAGCTGGGCTCACATATGGATGTGAGTCTAGCAATGCTGGACTTTGACCTCAATGAAAGTCAGGCATAGCTGGACTCTCCATTCTACAGTGAGACTAGTTGTTTGTTTGCACTGGGGAACAATGTTTTAAAATGAATGTATGGCCTCCCCTAAACTTGTAAAGGAATCCCATGCAAAAAAATTGTATTTTCTGGAACAGGCAAGGGTCTACTATCACAGTCCACCAGTCATATAGGTATGTAACAACATAGAGATACATGCATGTACCAACATATGTCAGAGGTGATCCCAGAATCTTAATGTATATTTTCCAAATCTACAAGAATGGTGTTATATATCCTATTATTAAGCTCAATACTGTATTGTGTCCCCACCTGCTAGCAAAAAAAGAAGGCTCAGTCTAACTGACCTTCATCCCAAAGTCATAGATTGCCAGACTGTGGGAAGAAAGTCAGGCTGACTCTGGTATGAAGAATTGTCTTGCCTGACTGTCATTCAAGGATCAGCCGGACTCTCAAAAGGGAGTAACCTTATGGGACTATCAAAGAAGGCTCAGATAAATGGAAGTGAAAGTCTAGCAGACTATCTCACCTGAGTCAGGCACTCTGAGTCAGGCAGTGCCTGACCCTGGGGTGAGTCCAGCTGACGCTCACTTTTTTCTCTGTGTTGTCTTCCTCCCTGCCTACCTGGCTGAATGTCCCTGCTTCCCTGCTTCTCGGCCTGCCTAAGTATATGTCCTACTTGCCAAGTTGCCTGCCTGCCTGCCTGCCTGCCTGCCTGCCTGCCTGTCTGCCTGCCTGCCTGCCTGCCTGCCTGTCTGCCTGCCTGCCTGTATGCCTGCCTGCCTGCCTCCCTGCATATCAAGGTACCTATAGTGGACAATACACTGCTTCTCTGGCCCTCCCTACCTACTTCTCTACCTGCCCCCCCCCCCCCTCCCCCACAGACAGACCTGCAGGTGCTGGGCGGGCTGCCAGAAGTCCTGATGCTGCTGCTTTGTGTGTGTGTGGGGGGGGGGGCATCTTACCACTATATGGCTCTTTAAGGGCGCATTATTCCCTATAGTCATTATGATCACTCGCCAGGGCTGCATTCAAGCCTTAAAGCGATCATATACGATCATATTCTGGGTTCATACACTCTCATGGGGTTGGCATGATGCTTGAATATAGCCCCTGGTGAGTTACTCCCCAGGGCTGCATTCATGAATATCACATTAGAGCACTGTGCGTTCCTCACCACTTTATACTGAATCTGGCATCTGATGGCGAGGCCGACAAAGGGCCTGGCTAATGGGTTCCTTGTGGGAGTCTTGTAGCTGTGGTCAGTGGTTACAGTGATATCTCAAATAAACCAAACTTCACACCCTATAGACCCCATCCTCCAGTGTATTTAGTTGAAGTGTTAATGAATCGATCTTACCTCCTGCGCTAAGATGGTGAAGACGTGAGCCCGCTCTGGTGGGGTTTAAATCCACAAACATCCTCATTAATGTAACTTGCAACAGTTTAATTTTATAAGATCTAGTTAGATAACGAAACATAGAACAAAAGGAGTACCGGATTTCCCATGTCAGGGGAGGAACAGAGACAGAGTGAGGAAAACATTCTGGGCATCCAGACCAGGGCTTCCACCAAGTCCAAGATGGCGCCGACACAAGGTGACGCACAGAAGGACCCGTTGCTGTCAAGAATGGATGACGTCTTGGCCGAGGTCCAAACAGTCAAATCTGAACTTCATACAGTCAGGGCTGGATTACAAGAGCTCTCTGGAATAAAGGACTTAATAGCTTCCTTTAAGAAAACCCAGGAAGACGTAAGTGTGATCTCTGGAGACGTCGGGCGGCTTGACATCAGACTGTCAAATGTCGAGACAAGTCAAGTCCCTGTCAAGGGAAGGGTAGATGAGTTAGAAAACACAGCTGCATCCCATGACGCAGACATCGAAGCGCTCCAACTCGACATGGTCGGTAAGGACAAAGAAATTGCTGAAATGAAAAGTCAAATTCAAACTCTCCTCAAACTGCAAGGCATGGTGCAAGAGGTGAAAGACGTACATGACAGCATGGACGCGCACATGGTGGAGGCCATTGACAGGAGAGTGGAGGAACGGCTGGACAGGGAAGTACGTAAGAAAAACCTTGTTATTGATCAAATGCCTGAGTACAGAAATCAAAACCTGACCCAGGATATAATAGGAATGCTAGCAGCGATGGACCTAACAGTCTCCATACAGCACATAGAATATGCTCACAGAGTAGGCCGTCCTGGTAGAGGGACTAGGCCTGTTGTGGTGGCATTCAGTGTCCGCGCCCTGCGCGACGAAGTTTTGGCGCGTCGCAACATATTAAAATCTACTGAAAACTACAAATCATTTTGGATAAACTGTGACCTAACTGAAGAGATGCAAGACCACCAGAAGGTACTGAGAGCAGTGGCAGATCTTGCTGCAGACCAAGGGGCAAGGGTGGCTGTAGTAGGGGAAGCGATCATAATAAACGAAATTAAATATGATCAGTCTAAACTAGATCAACTTCCAGAAAAGTTTAGTCTCCACCGGGCTTTTACCAGGTACACCCCCCAAGGGGTGGCTTTCATGGGGAAATATTCCCCTCTCTCCAACTGGTTTCCAGTAAACTTCCATCTAGAAAGCCGTGACTGGAACTCAGTAGAACAGTTCTACATGTGGAAAAAAGCTGAGTTCCACAAGCGCCCAGACATAGCGCGCATGATCCTAAATGAGGATAACCCAAAGCTGATCAAGAAAATGGGGGACTCTTTCCCACTAGACAAGAAATGGACTCTTAAAAAGAGCATGGAAGTACTAGAAGCCGGAGCAACAGCAAAATTTGACCAGGACCCTGAAGTGGCGGCCACCCTGCTCAGAACTGAGGATAGGCCTATATTAGAGGCCACCCGGGATAGGCGCCACGCCATTGGTCTCACCATTTTTTCTAAACCCCTACGTCAGGGTACAGCTAAATTGGTGGGGAGAAACGAAATGGGGAAGCTGTTAGAAAGAATCAGATCCAAAATGATCCAGGCACAGAAAGAAGAGCGACGGTGGAATATTGAGAGAGAGAGAGTGGAAAAAGAAAAATCACTCCTGGCCGCGGGCCTATCCTCTGACGGCCTCCTGCCAAGCGGCCTCACCTTGGAACAAGAAGAGGCCATTGCTGACACTGAAAGAATGGTTCTAGAGGACATCGCAGCAGAAAATGCTCAAAAATTGGCATCCTGCGAGTCCCGCAGTGAGACGGCAATTTAAAATTCCAAGACCTGTTTTTATGCGAAGAGCACTTCAAGACGCCTAGGTAAATGAGAAGCACGTGCGCAATTGCCCCTACCCCTCTACTGGATATTGCACACGACGTTGAAGACGCTGCCGCTGTGACGTCACATTGCTGGCCTGGTTACAGGACGGGCGGGGTCAAGGTCGAACCGCACTGTGCCATCCAATCACAGAGCAGTTTACTAAAGCAGTATCCTACATCAGCCAATCAGAAGTAAGGACACAAAAGCCCGCCCCTCGTGCTCTGAATTATTTAGTCGCCGTGCCAGTAGGGCGCGGTCTCACAGAGGAAGCACATCAGTATAATAGCATATAGTGAAAACTAGTGTAAACATCGAAGCCAACATGATGTCACCGACTGCCTCAGAAGTCAGGATATACACAGATAGACGTGGTAAGGATGTGGAGATTGGGCTTAATACTGCATATGACCCTGCTCACTACTATGTTGTGCACTGTGATTCGCTGGCAACCCTCCATTCGCTAGCAAGAAGGGCAGTGAACGACTACGTCAGGTCGCCCTGTCACTCGGTTGTAATAATGGGAGGAATAGCTGACATGTGTACTTGGCTCGAACTGGAGGAAGCACTACCAGCTTTGAATGTGTTCCCTAGAAGCTCTGACCCCGAAGCACTCATTAAAAAGTTTAGTCGGAGCATACTAAAGGCGGACCAGTATGTCTGGACGAAGGCGCCCGGCCTGAAAATCATATTCTGCCCGGTGGTGGGATTTAAAGTAGAAGAGCCATACCCTGACACTGCAGTGAAAGGGGTAAACTACCAAACGGTGATGGAAGATGCTGTCCTGGGGGCACTGGAGCGTGTCCAAGTGGTGAATGATAACCGAGGTGTACCAACCCCGGCATTGCACAGACATATACACAGGAATACTGCCCAGGGTGTACAACATACCTACAAGCACCTAGAAAACATCTTCGACCCGAACCCAACGTGCCTCATTTTATGGGCTGAATATATAATTGACGCTGTCAGCAACATTATTAAATGACTGTGCACCCCCCCCCCCCCTGAGGCGGGTGAGGACTGTGGTATTATCATAATATGATGCAAGAACACTGGACCAGGCGACTGCCTCCCCCCCCCCCCTCCACTGAGGGCAGGGTATGGACAGTGATGAGCTAAACTACTGAACCAAGCTGCCACACCCCACGACTACGCAGAAATAGACTGACTTTGTGAAGTAAGTTGCATGTTTGGAATAAGGACAGTAATATAAGTTGAATTCCTTACATAAAATGTCTATTAACCAGCATGCATAAGTATAAGTCTTAGTCTTAGTATTGATATTAGTATTGATATTGGCGTCGAGACGAGCGCATCACTCATGTGCCAGAAGTGTATTATCCAATCATTGAATTACTAGATTAACGCAATAGCTCAAAATACTGTTGCAGACCCATTTTCTAACATAATGTGACACGCTATATTACTGCACCAAGAACAACATTGTTAGTATTAGTATATAGATGTTGACACCTGTCATTACGTCATTTAGTCGTTGAGTAAATCAAAATGGTAAAACTGCCACGTGCCTGTGACAAATGTAACATTTTTAGCACTGCTCTGCCATTGCAACAGTGGCTGTTGTATTCTTTTAAATGATCATGTGCAGAAACCTATATCCCCCATATGATAACGTCACTCTGGTGTACGTGACTAAGTGTTCATATGGCATAGACATAGACATTTTAAGGGTATGCTATAAGTTACATTTTAAGCTGCCAAACGTTAAAGTTTCAATAATATAGTGAAGAATAAAGTTTAAGCTACCGGTAAGATAGGTACCCAGCTGTGCTCTCAGCAATTGGCCTCCTGCAGCTGTGCACATCCCACAGAATCTAAGATTTAGGATCTAGAATTTAGGATTTAAGAGTTGACACTAGATAGCTCTTCTTACTTAGGGCTAATACTAAGTGACTTAGAGTAAGTGCATGTTTCAATTTTAAGTGCATGTATTAATTTTAAGATACGAAAATTGAATACAGATGACTGTATAAGGACATAATCCCTGTTTAGCATAATACACAGATAACACAGATATCATTTATGTCATTGATGCAAACGTGTGTAAAGAATAGTAAGGCCTGTTCACACGATTAACGTGGCGGGGTGTTGCGCTACCACACCAATACTGCATTGAATGTAATTTAATTTGGTTGCAAACTGAACACTGAACACTGCTTCAGTGTACACGCTCACACCCTCCGGTATAAGGTAATATGAATTATACCAAAGTGGTATAAAACCCTTAAATGGTTATGTAATGTTATGTAGCCCGCCGCTAGTTTCGCCCAAAAACAAGACATAAAACATGCCTTTTCTGGTATTCTGAGACCAAAGTTCTATGAGATGTTTGTGGATACCCTACACTTGGTCCTATTATGGAACCCTGTGTGATATGTGTTACATGTTTATTGTTCTTACTTTGTGTGCTACTGCGTGTGTATGGATTGTATTGTATATGTTGTGTTGCTGGGCCAATGTTCACAGAGAAGAGACAGCGTTGCTTCTCAGTACAATTTTAACACCCGAGAGAAGGGCCTGTTAGTCATAGCATGGAATATTAGAAGTATACAGGGGAAGAAAGAAACTATGAAGTTTTTTTGCTATGATCGAAAGCCTGATGTACTGGCTTTGTCTGAAACCTGGTTGAAACAGGCGGACGACCTTGACGTTACATATGAGGCGACCGGGTATAGCCTACACAGATGGGATAGGCCCACAACTGTAGCAGGAGGGCTTTGTATGTTTGTTAAAGAGGAGATAGCGCATACAAGACTGAGGGAACCTGTTTTCAATGTCATGCAGCAGGACTGTGAGATGATGGGGATAAAATTAATTAGGAAGGGATGTAAACCTGAATTCATCCTCAGTGTTTATAGACCGCCCAAAGGTAACATAAATAACTTTGTCGCCCTGCTTACTAATGCTATAGCGGAGGCCAAAATGATGTATAAAAGCTGCACGATGACAGTGGTGGGGGACTTTAACATAAATCTGTCTCCAGAAGTTTTTGACTCCTCGCCCATAGACGAATTGTGTAAGACGCATAATCTATGGCCCTATATAGAGGAACCCACTAGGCCCCTTTATCATGCCACAAATGTTATAGACCAAATTCTCTCTGACTCTACAATAGTAGCGGATGCAGGTACTATAAGAGTAAATATCTCTGACCATATCCCAACATATGTGAGATTAAAAAAGCCCAGAAACCCTAGCAAAAAAGAAACCATAACAGGGAGATCCTACCTAAAATATAACCCAGAGGATATTAAAACTGAGTTACTGAAGACAGACTGGGGTGAGGTTATAGGGGAGTTAAACCCAAATACAGCCTGGGAGAAGATGGAAAAGAGTATAAAAGACATGGCAGATAAGTTATACCCAGAGAGAAGTTTTAAGGTTAGGATAGACCGGCCCTGCTGGCTTACTAAGGAAATCCTTGAACTATATAGGGACAGAGACGCAGCTCTAAGCACAGCTATTAAGTCAGGTCTGGAAAGGGACAGGGAAATCGCTAAGGGTTTGAGGAATAAAGCTAATAGTACCACGAGGAAGGCAAAAGGGGCCTATATTAAGCAGCAGTTAGCCAGATACAAGAACGACCCCAAAAAGTTTTGGCAAGTGGTGGCTGAAATTCTCCCTAAGAGAACTGCTAAAAGATGGTTAAACTTAATAAACGAGGAAGGTGACCAGGTGGAACCTCTTGAGACCGCCGAGATGGTAAATAAATTTTTTTCCAAAGTGGGTCAAAACCTCGCTGGCGAGTTGCCTGAAACAATGGATGAACCGCCTCAGCCCCACCTGATGCCTGAGAACTCATTCTCCCTCTCAGTTATATCTGAGGCAGACATAGTAAAGGAGATACACACAATAGACATTTACAAATCCTCTGGTTTCCCCTCCATCTCAGCAAGGCTAATGAAGGACTCTCTACTCATACTGAGTGCTCCGTTCTCCCACATCGTTAACTGTTCTATTGTGGCCAAAATATTCCCAGAAAGTTGGAAAAGAGCAACAGTAGTGCCCGTTCCCAAAGTGGTCAATGCCCATACCCCATCCCAGCTCCGCCCAATCTCGCTACTACCCATAACTGGGAAAGTAATGGAGAGATTTGTTCATAAGCAATTATATAGCTACCTTGAGAATAATAACCTACTCAACACGAGTCAGAATGGCTTTCGGAAATGTAGGTCAACCTTGGACACAGTGTTCAAGGTTGTACAGGATGTACATGAGGGAAAGGTGGGAAAGAAAAAAGTAGGCCTAGTATTCTTAGATTTCACGAAGGCCTTTGATTCGCTGGACCACCGTACGCTGTTGAAGAGGCTGCCCAAACTAGGACTGTGTCAGGACACGGTGCTGTGGTTTGAGAGCTATTTAACGGGTAGACAGCAAAAAACTGTATGTAATAAGACTGAATCCCCATATGAGGAGGTTACCTATGGCATTCCGCAGGGATCCATCCTCGGCCCGCTCCTGTTCATTATTTACATAAACAGTTTACCAAAGTTGCAAATTAAGTCTAAAATTAAGTTGTACGCTGACGACACCCTTTTGATCCGAGAAAACAATAACTTACAGGACCTACAAAATGAGTTACAACATGACCTTGACTTGATCACCACCTGGTGCAATCAAAATAGCCTAACCATTAATGTGAATAAGTCTAAGAGTATGTTAATAAACAGCCCTGAGACGCTTAATGTTAAGGTGAACGGAGTGGGCTTGGAGGCAGTCTCTGAGTATAAATATCTTGGAATATACATAGACAGTGGTATGACCTTTACAGAACAAACCAAAGCAATGTTTCAGAATATAAGGTTTAAGATATGGTTGTTGATGCAGAGTAGAGAGTACATTGACCTGTACACTTCCCTACGAATAATGAAGAGTATGTTGATGCCATACTTTGATTATGGTCTGGTCTTCACAACTGGTGTACAAAATACAGTAATGCAAAAGTTCCATGTTCTATATAACAAATGTATTAGGGTATGTTACAAAATAAGAGACGCAAGGGATGCCAGGGTGAAAACATTATATGAGATGGCTAGAGTGCTCCCTATTGACCTGCGTAGGATTTACCTACAACTCACTATGTGTCACCGACTTGTATATGGCGCCCAAGTGAGAACCCTTCCCTCCACGGGCACTCGGGCAACCCATGCCCCAACTATATATAGAACGCAACCTAAACTTGTATCGTTAGTGAAAGACCCTGTTTTCCAAGCTTTCACCCAGTGGAACGCTCTGGACCAAAGTACCAGATGGTTGGGAAGAGAACAGTTTAAAGCTGAAATTAAAGCAAGACTTCTCATGTTCTTTAATACAAGTTGGAGACCGGACCAACTAAATCTGGTCTTTTCAAACAAAAGCATTTTGGTATGGGACGGACTGCCCTCTGTGGAGCAGGGTAACCCCGCGCCTCTACATACACCTGATTAGTTAATTAAGAGAAAAGCGGTATTATGTCATGAAATGGCTATATGAGTGTGAGCCTATTGAAAAAGGTAACTTAGTAATGAGTGTCAGCCTATTCAAAATGGTAACACAGTAATCCTGTGAACATAATATGATATGTCCATGACTAGGCAGTAACGAGTGTCAGCCTATTGAAAATGGTAACTCAGTAATCCTGTGAATATAATATGTCCATGACTAAACAATGACGCTTGTGTAGTATAGGGGATAAGATAAGATATGATGTTACACCTGTACCAGTTATCATAAACCCGTGTTGTCCTGTGAACATACTTTAAGTCAGCTTTATGTAACAGTCTACTTTATGTCCCACTTGATTTTGTGTAAGCATGAATGATGAGTGTAAGGAAAAAGAACTGATATAGGTAACAGTCAATAGACTGAAGAAACTAAATGAAATAGGCCCCTCTGTGGGCGTGGTTCACCTGTTCACTTGTTCTCATTCTACTATACCTGTTGGTACAGTGGTTGAATTGTAAAAGATTGAAATGTAGGTTTCCATGTAAAGAGAATAATACTTGTTTGAGATTGATGTAAAACATATATTAAAATATGTGTAATCACCTATAGTTACACGCCAGGGCTATGATACGGGGAGAACAACTGCAAAGATGACCTTGTAAATTTTCCTGGAAATAAAAACCTTTTGAAACTTGAAACTTGAAACTTGAAACTTGAATCCCTCCCTCCTGTCCCAAAGTTTTATGATCTATAATGACACCACCAAAGGGATGAGACTAGCCTCCCCCTGTAGGTGTTAAAATTACCACTAGTAAAGGTACACATACCCTCACAGCCAGGGACTCCCCAGGAGATGCCAGATTGAGTATAGTATGCAGCTGGTGACAGGTGTTGTCACTATAGCAGACAGCCTGCCAATAGCCGCTAAATAGAGAACCAGGTAAACAGAGGGAGGAGTCTATAGTCAGGGATCAAGGAGGCTGCAGGGGGGAGCACCTCAGGGTTAGGCCAAAAAAAGATAAAAGGTATGTTTCAGGTAACATGGAGAGAAAGACTAGGGTCGGTAGGTCGGATATATATATTTTTTTAAATTTGGCCTTAGAGGGTACTTGACCCCTCAAGGATGGCATGATACCTTTAATGCATTATGTCCTTGGTCGTCATGATGCATGAATACAGCCCTGGTGAGTAACTCGTCAGTGCTACATTCATGCATCATGCCGACCCTATGGAGTTCAGACGCCCCCTAAAGGTCAGCAAGATGCACCGATACAGCACCAGTGAGTTACTCACAGGGGCTGCATTGCTGCATCATAATGACAAATGTCCTCTTTTAGCGACACGCCGTCCATAAAAGGTTAAATATGTAAATAGGTGAATAATATAATGGGTGAATATATATATATACCCATGCGAGGTTGCCAGTTGTTCAATTTTGTAATTCATCACATCAAACTGTCATGTCAAGCCTGGTTATTAATCACGGTTCTTTGCCTATTGCCATTATTTATTTATTATTTTTTATGTATTTGTTTTTCTCTTTTAACCATTTGAGGACCACATAAGGCTTTCATGCTGATGTCTTTATGATTGGTGAATGCAGTACTAAGTTACATCCCAGTTGGTGCATTAGTACATCATGCCGCCTCTTCAAGTACAAGACTGATCATTGGCGGATCCAGGGGGGGGGCCCACGGGCCATGCCCCCCCCCCCCCCCAAAAAAAAAAGAAGAAAAAAAAAGAAGAAAGAATAGAAGAAGAGAGGAGAAAAGAGGGGGAAAAGAGAGAAGGGAACACTACCATATTGGCACAGTCGAGACCATCAGCCTTTGCTTGGGGGGGGGGGGGGACATGCCCCCAAACCCCCCATGGCTGCTGCCCTTCGTTTGCGCTTCGTTTGCGCTGTGCACGGGAATATACAGTCACTCTTTGGTTGGTCAGGTTTGGGCCCCCCCTCTGGAAAATCCTGGATCCGCCACTGCTGATACACTCCCGAAGGTATGGCATGATGCATCAATGCAGTGCCTTGAGTTGTTAGAATGACAACACTGGGAGTACTAGTGGGGCTACTCTTATAGGAGTCCGACATTGCTGGCACAAGTTCAAAATTGTCAATAGGCAATATCCAGGCTTTCCCTTGTCATCCTCTCCTCTTGCCCCCCACATCTCTCCTTTCTGGCTCCGAAGAATCCCTTATTAGTAAGTAAAATAGTTAACCTAAGTTTCTTCTTTTTGGCACAGTCTATAAATAGCATTGTGTGCCTGTCCCTACCACATCGTATTGAGGGGCTTTAAAGCGTGTACCAACCAAATAAACAATAAGCATTAAGGCAGTATTCCGTCGTTAAATGGTTAGTTGTCGTACAGAATACGCTTGCCCTCGTTAATCTATTTTCTGATTCTTTTCTCTTTTTTTTTCTCTCCCTATGTTCTATTTATAGAGCTAGGTGGGTGCGGTGACAATGTGTATGAGTCATTGAGCCCTTTAAGGACGGCATAATGTTTTAGTGTATCATGCGCTTCAAGCATCATGCCAATCTTACGAAGTTGAGATACTGCTGAAGGGTCATTATGATGCACCAATGCAGCACCGGCGAGTTACTCGCCAGGGCTGGATTGGTGCATCATGAGGACCAATGTCATGTTTTAGCGACATGCCGTCCTTAAAGAATTAGGGAGCGACATCTGATAGTGGATGGGTTTGTCCCATCTCTATAGACAAATGCAGCAAGAAATGGTGACAAAGTTGTGTTCACATTGCTTTTAGCAGAATGCTCATAACATTGTTATAATAGCTATATTTGCAAACATTTCCTATCAGGAGAGAATTATCTTTCTGAAGGCTCATATGAAAATGCAGGATTTTGAGGTTATATTTGCGTAGTCGTCACACTTCAGAAAATTCCTAAAACTAAATCAATATTTTTTTATGAAAAGTTACCTTTCATGCTGCATCGGTCTATAGCAGTATTGACACAATGCTATCAGAATAACTGGCGAGACTAACACAGCATTGATATTCATTTGAAATCATAACGTCCCTGATGTATTTTACGGTCGTATTCAATAGTGGAAGAGCCGTTGTATTTATGTTTACGATTCAGTGTTTTCTCTATGTTGCTATGGGACTGTCATGATTTCAAGGTTTAATATTTCAAACTGATTTCAGCAATTTTAGAGACCTGTTAACAGTCCTGGGTGATAAGATCAAGGTCTTATATCAGTGAGTCTTGTTGTAGGTCCGCACTTCCACCCACAGGCCAAAACAGATTGTTTTAACAAATCAGTTTCTAGTACCTGACCTAATTAGCCATTTCTGGCTCCCTATACAACCAACCTAGGTTAGCTAATACTGTCAGGTTGGTCAGTACTGACCCGCTCACCTTTGTCTACTCCATGTCAATGACTATTAGGCTAAGACCTTTTGAGTAAGGCATTAGTCATATATGTTGTTTTTGCCTCAGTAATTTTTGAACAGCACTTGGTCATGCCTGACCAATGTCATATATGACTAAACTTGGACAGCTACTACAGACTAAGGGCCGGAGCATTTAGATTTTCTGTGCATGCTGCATCCCCCAGCCTCTAAAGGGTTACTTTTCCCACATTATCTCGGCCCTGAATGGGACAGAAACCCCTCGGCCGTCCCCCAAACCCTGACTCTGACAGAAACATCTTGGCCCTCCCCCCAGCCCTGAATGGGACAGAAACACCTTGGCCTTCCCCCCAGCCCTGATTCTGACAGAAACGCCTTGCCTCCCCCCCCCCCCCCCCGCCCCCAGCCCTGACTCTGATAGAAACACCTTGGCCGTCCCCCCCTGGCCTTGACTCTGACAGACACACCTTGGCCGTCCCCCCCCGGCCCTGACTCTGACAGAAACACCTTGGCCGTCCCCCCCCCCCCCGGCCCTGACTCTGACAGACACACCTTGGCCGTCCCCCCCCGGCCCTGACTCTGACAGAAACACCTTGGCCGTCCCCCCCCCCCCCGGCCCTGACTCTGATAGAAACACCTTGGCCGTCCCCCCCCGGCCCTGACTCTGACAGACACACCTTGGCCGTCCCCCCCCGGCCCTGACTCTGACAGAAACACCTTGGCCGTCCCCCCCCCCCCCGGCCCTGACTCTGACAGACACACCTTGGCCGTCCCCCCCCGGCCCTGACTCTGACAGAAACACCTTGGCCGTCCCCCCCCGGCCCTGACTCTGACAGAAACACCTTGGCCGTCCCCCCCCGGCCCTGACTCTGACAGAAACACCTTGGCCGTCCCCCCCCGGCCCTGACTCTGACAGACACACCTTGGCCGTCCCCCCCCGGCCCTGACTCTGACAGAAACACCTTGGCCGTCCCCCCCCCCCCCAGCCCTGACTCTGACAGAAACACCTTAGCCGTCCCCCGGCCCTGACTCTGTCAGAAACACCTTGGCCGTCCCCCGGCCCTGACTCTGACAGAAACGCCTTGGCCGTCCCCCGGCCCTGACTCTGACAGAAACACCTTGGCCGTCCCCCGGCCCTGACTCTGACAGAAACGCCTTGGCCGTCCCCCGGCCCTGACTCTGACAAACACGCCTTGGCCTCCCACCCCCCCGGCCCTGACTCTGACAGAAACACCTTGGCCCTGACTCTGACAGAAACGCCTTGGCCGTCCCCCCGCCCCCCCCTCAGCTGTCAGTGTGATTCACTCGGTGTAATTAAGTTTCTTTGTTATGGCCGAGTCCCTGTCGGCCTAATTGAAACGCGCTGAGACCGCGCGGAGGGAGTCCGCGGAGAGGAGATGGTGCCTTCTCTAATCAACCAATTAGGGTACGGTAAATGCCACAGGTGGACACTAGACGACTCAGGTTGTGGACGAACCTCACTCTGCACCTTGGGTGTAAGTGGCAACATCTACTGTGTCAGCATATGGGTGCTGCCACTGTTAGGTTAGTATAAGGTTTTGAACTATTTTAGACTATGTGCTGTGGTATGTAAAAGAACCCTTGTGCTGTGTCTAGGTGGCGTGGGAAGTTAAAGAACCCTTACTCTGCAGCTTGGGTGTAAGTGGCAACAACTACTGTGTCAGCATATGGGTGCTGCGACTAGAATGTATGTCAGGTTTAGAACTAGTATAGCGTAGACTGTATAGGGGTGTGGGATCTACAAGAACCCGTGTGGTGTGTCTACGTGGTGTGGGAAGTTAAAGAACCCTTACTCTCCATCTTGGGTGTAAGTGGCAACAACTACTGTGTCAGCATATGGGTGCTACAACTAGAATGTATGTCAGGTTTAGAACTAGTATAGCGTAGACTGTATAGGGGTGTGGTATGTAAAAGAACCCTTGTACTGTGTCTAGGTGGTATGGGAAGTTAAAGAACCCTTACTCTGCATCTTGGGTGTAAGTGGCAACATCTACTGTGTCAGCATATGGGTGCTGCCACTAGAATGTGGGTCAGGTTTAGAACCAGTATAGCATAGACTGTATAGGGGTGTGCGATCAATAAGAATCCTTGTGGTGTGTCTAGGTGGCGTGGAATGTTAAAGAACCCTTGTACTGTGTCTAGGTGGTGTGGGATGTTAAAGAACACTTGTACTATGTCTAGGTGGCGTGGGATGTTAAAGAACCTTCGTTCTGTGATTGACACCTTAATGGTAGCCAGAACATATGTAAATATCTACATATAACCAACAGGTTATATGTAAACCAAACCTCCAGTGCTGGTCCTACAATAGTCTCCAAGTCTAGGTGCGGGTAATACAAAGGTGTTTGGAATTATAGAGCAGAAGTAGATGGGTTAAAGGGTTCTCCCAAAGTCAAGGTGCGGGTTATACGCGAGATGGGGGTTGTACGCTGGAATTTACAATACTGTGTAGTCAAAGGCCTAGCTTTGGGACACACCTTAGCAACATTGTAGACACTGACCTGGATTGGTTCTAGGTTGGTCGCATGGCACTCTGTGAGTTGTGGAGGGAAATCTTTCTCTGGTTTTGTGTCATATTTGGTCAAGCTAGGGTCAAACCTCATTCACTAGTCCTCCCGGACTAGTCCAACAATGAGTGTTAACCTCATTGTTTACCAATGACACAATGGGGCGTTATACACTCGTCTCTGGTCAGAGAATTGTATACATATACTGATCTTTAGTTCCACATTGTCTGGGGCAGTGCTTGTAGTGATTGGCCTACAACAATAAGGTATGGGTACACCCAGGTTATAAGGGAGGCTGCAACCGGTGTTAGGCCTTTAACCCTCTAAGGACGGATGTCATTAAAATATCTCATCATAATGTACCTATGCAGCACCAGCGAGTAACTCGCCCGCGCTACATAAGTGCATCATGCTGACCCTTTGGGTGTCTCAACCCCGTAGGGTCGTCATGATGCTTGAATGCAGCCCTGGCAGGTTACTCGCCAGGGCTGCATTCAGGCATCATGACGACCAAGGGCATGATGCATCATGCCGTCCTTAAAGGGTTAAAGCCTGCATAGCATTATTTCCTCTTTCGTCATGATGCACGAATGCAGCTCCAGCGAGAAAATCACCAGAGCTGCATTCAAGCATCATGCCGAAGCTACATGGTTTAATATTACACTTCCAAGAGTCGTCGTAATCCATAAGTGGAGCCCTGACCCTGGCTGCATTCATGCATCATGATGACCAAAAACATGGTACATTAAACCGGTATGCGGCCCTTAGAGGGTTATGCCCGGCGTGCTGCACCCACAAATACGGGTACACAATAGGATGTCCTGGTTAATTTGAACTAGTTAACTTAGTGCACTACACTACACAATAATTTACCTGTTAGCCGTAATGACAAGGTGCTGCTCAGAATTGGGTCTAATATCTTAGTGACCAATTAGAGCTGCAACCTGACTAATTTTGACCAAATCGGAGTTATAATCGGCCACATAGTTGGCCGACAGAGCTTGGTGGATGATGGGCTTTATATGTTATATACTCAGCGTGGTGAGAGAGGTTTAGCCCCCTCAGAGCAGCACGAGACATGGGGTCGTCCCTGCTGCTTGATGGGAGACGATGGTATTAACATAGGACCTGACTGCAGTCTTACTGTTCATCAACCTCCTCCACTGTCCACCCCTCTGCCTCATGCTTCCTGTCCTCCTGCCTCCTGCCTCCACTGTCCACCCCCCTGCCTCCAGGGTTGGGGGCCTAAACCAGGCGGCAGGGACGGCAACCTCAGCTTTTGTGTACATACTCTCGTTCCCAAAGCAAAAAGGAACAGGAAATGGAACCAGAAAGTCTGATGGTAAAACTACCATCATACATTCTGGTTCCTGTCCACTGGTTCCAAGCTACTAGCAGGGATTGCCCAGACCCAGCAAAATCCCAAGTTCAAGGGCATTTGGCTGTTACCAGAGCCTTCCTTCGGAAGGATTTGGGAACGAGAGTATTGTATACAGGGTATGGAGGGCACCCCCCTAACCCCCGTGTCTGCCTTACCGCCTTCGACACCCTGCCTCACACACCCTCAGCCCCCTCCTCACCCCTCCACACTCCCTGCCTTATCCTGCCTGGTAATTATTGTGGCTTGCCCAGTAGACCTTGTGGCTTGCCTGGTAGAGATATTGGCTTGCCTGGTAAACTCTGTGACTCGCCTGGTAGATAGACCTTATGGCTTCCCCAGAAGACCTTATGGCTTGCCTGATAGACGTTATGGATTGCTTGGTAGACATTAATACTTGCCTGACTTAGTGGCTTGCCTGGTAGACCCCGTGGCTTGCCTGGTAGACCCTGTGGCTTGCCTGGTAGACCTTGTGGCTTGCCTGGTAGACCCCGTGGCTTGCCTGGTAGACCCTGTGGCTTGCCTGGTAGGCCTTGGTAGACCATGCAGACGTTATAAAGGGTTGGTGATTGGCAGTGGCTTGCAGTTTATATAAAGGGTTGATGATCCCAGGCTGACGTTTGGCGTTGACGCCACACAGAGAAAAGAAACAGCGTCAAAAGAGAGTCCAGGCTGCCTCCAGAATGACTCCCGTCTCTAGGGGATTCCAGGTCGCCTAAGGGAGCCTAGGTGACCCTTTTGCTGACCTAAGGGAGTCACCTAGGGGAGTCATATAGTTCTCTGGGTCACATGACTCCCCCATGTGACTCCCTTAGGTCAGCCAGAGAGTCGACCTGACTCTGTTAAACGACCTGGACTCCCCGAACAGGGGAATCATTCTGGAGGCAACCTGGATTCCCTTTTGGCGCTGTTTCTTCTCTCTGTGATGTTTTATAACTGTAGCCATAGAAATGTTAAACGAGGTCATACAGGGATGCAACCCAATCTTATCAGCCCCCCTCCAGCATCTACTCACTGATATGAGTCCACTCTCCCCCTCCACCCATCTCATCCAGAAACAATTTCCTTAAACCCTTTATAGGTAACATATTGCTTTAATGCACCATGCCCTGGTGCTTGATGCATGAACGCAGGACCGGCGAGTGACTCACCAGTATTGCATCCATGCATCATGCTGACCCTACAGGGTTGATGCATGATGCATTCATGATGTGACATGACTAAGTAGGCGTGTGGCATGATGCTGCAGTGAAGGGTTGGGACTGAAGGGTGCTCGGCATGTTTGCCCACGGCATGTGTTGCCATGTCGCCTGCCGGTATCGAGGCCACACTGCTCTAGCCAATCACCCCTACGTCTCTCTCTCCTCTCTCCTCTCTCCTCGTTCTCCTACTCCTACTCCTTCTCCTGTCTCTCCTCTGTCTGTCTCTGTCTCTCTTTTCCTCTCTCTCTCTGGCTGTCTGTCTCTGTCTATGTACCTTCAGTAGGATCTACTTTACATCTACAAACATGGCAACCAATTATTTTACTGTGAAGGTCCCCTACCATCAGACTAGATTAACATTATACATACATATTTTGGTTATGGCGTGACAGAATTGAATATGATATACAAAATGTGTTCAGACTGAGAGCTATCTATCCTTTTGTTTCTGCCTCTATATGTCTTTCTGCCCCCCCCCTCCATCTTCCTACAGAATGTCAACTGATGTCGCCTGATCTCATCCACCTGAAAACATGAGCAGGCTGGGATATTAGCAAACGTCAGCTTATGGAGAGTCAGGGCTGTGTGTTTTTACTATGTGTGACCTACACCGCTAGGGTTTTGTATGTACTCCATGGCAACTCCTCAGGGACGAGGTTAGGATAGTCAGAGTTGTATATAGGAAGCAACATTTTCTCTTTATTTAATTTCAATATATTGAATACACTTTAAAAAGTCGGTTGCCACTTTTGTAGGTTTACAGTAGATTCTACTGTAAGTGTACAGTTTACTATTTATACTGTAAATATACAGTAGATTCTACTGTAAATTCATTATACAGTAGATTCTTTAGTAGACCTACAGCAGATTCTACTGTGTACCTACACCAACTATTAACAGTGTGGGTCTGTACTCCATGTCAACTCGGTAACTAGGTTAGGGTTGTCAAAGTTGTATAGTGAGCAACCTTTTTCTCGTAGTTGTGTCTAACATGTTAAATAGATAAACATAAACAATGAGCAATATAAGAGGATAGAAGGCTATAGAATGCTTTTACAAATTCTGAACCTTTATTATTCAGATAAATCTTTGCTATGTTGCTCCTAGTTACATTAGGAGTAGAGACTCTTTTTCTTGCTGGGATGTTAAGGTTTTGGAATGTGAGACTGCTGTCTATCGTGTCTCCAACCCTTCCTACCAGGGAGTCATCTAGGGAAGCCACATAGCTCCCTGTCTCACCTAAGGGAGTCACATAAGGACCAGGGGAGGGGGACAAACTGGACTCCCTTTTGACGCTGTTCCTTTAGGGAAAGGCCTTAGTTTTGCCTCAGTCATTTTTGAATACCAGTTCGTCATTCTGACCAATATCCCTATTACTAACCTGGTATAGCCACTACAGACTAAGACTGCTACCGACCAGAGTATTTAGAGTATCAGTGTCCCTGACCCTTCCTCAACACGACCACTACCTGCTGCCTTCTAGCCGCTACACCCACACTGATATTCCTAGGCTCCCTATACGCCCAACCTCTCAGTCACTAGTGCCTAGCCTAGTTAGTCATTTTTTGGCTCCCTATACGACCAACCTAGGTCAGTTTTTATTGTCAGGTTGGTCAGTACTGACCAACCCACCTTAGTCTTTTTATTTCCAAGGGGAGCCACTGATTGGTCATGACAGGTGGCCCCAACTAGTGGTATACAAATACAACACACCAATGATGAATCAAGGTTAGCCACTACTGACTGACCCCATGGTCATTTTTGAATATAGCTTTGCCATTATGACACTCATATGACAAACCTAGGATAGTCTGTACTGACTAACCCTTTCAATCTATGGATTTTCAGGGCACTGCACGTCGGCACCAGTCAGCAGTATGGGGAGGGTATGGGGAGGGTATGGCCATGGAGGAGGGACGTGTCCACTGCTCCCTCCTCCATGGCCTCATGCTGCCTGTAGGTGTAGCTGCCTCCTTAGCAGTGTGCACCTCCTCCTGAGCTGCTCCCCTCAGCCCCCTACATGAGCTGCTCCCCCTACCTCAGCCCCCTACATGAGCTGCTCCCCTCAGCCCCCTACATGAGCTGCCCCCTCAGCCCCCTACATGAGCTGCCCCCTCAGCCCCCTACATGAGCTGCTCCCCTCAGCCCCCTACATGAGCTGCCCCCTCAGCCCCCTACATGAGCTGCTCCCCTCAGCCCCCTACATGAGCTGCTCCCCTCAGCCCCCTACATGAGCTGCTCCCTCAGCCCCCTACATGAGCTGCTCCCTCAGCCCCCTACATGAGCTGCTCCCTCAGCCCCCTACATGAGCTGCTCCCCTCAGCCCCCTACATGAGCTGCTCCCCTCAGCCCCCTACATGAGCTGCTCCCTCAGCCCCCTACATGAGCTGCTCCCTCAGCCCCCTACATGAGCTGCTCCCCTCAGCCCCATACATGAGCTGCTCCCCTCAGCCCCCTACGTGAGCTGCTCGCCTCAGCCCCCTACATGAGCTGCTCCCTCAGCCCCCTACATGAGCTGCTCCCCTCACCCCCTACATGAGCTGCTCCCTCAGCCCCCTACATGAGCTGCTCCCCTCAGCCCCCTACATGAGCTGCTCCCCTCAGCCCCCTACATGAGCTGCTCCCCTCAGCCCCCTACATGAGCTGCTCGTCTCCTGGCTTCTCCACAGTCGGTGAGCTGTGTCCAGTGCACTGATTCTATTTACATACAAAATAATATATGACTTCTATGACTTATAAGGCCATACTCAAAGAGGTTTAGACTATTACACATAGAAAAAGAAAGACTCATGTAGTTGGGTCACTACTGATGATATCAACTAATTATAACCATGGTTGGTGGTATAGGCAGCCAAGAAATGACCAACTAGGTTAATCACTATAGTGCAGTGAAAAAGTAAACTCGTCCCTAGACTCGTCTAAGTGACTGTCATAAAATAAACGAGTCAAAAGTTGTCTAACATATCAGGTTACCATCCCACAAATAGAATCTGGAGCTGGCAAATGTCGGGTTTTGGGCTGGCACATACCAAGTGGGTCTTCTATCTCCAGCTAGAAGACCCGCTCCCTTGTCACTTAGACAAGTTTTTGACTCGTTTATTTTATGGCCGTCACTTTGAAGAGTCTGGGGACAAGTTTATTTTTTGAGTGTGACTGAGTTGTTACTAAGGTCAGACTATCAGTGTGGCTCTTGGTTCTAAATACAGTCCCTGTTACCCTCTAATCACGATAGTATTTTGCTGCCCTATGTACTATGGTCATCATGCATAAATGCATGCTGGGCGAGTAACTCGCCAGGACTGGATCTCTGTGGCCAGTGATCGGCGAGTAACTCCTGGTCGTCATAAGATTGCAGCAGAGGGTGGATGAAACATATTTTCTGCATTTGCAAGAAATCCTGCTTTTTCGCAGGAATTTATTGCTCAATTCTCATTATTTCCTGCACACGGCATGCCGTCCTTAGAGGGTAGTTAAGGATGATAGCATGATGTCCTATGGGCGTTACTAATGCACATAAGATGGCCCCCCCTCTCCCCCGCCCACGGTACCTATAGCGTTGTAATGGTATTAATGCATAATGTCGTCGATGCATGTGTACATCCCTGGTGATGCTGTCTTTAGAGAATTAAAGCTGGCAGCCTTAAAGGGTTAATAACGGTAGCATGTCGTCATTAGAGGGTTATTTACTACAGCATGCCGCCATTAGGGGGTTAGAGACGCCTTCCTTAGATTGTTGAATCAGCTCGGTATATTTTCACCGATACTTGGCTCTTATTCTAAACGATGCCCCTCCCCCGGTAACGACAGCATGCCATCATTAGAGGGTTAACAACCGCATGCTGTTATTAGAGGGTAAAATGTGATGCCGTCCTATAAGGGTTAATGCTGTCACCACGCCTTGAATATCCCAGACTGTTACCGTTAAAGGGTTAACCCCTCGGCACCTACCTGAGACTAGAGCAGCAGGTAGCGGCAGGAGACCGTCTACCAGCCGTCCCTCTGCCGGGAGGCCGGGCAGGCAACCCCGCCGACACCAGCCCCTGCAGCCCGCCCCCTCCTCGGCTGTAAATCCATCTGGCGTCCTCTCGGCCTCCTCCAGGGGCGCGGGTACACCCCCTGTCCGCTCAGTCGGCCTCCGGGGGTAGTCTCCTAGGGTGTCCTACAGTGGGTGTGGGTACCCTCCTGGGTGTGGTGTGTGGTACAGTGGTAAGCTCCTGTGTGGGTATGGGTAGGTCCAGCCCTCCTCCTGTTGTAGTGTGGTGGTGACGGTGGTACCTCCTCCTGCCTGCCTGTATGCTGGAGCAGGGAGCAGCTCGGTGTGGGGAGCAGCTCAGTGTGGGGAGGGGAGCAGCTCAGGGAGGAGGCGGCGGCTGCTAGTGGTAGAGCGGCGGGAGGACCTAGGTGACGCTCCGTGCCTGCACATGGCGCGCCATTCTGAACCAAACAGAGTGGTCAGAAGGTCTCTCTGTCGACTCTAAATCTCCAGCAATACCTCACTCTTCTAGGATAGTCTTGCTCTAGTATCAAATCCAACTGCATGAATTAGCAGGCTTCGTCCACTGGTGTATAAAGATGGCTGTACCAGTACAGAGAGTGCCTTACATTAGCCGGGTGGCGCCATCCTTGGTCTCGTGACAGAGTGGCGGTGGTGGGTGTAGGTGCTGGTGGTGCTGCGACCACTGAGTCACCACTTACCTAGCAGAGTGCTGCTCTCCAAATTAGTCTCTGTCAGTATTCTAAGGAGATAGGAGATCAGATCAGACTTTATACGGAGGGAAAATCTGATGGAAAGCCTCCTTGCTGTAGAATATGGTAGAATATATATGCGGGATGATTTTTAGATTTGCTGTCTTCATGGAAAAAACGTTAGGTAACAAATCAGCAGCTCTTGTGAAGTCCTTTACCTAGGCCTGCCCCAATGGCTGACCCGGTGGAAGGACTAGCGGACTGCAGGCTAGTTGCTGTATGCTCCTAGGTTAAAATCCCAATACACAAACAAATGCCAATGCCCGTTGATACTGTCTCTGATATAATTCACGAGTGGGTACCGGGGCAGTATCGCACGAAGCCCCAGGCTGAGCGGGATATGCCCCAGCCCCCATGAGTGAAATATGTCAGAGCAGTGTCAATGTAGCTGGCATTTGTGTTTATTATTTATATGAACCCATTTAATGAAGGAAAAACAATTTTTTCTTAGCCCATTCAATACAGCCACATTGTAGTCAATGGGGGGCATTGAATACGGCCCTTTTAGTACTTAAGCATAGTAAATCTTGTATTTCACAAAAATAAAAGCATGGCTTTAAATAAGAAATTTTCCCCATAACCTCCTCTCAGACTTGAGCTAGTTCGTATAACCTTCTGAGGAGGTTTATGTGCAAAGCCTCTGCTTTAATAGGACATCTGAAGCCTGATCTATGGCTGCTCATAACCTCCCGGTGCTCTGAGGTAGGAGAATATGGAATAGAATCTACAGTACCGTAAAACCCAGCGTATAAGCCTAACTAGCGTATAAGCCGCACTTGAGTCTGGGCCGATCCAAAAAGCCACACCGCCGATCTGACTCGCCTACTAGCCGCGGATTATACGCGCAGGCAGACTATAAAGACAAAATATCACTGTTTGCAATATGCTAACCTTCAAGGCTTAAGCATCAATCAATTGAAAGATAAATTAGTCATCATGATTCAACTCACCATGGCTGCATTGCTGCATCATGCTGACCCTCTGGGAGAATCCCAACTCAGGGGGGTCGGCACGATACTTGAATGCATCACTGGCGAACTACTTGTCAGGGCTGCCTTCATGCATCATAACGAATGATACATTGGTGTCTTGTTGCTCTGAAGGTCTCCTTTAGACTGGTCATTTCTAATAAGTATCTCACCCAATTGCATATTTTGCATATTAAGGCCCCTAATTATGATGTTTATAAGTAGGTCAAACATCAATATGGACAAGCTAAACAGTCCAGCGACAAAGCTAACCAGATCGTGTCACCATGACACTGTTGTAATCTCATCCTCAGACATGTGGTGTGGGGCTCTACACTAGGGGTAGGGTGGACAGCACATATTGGGTTATAACAGCTGGTACAAATATGGGGGGAAGTTAGACACAATGGGATCAGAGGATGAATTAGTGGTAAAAGTGTGTGAGGGGCAGACATAGGGAGCCTCACCCTGTTCTTATCTAGATATCAAAACAGTGGCCGCTGGCCGAGGGTCGCCAGTCCCTGCGCACTTTGTCGCTGGACTGTAAAGCAATGTAAAACTAATCCAATTAGTCTAAATATGATACGATGTCTTCAGATATGGTTGATGATCAAAAATACTTCTAGATGCATGGTCATTCGTTATTCAGACTGTAGCAATTGTGGCGGCCATATTTCAAAATTGCTGCCACCGACAACTGTGGTGTACAGATATTGTGCTAGGAGAGTGGTGTGACTGCTGCATATAAGTTACAGCAGAGACTATGGTGTACAGACACTGTGCTAGGAGAGTGTTGTGTATAAGTTACAGCAGAGACTCTGGTGTACAGACACTGTGCTAGGAGAGTGTTGTGTATAAGTTACACCGACAACTGTGGTGTACAGATATTGTGCTAGGAGAGTGGTGTGACTGCTGCATATAAGTTACAGCAGAGACTATGGTGTACACACACTGTGCTAGGAGAGTGATGTCCCTGCTGCCATCTCCTGCTCCTGCTCCTGCTCCTGCACTGCTGACTACAGCTTCCTCGTGTACCCCTACAACCCCCCCCCCCCCCCCCACACCTCCACCCACACCCCACCTCCTGCCGCTGTCACGCCGCTCACAGGAGGAGGGGGGGGGTGTAGGGAGCGGGGACACCTGCAGCAATCTGCGGTCTCCTCCAGGGCGGCAGTCTACCCCTGCCATGTACTGCTAAGGTGTATCTACAGTCCTAGCCTGCCACCCTGGTACTATCTGCCGCCTATATCCTAGCTACTAAGGTGTATCTACAGTCCTAGCCTGCCACTCTGGTACTATCTGCCACCTAGATCCTAGCTACTAAGGCGCAGCCTACAGTCTGACCCTACCTCCTGCTAAGGTGTAGCTACTTCAATCTACACCTACATCCTACTGCTAAGGTGTAGCCCACAGTCCTAGCCTGTCACCCAAGTAGTAGTATCTAGTACCTAGATCTAGTCTCACCCTGCTACCTGCTAAGGTGTAGCCTATACAGTCTGACCCTGCATCATACTGCTAAGGTGTAGCCCACAGTCCTAGCCTGCCACTATGGTACTATCTGCCGCCTATATCCTAGCTACTAAGGTGTATCTACAGTCCTTAGTCCACTGCTAAAGTGTAGCCCATTGGCGGATCCAGGGGGGGCGACGGGCCTTGGCCCCCCCCCCCCCCCAAAAAAAAAAAAATAAAGAAAGAAAAAATAAAAAGAGGAAGAAGAGAAGAGAAATGAAAAGAAAAGAGAAGAGAAATGGTAAAGAGATTGTGGAGTATGACTCATATGACCTGACTGAGGGCTCCTTATTTGGATGGGGGGGGGGGGGGGAGGTTCTAAAATGTGCGAGAATGCAAGTCTAGATCAACAAAATTTTCTGGGGGGCATGCCCCCATACCCCCTTGGTATAACTGATGCGCTTCTGGCGCAGGAAACATATGGTCGCTCCAGGCTGGCCAGGTTTGCCCCCCCCCCCCCCTCTAGACAATCCTGGATCCGCCACTGTTATAAGCCTACAGTCTACACCTACATCCTATTCCTGAGGTGCAGTCTACAGTCCTAGGCTGCAGTCCATGTACTAAGGTTCCCACCTATATCCTTGTCACCTACCTCCTAAGGTGTATTTACCACCCATATCTACAGTCTAAACCTACCCCTACATCTACCAGATCTACAGTCCCTCCCTGCCACCCTACTACCCGTATATACAATTCTACCCTGCCTCCCATGTCTAAAGTCCCACCCCACCCCCTATCTACTAAGGTCTTGTCACTTGTCGAATATAAGAAATGCCCATGGATGTCCCTTGTCGAATTAAAGAAGTAGGTCTTGTCCCTTGTCACCAGCCTCCAGCATTGCCTTGTTCCTTGTCAAATTTACCCGCCTAGCGCCCTAAATGTCTATATCTAAACTCCTACCTACCGTCCCCTAAGTTATATGCCCTGCGTCCTACCTACTGCCAGGGGGCAGTCTACAGTCCTAGCTTGCACCCAGGTACTATCCACCACCTATATCTACTCTCACCGTGCCACCTACCTACTAAGGTGTATTGACCACCCATATCTACACCTACCCCCTACTTCTACAGTCTTACCCTGCTTCCTACCTACCAAGGTCTAGTCTATAGGGCTCTACCGGGACCGGACTTGTTCCCGTGACCACTCTGTGTACACTGACACAAGCAATCTCGTGAGACCTTGGTTCTGCTCTCGTATTGTAGCCTGTTCCCCGGAAGCTATGGTGTGTGAGTGTGTGGTCACTGCCTAAGTCTCATGATAACTTGCGAGCTCAGGACTAACATGGCCGCCCATACGGAGAAAACCGAATCATCGCTATATAGCTCCTATATCTATAATCCCATCCTGCCACCTCACTAAGATGTAGCATATTTACCACCAATATGTATATAGGGCTCAAGCTGGTCGTCCAGTGGGTTACTGAAGCTGGTCGTCCTGTTGGTGCGTCCATTACTGAAGCTGGTACCGACGAGATAAGCACTGATAACAGCGGTCACATGGGTACCAGCTGTTACGTAATGCACCCTAAGAATTCTGCAGTGAATGCAGGGTATGATCTGATTGGTTGATAATGCATCCAGCTACATGCCTAGCATACACACCCTACTCCTATGCCGTCAATATATGGTTCAGCACCTAGTTTTGTACCAGTTTGTGACAGCGGCCTCTGCCGTCCGCCCACGTGTTGTGCTGATGTCTGTAATGAGAGTGGTCATTGTGGGGCCTGGACGGTGGGTGTCATGTACCCGGGTGTATGTGTGTGTGGGGGGGGGGGGGGCAGGCGGCTTACTCAGCATGAAGGAAAGCTCAGTAGATAACATTCATACATTTGTTTGCTGGCAAAATACCAGTCCTTTTTCAATCCATAAGGTTAGGACCGCCAGAAGTGTACGGGAAGTACCAGGGAATGCTGCAAGTAGTGTAGGAAAGTGTGTTTCTAGTCAGGTTTGGGGTAAGTAGTGTCGGGAAAGCGTCATTATAGTCAGTTACATATAGCATAGGGAAAGTGTGGCTATAGCGAGTAGTAGAGGGAAAATGTCCTTTAAGTCAGTTGCAAGTAGTATTCTGTGAAAGTATTTATATTCATGGATCTATATTTCACACAAGAGTTAAAATTCGCTGGTATTTCACCCATACTTAAGCATGTAACAACTTCGAGGAGTTTTCATTTCCGCAAATATAGCGAAAATAAATATATACCCAGAGGAATAAAGTACTTTCACAATAGGGAATGTGTCATGATAGTCAGTTACATTTAGTATAGGGAAAGTATCGTTATCCCTGCAAACAAAATCTCAAGCGGAACTCATGCCATTCTCATGTCATAACTTGAGAATTTCATAACGTTTTTAGAAACGTTTTTGGAAATTTTCTTGTCTTGTATTCCCTGTCATTTATTGTAGTGAAACTTGGAAAAACACATTTCCATTCTACTTGTGGAATTTCTTGTTATTTGCAACTGGGGAAATACACATTACCATTGTACATGTCACTATAGGAATGTACACTATTCGCGAGAATCTCCCTTCTCTATCTTGTGTATACAGCTTGTGCATTTCCTCGGGAAAGACACATGTTTCTTACTAGTCCTGTTTAGAGAGATGTAGTATAGGAAAAGTGCCATAACTTCCAGGATAACTACAGCAATATAAGCCACAAGCTCCTGTATATGCTACTTTACCTCATGCTAAGCTGTGGCTACATACCTGGCCTCCTACAGCGACTGACACATGCCATCTATTTCACTTAGCCTGGCTGGAATGCCGCCATATTGCTCCTCGCTGAGTACTAGGCCTGGTTTCCTTGTTCATAAAAAAATAAGTCATTCAAGGTCCGCATGTATTCTTGCCTTTATAATCAGGATGCATCTATGCAGCCTTGGTGAGTAACTTCTGAATGCTGTATTCAAGCATCATGCCAACTCTAAACTTTCGCTATATCCATGCACCGTGACAATAAAGACGTATTGCATTAAATCACTAAGCGGCCCTTAACCCTTTGAGGATGGCATAATGCATTAATTGATACATCATGCCCTTTGTCGTCATAATGCATAAATGCAGCACTGGTGAGCTCGCATCTTTAAGTGACATTTCTTGAGTTCTGCCAAGGTTGTGGTAGTCAGGCCATAACAACAAGCAGCATCCTAACAACCTTACCATCATCAATTTATCGGTCAGTAATTTATTTTCCTCATCTAATGAGGCTCTATTCTGCACATATGGCAAATACGTCATATACATTATATCTATACGGCAATATCTCCTAAGCTGTAGTATAAAGACCAAAAACATTGGTGTGTTTCAGGCAACATGGTCCGAAATTATCGAGAAATTTGATACTTTTTTTTCCAATTTTGGGAGCTTGATATTCTTGACAAACGAATTGCTTAAAGCTAAGAAGAATGAGAATTAACAGAAAAAAAGAATTGAGACAAAAACACTAGGGTTGCTTTGAAGGCCCATGCATCAATGCAACACTAATCTACCTGTGGCTGCTTCATAGATGCATCCTGGCGTGTTTCTGGTGGCTTTTGTGGGATCATTTAACCCCCACCTACCCTACATATGGGGCTGAGTACCGCTCCCAGTTCCACTCCAGACTGTGGCTGTAGGGGTCCCAACTTGTGGGCCTCTATAATTAAACGCGAGGGACTCACTACATTGCTACATTCAGCCCACCCTTTGGGAGTGTATCAACCCTGTGGGGTCTGCATGATGCATGGATGCAGCTCCAGTGAGTTACCTACCAGGGCTGCATTCATGCATCATGCTGACCAAGGTTCTATCATGGTTGGCCATACATTTTCCATTGAAAACAGTGGACCAACGTTCATGGTGTTGGTGAGAGGACTAACACACAGTACTGACATCATATGACGCAATATAACTTCACAAAGTCATAATAACTGACTTGTAGAGCTCCAACTGGTCTAATTTCAAAGCTCTACTTCATGTCTATCATATTATCAATGAGAGACAATGATAGAAACATGTTTACTCAGCCTTGTTCGGTCTCATGCCTTACTGCTGTGATCAGTCACGTAAGCTGTTTGGCAACCGCTGCCCATATGCGCGGGCCCGGGCCTTCTTGGTGTCGGTCTGGCATGGGATCCCTCCTCAGTGAACCACGTCTGAGATATCAAAGGCCCTGGTTTGTCTGGCCCTGCCTACTATGGTACTAGCCCAGGTATGTAGGACCAGGCAAACAAAAGAACACTTGATATCCTTCGAAAAGAGTAGGGGACATGCCCGGTAGCGGTTTTCTCCCTCACCTCATAGATGCGGTCATTCATTTCATAGATTCAATCATCCATACATGTGGTCACTGCTGTATTGGGCAAGCAGCATATAAATACCTGTCCTACTACTGCAAGGCAGACAACTACTATTTGTGGATGACTCCTTGCCAACTTGAGATGTCCCGTGAGGTACTTGATGTACGTCTGGACGTAAAACAAATCAATCAATCAATCAATCAATCAATCTTGGCCTCGTGGGTTAGCCATGGGACCAACACCCCAACCCCATGTGTAAATATGTAGCACATTAAAGCAGTATGTGGTCCTTAAAGGTTTAACTTAAAGTTAGTACATCCGATGTGTTGGGCAAAAAATAGATTTCCCTAAAAATGAGTCAGAATGTTCACAAATAATATTTTTGACTTCCTATCTGTTCCATGTCCCCTAATTCCCTCTGATTTTGCTCCAATTCAATTTTATTGCCCAATATATGGTCATTTTGGAATAAGATAGTGCATGCTTTTATTCCCCCCATCGAAAATACACCAGTAAAACCCGTTGTTGGGGGGACATTGGAACCTTTTGTGACCTATTAACACCCACTGAAGACATTTAATTGGTCTCTATTCTCTAAATATCGTACTTTTATAGTGTTTGGAGTACATTTTAGTAAGATTTAGAATTTGAAGAAAAATCGGATATACCCACTTTAATAAGTGTTGTGCTGGTGGTGTGTATGTTGGTTTATCACCCCGTGTTGTCCTACAACCCACTTACTGACACACACATACATTATGGAGACCCGCGTTCTAGGAACCCACAGCCCCTGTATACACACTCTGACGTCACCATGACGTCACAGTGACGTCAGTCCCTAATGTGACGTCACTACGGCCTTATACATATATTTACAACTCTGAGCCAAGCATCTAGTTATCGGCTGTTATCAACCCTTTAAGGGCAGCATGATGCTTTAATGGGCCATTTCATCTTCCTCATAATGCATGAATGCAGCACTGGTGATGTACTCATGAGTGTTGAGTTCAACCCCCATGCGGACATAAAGGGCATGCTTAACTACTCCAGCGATTATAACTTTGGAGGGGTGTTTTCCCCCTGTGCTCATATAAGACAGGCGCTTATTCAAGATCCAGTTTTAGTGCTTAACAGTAATTTCAAGACCCCCATACTAGATACGCCCTCATACGCTTATACAAGACCGGCGCTTATTCAATACCCGGCGCTTAAACGCGATGGTACGGTAAATAACTAAACTTCTTTTGAAGGCTTACAACCAAAATCCTGTGATGGTCACAGGATTTATAAATATCGCAATGTAGTGATGCAGAATCTGCGTCCAGTAGCTGTATGAGATGGTGCTATTTTTCATAATTGTTTAGATCCTATTACGACCATTATGTAGTAGTTATAGGACGAGTACCAAGCTGTACGCGGAATACAGTGAAGGGAGCCTCATTACTGAAGACCAATACAGCTTGGTACAAGGCCTATAACTACTTTATACCACTAGCTGTATGCAGTATACTAGCGGTGTGAAATGCTTTGTTCTCCGTGGCTGCTGTGGTATAAGATCCCATAAGCCAATTTATGATGTACGGAAATTGCATCTACAATATTTCCAATTAGTGTACAATCTCTGCTGAAAATTGTTGCAAACAAGAATTTAGGATGGGGATAACGTGGCATCTGAGATTTAATATTTGAAATATTTATTGCAAGAATCTGCCTAAAAATGGCGTTCTTCCACTTACATTGGATGTGTGAAATATAGTCCATGGGATAATAGTTGCAGGGTACTTTCAAACTCAATTATACAATGCCAACAAAATTGTATGCAGTGAACAGTGCAAAATAAATTAGTATTGAAGATACCATGTAGGGTAGATTCACCTTAAGTCGGACACATACCTTGAGACGGACACTTGATTTGGTCATTTATGCATTTTAAGCTCTTCATTTTTGAACTAGGGTAAAGTTTAAGTGTTATTATTTCCAAAAAACATACACTAGAAGTCGTAGTTTACATGAATACCCTCAAATTTCACTGTCCGTCTCAGGGTATGTGTCCGACTCATGGTGAATCTACCCTATGGGGTATTGTGCCTGATGGCTCTCTCAGTCCCAGTAACTGTGACCGAACCTATATAGGATGCTATGGGCACCTACCTGGGCCATAATGGTGAACTAGAAGGGCAGTGTTGCTCCTCTGACCACTACCATAAAGCGCCTTAGGATATATGCTGCTGTTGTCTGTACGCCATGTCAGACGCCTAAATAACTCACCTGGTAAAAGAACAGATACAACAGGGTCATTAACAACGGGTTAACTCGACATATTCTATTAAGCCCTCCCCCCCCAAAAAAAGGTTTGTTTCATGTAACATGGGCAGAAAATGCAGGATCGGTAGGTCGGATTTTTTTTTTTAAACTTTTTTTTTTAACCTGAAAGTACTAGCCGGCCTCTCTGAAAACCCAAAAACTTACTAAAGCAGGGTAAAAATACGGAAATTTCTTCAAAATTGCATAAAAAAACGTAGGATCGGCCCTCTTTTGATAGGGTTGGTCGGGTGACCTGAAACAAACCTTTCTTTTTGGCCTCAGATTGATAAACATTCAAAATTGAATTAAACGGTAAAAAGGTACAAACATGTGTACTAAATTTGTATAGGATATGACAAATGGGAAGACAAATTGAATATTCGTGTTCCAAATTAACTATTAACTCTACATAGTAAGTATGTACATGTATAGGTGGAAACAGGATATGAACAATGGAAATTAGGCTAGTTCAAATGTCCATATTTCAAGTTAAATATTAACTCTAAACAGTAAATATGTATTAGGTTGACAATGTTTCATGTATTCATCCAAAAGATTCGATCACTCATCTCATAGATGCCATCATCCAAACATATAAGCATCGCTGTCTTGGGAAAGCAGCATTTAAATACGTTTCTCACTGTGAGGCAGTCCAATCAATCATCCAATCAACATCCAAACATACCTTGGGTACCTAGACGTCATGGTATATTCATAATGGATTTCCTGTATCGTTATACATTATATAAAACAGGTTAAACAGCTCAGGGTTCTGAGCTGACAGAATGTGATACCAGATATCATGTCCTCCATAGTAAGATACCCTGGGGAGATTACTGCGATAACCAGGGCAGATACCTAGGGGATTATCTCAGAGACTGTATTACAGTTTAGATTAGGCCCCAAAAAAAAGAAGGTTTGTTTCAGGTAACATGGCATGAAAATGTGGGGTCGGTAGGTCGGATTTTTCTTTTTTTAAACTTATTTTTTCAACATGAAAGTACTACCCGGCCTCTCCGAAGACCTGAAAATTGACCCAAAAAGGCTAAAAATAAGGAAATTTCTTCAAAATAGCATAAAAAACGTAGGGTCGGCCCTTTTTTGTTAGGGTCGGTCGGCTGACCTGAAACAAACTTCTTTTTTTTGGCTTTACCACAGAAAACTGATATAATAGTCATGCTATATTTCCTGTATCCTCTATGAAGCATTTTGAAATACTCAAAATCTGTGGTGATGAACTATAATACCAGTTTCTGTGTCCATCATTGGGAGGTACATGGGTGAGATTATTGGGGGGACCGGGGGAGATTATGACCTGCGTCTGGGGGTATTTCAGTATGTGAGGCGGCGCAGGTGATTTGATACCGGACTGCGGTACGAGACTGATGTTAGGCTGAATAATTCATTAAACCTGTAAAGGCTGGAGTGTGCTTTACTGTGCCGTGTCCTTGGTTGGGTTTTGATGCATGAATGCATCCTTGGTGAGTAACTCGCCAGTGCTGGTGGCTGACTCTTTAGGTTTGTATCAACCCGTAAGGTCTACTTGATGCATGAATGCAGCCCTGGCGAGTTACTCGCCAGGGCTGCATTCATGCATCATGACGACCAAAGATATAGCACATCCTGTACTATATTACTGCATCATGCGACACTGATAGGGTTAACCCGGCCTGTGTTTACTACCGACGGAGGCGACCCGCGGTCCGCTCGGGTTAAATCGACTCTCCTCATGTTAAAGGTTAATCAGGTCATTTGTTAACCCTTTAAGGGCTGCCAGGTGCTTTAACCCTTTAAGGGCAGCCCGTCGCTAAAAGATGATACTTGTTGTCATGATGCACTGGCGAGTAACTCGCCCGTGCTGCAGTGGGAGTGCCTCAACCCCATAGGGTTGGCATGATGCTTGAATGCAGCACTGGCGAGTTACTCACCAGGGCTGCATTTATGCATCATGACGTCCAAGGGCAGGATGCATTAAGGCATCATCCCTTTCCTAAAGGGTTAATGCACCATGCCTTTTTCCACCACAATAACCAGGGCAATAAAGGCAACACTGGAAAGTATTGTCACATTCGAGTCTTTCATGCCGACCCTCCGTTCGAGACGTGCGCACTCCCGGATGGTCGTCATGATGCACCAATTGGGAGTGAATTGCTCCGCAGCACTGCATCACTGCATCATGCTGACCCATGAACCCAGTGCCCAGAGGCATCATGCTGTCCCTAGAGGGTTTATTATAACCACCTAGATGAGGTGAGAAGGGGGTTTCTGTGCCGGTTCTAGACGCTGGAACCTCATTTATCATTCACTGACTTAACCTTTTAAGGGCCGCATAGTGCTGTAATGTGTCATGTCTTTTGTCATTATGATACATGAATGCACTCCTGTCCAGGAACTCGCAAGAGCTGCATTCAAGCATCATGCCGACCCTCAGGGACTGCATCAACCCCCTACACTGAAAGTCCATAGATTGAAAGGGTTAGTCAGTACAGACTATCCTAGGTTGGTCATATGAGTGTTAGTCATAATGGCAAAGTTATATTCAAAAATGACCGAGTAGTCAGTCAGTAGTGGCTAACCTAGGTTCATCATTGGTGTGTTGTATTTGTATACCACTAGTTGGGGCCACCTGTCATGACCACTTAGTGGCTCCCCCTGGGAAAAAAAAGACTATGGTGGGTTGGTCAGTACTGACCAACTTGACAATAATAACTGATCTAGGTTGGTCGTATAGGGAGCCAAAAAATGACTAACTAGGTTAGGCATTAGTTCCTGAGAGGTTGGGCGTATAGGGAGCCTAGGAATATCAGTGTAGGGTCTGCATGATACATGAAGGCAGCCCTGGCTGCATTTATGCATCATGACAATCATGGAGGGCATGATGCATTAAAGTACCATGCGACCCTACAAAGGATAAAAATCCTCTAATTTGAATTTAGTATTGCAATTCCACTTTTTACAATGCCTAATTCCCTTTCATTCAAGTCCAACAACCCAGTATTTGATAGCAATCAATTCTCAACTTCAATTATTAGTGAAAAAGAACTGACATTCAATATTAGGCCAACTGAAATTGCCTGGAAACAGGCAAGGTAAAATAGCCCATATTGCATACTATTTTCCTCAATTTAAGCCATAATTACCTACCTAGCATGTTATCATTTTAATAGAGTTCCAATGCTACTGTCTTTTTGAATAAAGATATTCGTCTCAGATAAACTTGAATCATAAATAACAGAACAGAGGAAAAGCACATTATCATTTCAACTGGAAAGGGACATAACATAGATACTACTGGCAATGATGTAGTCCTCAAACCTTTAAGGACAGATGTCACTAAAGGATGACATTTGTCATGATAGTAACTCGCTGGTGCTGCATTGGTGCATCATGCCAACCCTATGGGATATGACACTCCTGTAGAGTAAGCATGATGCTTGAATACAGCACTGGCGAGCTACTTGCCAGGTCTGCATTCATGCATTATGACGACTAAGGGCATAGCGCATTAAAGCACTTTACCGTCCTTAAAGGCTTGGTGGGTTCAGTAAGATTGATGAGCGGCTTGATGCCTTGCTATATGAGTGTCGTTATTCAGCCGGGTCTGGTGCCCCCCCGGTACACACGTGCTGCTTAGACACGGCTGTACCAGGCCCTGGGGTGGTAGGCCTAGACTAAATATAGCTATCTTGTTGTGGACCGCCCTTGTTGGTTAAAATATTGACTTAAGACATTAGAAAAAGGTTTCTTATCATCAGATAGCCAAGCACTGGGAAATATGATTCGTCATTCCCCTCCCCCCCTTTTTACTTGGGGGCTACATTTATCGTAGAATTTAGGCTTTTTATGTCCAAATTTCACATTTTAGTAATTCGATGCCCAATATGTCAGTATTTGTGAATTTATACCATGTTTTGGTAAAATACAAATTAAAGGAATGACAGTGGACCCTCCTTCTGCCATTCACCTATAGTCCTGATGGTCTACTATAATGCTAGTGCATGTTTAATTAATGCTAGAAAGGTGTTACTAGCAGCAACATAACTGGCATGGTACCACCAGGACCCATCCCTGGTTACAGCAGGCTCCTTACCTCCGCCCCCGGTTACTACGGCTCCCTATACTACTTACCTCCCCAGGTAACAACTCACCATGGTACACCGGTGTCGGTGCGGAAAGGTGGCCAACGCGCGCCTCTAAAAACACAGGCCTTTACAATTTGTTATAGAATACGGCAGTACCATTGGTTAAAATAAGGCACCCTATTTTGCCACACGATTCCTCAATAGCCCACATTTTATCTGTCCCACACCAGGTTCAATTTGATTGTGGCCAACCCATATGAGCTTAGGTAATGCGCTGTCATTTTTCCACTATAAAGGGGTTAAATAATTTCGCCCCCCCCCTCATGAGAGACCCAAATATTTTTGGTCCCCCCCCAGAATCTACCAAGCGACCCCCCCTCCCCGTTCTTAAACAATGACCGCCCCCTTATAAGCATTGAGAAGATGAGTGGCAGGGCAAGCCGTTTCAGGATTTATCCGGCCGGGGCGCGGCGGAGGTACCCTTTAGCGCGGCCATTTAGTGCCCCCGTGGGGGCCAGGGGGAATGGAGGCGATCGTCTCCCCACACCGCCCTGCATACAATAAAAGGTCAAGGCACCAAGTGAATTCTGCTGACTGCAGGAAAAGTCTAACAAGATGGGTGTTAACTGGTGGTGTTGAACCCTTTAAGGCCAGCCTATATCTAATGTAGGGGATGTCATTGACATTCACTATATTTACATATCGCTATTATGTCAATATTGCATTATTATTATGACAATTGTGCTATGTCAATATAATTATGACAATATTTTGTTCACGAGAAGTTGTTCTCTGCCAGTAGAAAAAACAATGTATGCACTTGTATCATGGTACCTGAATATGGTTGCATCCAGTGGACCTTCAGAAGGGTGTACTCCACCATATTTACTGAGAGAGGGAGGGGGGTAATAGACATGTCCTACAGTTGAGCTTACAGTTATATTGATTTATTACATGATCGGGTCACTCATCATGCTTTTTAGGTGATATCGCCGTGCTGATTTCTAGTGATATAGGCACCCTTCCGGTCGATATGAGCACCCTTCTGGTGGATATAGGCACCCTTCCGGTGTTTCTGAGCAATTCCGACATTTCGTCACCCATAAAATCCGAGGTTTCATGGCGATTTGAACTTGGTACCCCAAGAGTTGAAACAAGGAGTCTATAGGCAGAGTTTCAGCCCCGTAGGGCCATTATCAACAGAGTTACAGAAGAAAAGACATTTGTGGTATAATTTCTTTGAAAGTAAATATTTTTTATTATTTTCTTAATTATAAAGGTAGAAGTTGGACTTTACTTATCTATTCGTTAAAACAATTTGGTGGAGTGGGACTGCAGCACCAGTAGGGTATAGGGTGAGGGAGGGGGCTGCCTGCCCGCGGCCGGCCACTGACGTGGGTAGGCTTACACGGCCTGTGTGCCCTGGTCAGTTGATCAGTTGGTTCGCTTCTAGGATTGGGTATCATGCTGACCCTTTGGGAGTGTATCAACACCATAGGGTTGACATGATGCAGTAAGGAGTTAATATAATTGTGTAATAAACCTAATATTGAAAGGATATCCAGGCACTTGTGAGGTGTATTGTATGGATATAGGGCACTATGCGCCTCCTGCCCCATATCCTATGATACACCTCACGCTTGCCTTGATATCCAAAAATTATTGGTTAAATATTGACAACTACATGTCAAAAGTCATCATCAACATAAATTGGATGTCAACGACATCCCTATATTCCAATGATAACAGAAACAAAATATATCAGAGTAAAAGCATTGCGGAAATTTGTGAATTACAGTCAGACTATAATTATTGTCTATAGCCCAGACTTGCCTGATTAGCTCAGTTAGTAGCATGTCCAAGCCTCTAATGGAATAACAGACTATATTATCAAAACTGGACATTGTCTTCGCATACACAGTGAGCTTCAGTATATCCTCAATACATCCGTAGGGGACGGCCACCAGTTTTAATGTGTTATCCTTAAAGTATCTGACTGATTGTCATTATGACTCCCCAAAGGGCCCCAATAATTATCCAGATTCATCTACACTAAAACTGTGTGTTCCCAGAAACAAACCTTAGTGTTTCCCACTTTTCAAATACCAGCAGGCATGTGAAATAGGATGTAATTTATTTTTGTTGATTTATAATTTCCTGTCTTTGTTTTAGTGTTATCCTTTATTACAGCGCATGGTAAAATACAGCTGTGGAATAAAATAAAAACGCAGCTTCAGTTGACATATGGCTGTTTCCATGGCAACCCCGTTTCTGTTGAAGGAATCAGCTTCCAATATGTTACAGTGCATACCATCAACATCAAAATATACTGTAGTATTGTAGAATTTTCATTTTATTCCTTTGTGTTTCATTTGTCGTTGTGATACCAATGCAGCTAGCGTATAACTCCCTGGCACCTCGTTCCCAAGCCAAATTTTGGGTTAACGTCACGGACGCCTCCGCAAAGTATAAATACCCCTCCCGCGGTGCCTGTTCGGTACATATCGAATCAAATGCTGTTGAGGATCCTCAAATACAACCCAATAGAGTACACAGGGTACAAGAAATATATATAAAAACATAATTAAACGCTGGAAAGGCCATAATGCTTGGAGGCGTCTGTGACGATAACTCGAGTTCCAATACACTATATTGCCCATAAGGGAGAGTAAAAGTGGGCGTGGCTCAAATTTTTTTTTGCCATGAGCTCACCCATTGGGAGGCTCTAGATTGCTGGTAGTAAGGATATATAGTGAATACTATTAATAAAGATATAGGCCCTTTTATTAACGTCACAGACGCCTCCGAAACATGTAGTTGCTACATTTGAAGGTCACTGTTGACAAATTTGCTTGGGATATGAAAGTGTAACGAGCTGATTTGTTCACATAACATATATAGCTACTAGGAAATGCTGTTTAGGGATAGTTTTTGATGTGTCAGTTGACATGAGGGCCTTGTTAAACATGGATAATTAGCTAAAAAACATGGATTTTAGCCATTTTTCAACTTTGGAGGCTTATAAATCAGCAAAAAATCGTCGTATATGCAAAATTATAATTTTTTCCGAAAGCCTAGAGTATGCCCTCTTAAAAACCAACAAAGACCATACTGGTGTATGTATTTTTATTCTGTGGCTCTTGCAAAGCAGAAAATCCCCCAAAACCCAAATCAGCATCTTTTTTCGATCCGACCCATATGGCTGTTTCCATGGCAACCCCGTTTCTTTTGAAGGAATCAGCTTCCAATGTGTTACAGTGCATACCATCAACATCAAAATATATACTGTAGTATTCTAGAATTTTCATTTTATTCCTTTGTGTTTCATTTGTCGTTGTGATACCAATGCAGCTAGCGTATAACTCCCTGGCACTGCGTTAAATCAGTTCATCAAACCTCCACACAGCCAGAAATAACTCATTTCAAGAAAATTCGATAAATAAACTGGCCTGGCGGACAAATGACTAGTTTTAAGAAGTTTAAAAAAAATAAAATTCTTAATTCTTTTCTTGATTTCTTTAGGCCTAGCGTATTCGACGTAATAAGGGCACAGTGCACCTTTAAGTAGTTAAGAGTTTAATTAGGGTCAAAATTTGAGATATTTTTGGTTATTTGTAGTATAATGATTGGCCAAAAACGGGGTGTGTGCGCTTATTAGGGGGTCGCGCTTATTACGTCGAATACGGTATTTCTCTTTATTATCTTGAAATGAGATAATTATTTTTGGCTGTGAGACATCAGCATGAATGCAGCCCTGGACAGTTTCTCGCCAGAGCTGCATTTATTTTATGCATAATGACAATAAACGTGGCATATACCGTGCCGTTCATTAGAGATCCCTTCATCCACAGAAAGGGCTGCCAAGATCTAAGGACCTGCAGAGGAGGAGGGAAGCTGCAGATGTTACACAATGTTACACACTACCACATGTCTATCACCCCTCCTGGTGTGAGGGGCTGGAGGGCTGCCTATACAACACTAGATAAGAGAAATCTGAACTTACTTTTTGGTCATTAGGAATGTAGTGTTGGGACATCTTACACCGCCACGTCCACCGTACATACTTTGAGTTTAAAACAAATAGCTCTGATATAGAACCAGGAGGGGTGATAGACATGTGGTATTATGTAACATTGTATCTCCAGCTCCCCTCCTCCTCTGGGAGTCCCTAAACCTTGCCAGCCCTTTCTGTGGATACAGGTATCCCTTTTAAAAAAAAGCTGACCAGGGCAAACGGCAGGAGGTTGTGTTCTTGGTGTCGTTACAAGTTCTCATGTTACCAATACTGCTGCTGTTATTGGCCAGGTTCAGGGGGGGGGGAACTCTTTATAAAGCACACACTGTAAACAGCTGGTTGCCATTTTGTAGGAGTACAGTAGATTCTACTATAGATGTACAGTTCATTGTAGGTAAACAGTAAAATCTACTCTATATCTACAGTAGATTCCAAGTACTACTGTAAACCCATTCTACAGTCGATTCTACTGTAGATCTACAGTAGATTCAGCCGTGTACCTACACTAACTATTTAGTGTAGATGAATGATCACATGACCCACTCTCCCCCCAATGGGAGGGGAGACCATCAGGAAAGGGCGGGAAGCAACTGCCCTATTTAACTGGTGGGATCTCAGAGAGGGTTCATTGTACCTGTAACTATTCAGAGTGCAGAGCAGGGAACTGTATGTGACCAATGTCTGGGATGGTGCCTATAGTTTGGTGTGCTTCAGGCAACCGTACCCCAGCTTCAAAAAAGGCCGACCCTAGCATTTTTTCCCTTCTTTTAAAACGACTATTCTTCTTCACCTGGTAAGGGCCCCTCCAGGCCGAAACAGTAGTGACGGTTCATTTGCGAAATGGATAATTTATTTCTGTCATCTTGAACACCTTTTGTTGTTGTTGGTTGTGTTTATTGATCAATTTATTAGGCCCAAAAAAATAGGTGTGTTTCAGGTTACATGGTCTGAAAATCTAGGGTAGGGTAGGTCGGATTTATTAATTTTTTTAGATTAATTTGTTTAACTTTGGCCTAAAAAGTACCCAGAAATTGACTCACTAACTTCAATGCCGACTCACTGACGACCGCCACGACTCGTGAACTATCAGATCGACCCTTAAATAGCCCTAAAATGACCTAGAATATGAATATTTTCAAAATTGCATAAAAATTTCTAGGGTCGGCCCTGTTTTGCTAGGTAGGGTTGGGTAACCTGAAATGCACCTTATCTCTTCATTATTATTTTTCCCCACTGACTTGAGAATGCTATATAATGTTTTCCCTCAGGAAGCGGTTTTCTTAACAGGAATATCCTATTTTTGTTTGTTTTCTCCTAATGTAGAAACGGAAAAGAGAAAATATGTCCTGGATATAGATCAGACGTGAATGTCAACATGTTTATAAATGAGGTGCTCACAACTGGATTTCTTCCATATCATCCACAGCACCCTTTCCTGTGTGAAAATGAGCTAATTACAAAGATGTCAGTAGCTTTTGCAAAAATACAGGTATATTTATACACTGATATATTATCTCTACTTTTATGGCCACACAGGGCTTTTCTGCACTTTGCCCCTTTGTTATCATAATGCATGAATGTAAACGCATGCTGAGTAAATCGTCAATGCTGCATTAATGCATCATGACGTCCCTTTGATGTTGTAATACTTCACATGATACACTAATGCATCACGGGTGGGTTACCCGCTAGCGGCGTATCGATGCATCATGAGGACTCAGGTCGTCCTTATAGGGTTAGCTTTACTCTATAAGGCCGCGGGGGTTCCTGTCTGTCTATGCCTATATAGGGGCACCTTCAGAAACAGACTAATTAGAGTACAGCTATTGGTGAGGTAGATCGTAATTAACCCATTAAAGATGGCATGTTGCTAAAGGTGACATTTGTCTCCATGATGCGCTAATACAGCTCCGGCAAGTAACTTGCCAGTGCTGTTTTGGTGCATCATGCAACACCTAACCTGAAACAAACCTTTTTTTGGCCTTATATTAGGGAATTATGTGTATTATAGTGCAGGGCAATCAGGAGCCGCGCTACGAGGTCCGTATGTGTCATAGTGCTAGATAACCCAAATGAAAAAATCATTACTCAGCAATGAGACATATTACAATATTAAATGACATATCACAGGAAAGAAAAAGAATATCTCTTTTCTCTATTACCCATCTGTAGCTGTCAGGACAAAAGGTATTGATATATAAATTGATAGAATAAATACAACTGTAGTGCAAACAGGTAGATTGGAACGGTTTCTAAAGGGGAGGCACTGGTGCTGCCTTTACAGAGAACGGGACAATCATGACAGAGTAGATTATGTAGGCATCTTATTTTACTTTCTGTGACAATAATAATTAATTTAAACCAGCCGTGATTGAGTTAGGTCACTCTTACAGGCAATTCACACGGCAAAGTACCCCCTAAAACCGCCCTAAAACCCCCACTATAAGGTGGAATACAGATTTGTGAGTAATATTCTCTTGGTTTGCTGTAAGAATAAGCTGGCTAAAGTTGGCGACAGGGCCTCTCCTGGGGCATGCATATCATCCCTGCAAGGTCCCTGTTCTTTATAATTTTCATAGGAAATTTGATATTTTCATGTGGGAATTGATATCATGTTCATGGTTGTGCCAAAGAAAAAAAGTTTTGTTTCAAGTTTTGTTTCAAGGTAACATGGAAGCATTTAGGTCAGATTTATTTCTTTTAAATCTTTTTTTTTAACATGAATGTTTAAGCCAACTTTTTTGAATGCCCAAAAATTGACCCAAAAAGGGTAAAAATGCAAAAGCTTCTTCAAAATTGCATAAAAGAAACGTAGGGTCGGCCCAGTTTTGATAGGGTCGGTTTGGTGACCTGAAACAAACCTTCTTTTTTTTTGGCCTAGGGTCCCATAGAATTTAATTCCGAAAACAGCTACTTAATCAAGGAAACAGTCTCTTTATTAGAGAGATTTCCCTATAGCACACAGTAGGACAGGTGCAGCTAGAACGCCCCAGTATAGCCACAGCAGGGGTACACTGCAGTAGGGGTAGAGTGGCAGAGAGTGACTAGGTGCAGTCTGCCAGCATTTTATTTTCAGAAAATCATAGAAAATAATCCATCAATGATATATGCATAATGTTTGTGGTTCTGGATTCTACTTGATTCCCACATCATACTCAGGTGCTGGCAAGTCCTTAAAATGACTATGCCAGCGACTTTTGAACCTGTAGTAATTTTTCACCCTGGCTTATCAAGCCATTGTGGAAAATGACCCTGCTCTTAAATCAGAGTAAGTGCCTATTTGTAATGGATATTTCAGATATTTGCCTTCACTTTTCAATTGTGAAATCATCATAAATCGAAGGAGAACTATAGGTATTTCAAAATATCTCCCAATGATTTTTCTAAGTAGTATACTAACTACTTGCACCAGACATGGGAGAGAGTAGCTCTCTCTTCCCAGAAGAATGCAAATGTGACTGGTGTGCCAAATTTGTGACAGAAAGAAAGCACCCCATCAGTAGAACCACAAGTTAATCTAGTGAAATCTGGGAGAACTTTGGTACCAGAAGTATAGCAGCTGAGAAAACTGAATTTTGAATTATATTTGTGTGTGTATTCTTTACTAACACACCAGAAAGGCCTAGAGGGAGGTGTATTCAATGGGGTTACATAACAAGCAGAGGGGTAAGGCAGCCCTAAAATTGAATCTGCCTTGAACATTCACACCTTGGGAGGTGGGAGGGGTTGGGGGTAATGTGGAGGGAGGCATGGAGAGAAAAGGCCCAGGCTTCATAAGTCTTTGCAGGGTCATTTCCTGGTCATTTCTTAGACCTGATACTATGTGGTACATGATGGAATCTGTGTTCGCAGCGTGAGGTGTTATAACTGTGCCCGGTCATCTAGTGCTATGGGCCGGTATTTGTGTTGCATTATGGAAACTCATATAAGAAGCTTTTCAAATTAGTATCCACAGAAATATGGCCTTACTAATATCAATTTGTGTTATATATGAGAAGCTGCATGCGCACGGCAGGTCACGATGCGATGTCTTCTACATATGGGGCATATCTTTGTGTCAATATTAACCCTTTAAGGATGTCATAATGCATGCCCTTGGTCGTCATGATGCATGAATGCAGCCCTGACGAGTGACTTCCCAGTGCTTCAAGCATTATGCTTACCCTTTGGGTTTGAGACACCCACAAAGGGTTGGCATAATGCACCAATGGAGCACTGGTGAGTTACTCACTGGGCTGCTTTGGTGCATCATGAGATGCATTTTAGTGACATGCCATCCTTAAAGAGTTAAAAGTGTTTCATGAATAAGTCTGACGTTCATATAGTACCAAGACCCCCCTTTGTGCGAGGTCATTTGTAAATCAAAGCCTTCTGGCTGTAGCATATATATTGTAGCCGCCCCGGCGTAGGTTGTACATAAGTTAAGAGTTGAAACACCAGGCGGGGGAGGAGAAGGCTGGCTCTGCCGCTGATTAGCGGTGAAGCCGGCGGAATCCCCGCCGACGCGGAGACGTTCGATGCGGGGGGGTCAGCGAAGTTCGCCGGCGCCCATGATGGAACGTCTCCGGCATCAGAGAAACGTTATTAAGCTATATAAAGTGGTGGGAACGGAGGGTTCCGACAGTCTGGTTTGACGCTTGAAGCAGAGAGGATCTCCGACAAGACTTAATAGCTGGTGTGGCTAAGAGAGCCAGGGCAATAAAGTATCTCAGGTTCAACTGTACTTCACGAGTTCTGTCCCCTTCCACATTTTGGCGGACGCTACAATATATATATATATATATGTTTTCTATCTGAGTGTGAGGGGTCTATTTTGTTGGTTTTATTTATAAATATAACAAATATACAATTGATATTTCCTGACACTGGAGCAATCCTATAAGCTGCACCAGCGATCCAACCCTCGTACTAGCCGCAACTTCTACGCGAGAATTTACGGTATCCACTTCACCATTGCTATCATCATATAACTCAGGTCAGAGGAAGTTAACTAAAATTAGAAAGGGGATCAACTTTGGGCACTTAAAAAGTAGATACCCACCGGGGATGAGTGGTGGATAATGTTGTCTTTGAACTTCCTATGTCAAAATACACAAGTATTTATAAATGTGTCTGGTCCCCTTTTTTCTCAGCTTCATGAAAATTAGTTAATGAAAGATAAGAGTGATATAAGTAAATAGACAAGAGGTCCACGATAATCTGTCTGAATGATTGGTTTCTTCATGAGTGGTGCATTGGCATTGGATTTTATCACACGAGGCGGAGGAGAGTGTGATGCAATCTAATGCTCAACGAGTGGAGTAATCCAGGAGTTCAGACTGATTAGAGTGGATCTCTGTATTTATTACGTTTAATTCTTGATTAATTTCATCAAAATATACATTTAAAGACTTGAGTAGTATAGTATGTATCGGAACGGGACTATAGTTAACTACTGTTTATTACTCAATCGACCTGCAGCCAATCAGAAGCCTCCATTTGACCGGAAGTGACGTCACATGCCCATATAAGGGCATACCGGAAGTGACGTCACGTGACCTTGACCTAGTAAGAGGTCAAGGTCATGACGCAGCCAATCAGAGGCTTCCATTTGACCGGAAGTGACGTCACACGTCCATATAAGGGCATACCGGAAGTGACGTCATGTGACCTTCACATGTCCATATAAGGGCATACTGGAAGTGACGTCACGTGACCTTGACTTAGTAAGAGGCTTCTGATTGGCTGGTACACCGGAAGTGACACATTATGCAAATGAGGGGACTACTTCCGGTCAAATGGACACCCCTGATTGGTTGGGTCATGAAGAAATGTGTCTCTTAATTTTTTTTTGTTTAGGAAGTGATCGACTTTAGGATCACGTGACCGGAAGTGACCTGATGAGTCACGTGACTAGAAGTGACGACGACACATGCTTTAATTAGGCGATCAGCAGCGACTGGAGGAAGTGTCACTTTAAGAGGACACGCTAGTTAATTGTTATAATTTTTTTTACTTACTAATAAAAGAAGACGTATGAAAATAAAACACAACAATAATTTTATTTATTTTTTTATTTTCTTTTTTTCAATTCTAATAAACACGCTATTTTTGAAAAGATGCGCTCAATCAATCAATAACACACTTTTTTTTCATATTTTTAAAGGACTTGTTGTCACACCGTTAGAATGCACGCGACGCTTATAATACAAGTAGCGCACGTCATCTTTCTCTATGGTGTAAGTGTCCATTTTTGGTTCGTACCACTTTGAAATTTCTATTTACCGCAAGGAGAGTTTTTCGTTTGCGAAAACATCTAAGATGACGATTGATTCTTTAGGGTTTTGTTACTTCTGTACACTTTTTGCACGCCATCTCTTTTTTTGGGATTTTCTTTCACTGGTGCTGCTGACTCGATCGTAGCAAATGTAAGTCTTAGGGTTGAGACTTAGGATCCCGTCACTTTCCCACGCCGTTTACATAAGCCCCGAAGTTCTCAGATCGTGAAGGTAACGTCTCTCACAACATCCGCCGGGCGGCGGACACCATTTTCGCACTTTTTTCCGTTTTATCTTCACGAAAAGCTCTAAGTGATCGTCACACACCGATGTCGGAATCTGCTTTCGTTTCTTTCTGAAGTATGTCTCTCTCAGGCGAGGTTTGACTACACAGAGGCAAATATCAGAGGCACCCAATAGCGCTAATTCTACTCTCAGACAAGGGTCAGGCACTGCTTGAATATAATAGATGGGTCAAGGGCTATTCTAGTGAGGGTCAGGCTACGCCTGACATTCAATAACAAGCTGGACTTTGGCAAACTTGCTTGAAAGTCTGACCATGCGGGATCCTCATGCCATAGTCTGGCAATGCTGAACTCTTGGGAGAGTATGCTGGACTCTTGCTGACCAGACTTTCAAGCAAATTTGCCAAAGTCCAGCTTGTTATTGAATGTCCGGCGTAGCCTGACCCTCAGTAGAATAGTCCTTGACCCATCTATTATAGTCCAGCAGCGCCTGACCCTTGTATGAGAGTAGTATTGGCGACATTGGCCGACTCTGATATTTACCCGTGTGTACGGTGGGAGGAGGGGGTTCACAGCCACAGCTTGCGCTTATAGAGCGCTACTAGCGGAGGTCTGGATGAGGAGACTACGGCGTTTGTCTTAAAAAAAAATAGCCATGGCACATGTCGATGTCGCTTAATTATGCTCATATCTCATGGCGATTTTAAGAATTGCTCATGTTACCTGTCACTATGTTTTTCAAGCTTCATGTCAAATGTCACTAGGTCTCATGTCGAATGTCGATGCTAAGAAACAGACATGACGTCATCTCGAATTTAGCGGTCTACACTACTGCTGCTGCTGCTGCTGCTGCTTGTGCAGCTCGTGCAGCTGTTGCAGCTGCTGACAGCTGCAGCTGCTGTAGTTGCTGACGCTGACGTTGTCACGGATTCTGCTGACAGATGCTACTGCTTGGGCTGCTTGCGCTGCTCGTGCAGCTGCTGCAGCTGCTGACGATGTCACGGATACTGTTGACAGATGTGGCTGCTTGTGCTGCTTGTGCAGCTGCTGCTGCTGCTGACGATGTCACGGATGCTGCTGACAGATGCTGCTGCTTGTGCTGCACGAGACTGAGTAGCCGCTATTAATGCTACTAATACTAGTATGAGAAAATACATTTAGTCAGTTGATTAAATCAAGGAGGTTTTCTGACTTCAGTGGATCGTTTAGCCATCGGCCACGGGCAAAACTTGAAACCATTTTATACATGGGACAATTGGCAGAGTCGAAACGTGTTGGTACGATGGGGTCGATCATGTTCATCATCAGTTCAGGCAAAGGAAGTGTGTCGACAGCACGCGAAAACTTCATGTCTGAATGTTTCAACACAAGACTTTTTATCACACTCACACAGCTGCTTTGAAGAGTGAATCCTTGACCAAACTTGTGCTTTTCCAACACAGCTTTGGCCTCTTTCTGTGCAGTAAGGGATCTCTCTTTCGGGTTCATCTCAGTGCTGTCTAGCATGTCCTCAAAGTCTTTAACATAATGTTCCAACGGGCTACAAATGATGGACTCCAGATCATCGTCCGCATATGTCGTCTCCTCGCACCATATTGTGTCTTCGCCTGTTTCGAATTCCGTCATTTTCTTGACAATCTCCTCCTGAGTGCCTTGCATATATCGAAGCTCCTTCAAGGAGTTGATAACTTGTATGGCGAAGACTGACAAACTTGAAGGAATTTCACCACAGTCAGGCCAAGTATACGGAGCTAAGAAAAATAGCTCTAACAAAATCTTCTCCCTCTGTCCAAATGAAACTACTGTTCCGATGAAGTTGAAGCATGCTTCTATCCATTGCTCCTTGGTGACGTCCTTCCAATGTTTCTTTACCTCACATGCATCATAGGGCACTGTTTCTCTTCTTGCTTCAAGTGGGAGTTGCTTTTTCTGTCTTGGACTTATTTCGAGAGGGTTTCGATGCTCTGTAGCGTCAACACTTTCATAAATAAAGAAAATAGCAGAACTAATCATCGTAACGTGCTGAGCGAGCGTAGAGTGGACGATGCTACGAAGATGAAGGGCGGGTGGAGAAAGTGTGACTGGTGAGAGCGGCGTTTCACTCCTTATGTACCCTGTCCTAGATAAGCCTCTTAAACGGCTGAAAAGACTCTCTCAATACAGAGCTTCTACCGCAGGTGGGTTTAGACTTAAGCAGCTTAGTTCACACACGTGTCTGTTAGAAAAGCTACTTGCACACCTGCCTTCCCTTTTCACTAGTATTCACCCTCTGCCGACTTATAAGACACCTATACACTCCTTCTCGTGAAATCTATGGAAGATGATGGAAGGACCACTGACTAGATTTTCTTTGATCAGAGCGTGGAGGACGGCGTCGAAGGGAGGGAACGTTGTGAACACAGCTTATAAGTTTTGGAAGAGGACCTGTAAAGTCAAACTGGCGAGAGAGATCTCGTCTTTCAACATGACAATGCTGCGATCTTGGAAAAAATTAGCGTGATTTTTTCAAAAGCTTAATGAAAAGTTTGACGTCTTCGTTGTTGTAGTGGATCAAGTAATCTCTCATAGTTTGCATCTTCTTGTCGTACTAAACTTTCTGACATGTGGCGTAGTCGGATTTCGGCCATTTTGACGCCCGTCAGTTCGCTGTCAAAAGCCGATCTCGGTGGCAGGGTTCTGTTTACCAGTTTCTTGGTATACGTCATCCATTCGTAAGGAAAGCGACTTTTCTCTTCGTTTCTGGTGAAAGCTCGCAAATAATTCGCGTAGCTGTAACCAAGTGCCAAATAGTTGACTACTATGTCCAAGAAAACTGTGTGTAAACCGTCAAGTATTGATTGCTTCTCTTTATGACGCTGAATTGTTGGTTTCTTCGGTCTCCGGAGGCAAAGAACGAGTGAAGGCGTATTTTTGATCAGGTTCAAGTCGTAACGCTCCGTGTTGAAGCTCACGACTGGAGCTTGACGGATGTATCTCAGAAGCCGCTTCTTCAGTTGAACTAACGGTTGTCTGGTGTGAGCTGCAGCGAAGCCGCCTGGAGAAGGGGTGAATGTCGCTTCTTCTAGCAGGAGAGCTTCACCTATCGCCACATGTAACTTCGCTAACGTTGGTCGGTAAAGTTCTAGCACAGCTTTCTCAATGACTTTGGCGTTCTCGTTTATGTGATTTTAAACTCGGTCTAACAAGGGGTCGGAATCTGCGTCGGATTCTCTGAGGTACACCGTCCCCTCCTACCCCAGAAAGTCGGATGTGACGCTAGCCGACAAAGGGACGTGATCCCACAGCAGGGACACGTGTTCAGTCGACGGTTCTCTGCACGGTCTGAAGAAAGCCTCGAAATCGAAAGGTAATGTTGTAAGGGTAGATTCTGGAATGTCCGTCGGGAGGAAAAGTTTCACGTGTGGCAGCGGGACAGAACTGACGTAACAAATTTGAAGCGCGCTTGCTGGTGTCGTATAAGTGAAAGGAAATGTGGCGGAAGACGCAGAGGTTGTCCTTGTAGGGAAAATCTAACACAAGACTTCTCTTTCCAACTCGACCGTCCTGCCTGTTCCTACCGCCTATGGGAAAACCTCCAGGTCCCATGTAAACGCAAATGTTCAAAATTAGTAGGAAAAAGAGCGCACCGCTTGGTGTCAGCGTCGCGAAGTTTCCGTACTTCTTCGCAAGCGACGGTGTTTTCCATCTTTGAGAGGAGCTCTTCCAAAGTTTCTGAATTAGTTATAGTAGGGAGCGGTTGTAATGAGAGTTGCGTTGTTCTGGGAGACGTGAAAGTAGCGCAGTATGTTCTTGTCTTCTCTGTGTTGTAAGAGTAAGCCTACCGAGAAACCCACTTTTTATCATTGTGTGAAGCGGATTGCGACGCATAGTATCTACAGCGTCACTCAACTCGCCGGTTGGTAGTTTGACGTTTGTTACACTCACGCGAGTCCCGTGCATCCTGACACTCGTTCGTATTGCAGGCCAATTCGCCGTGAACGTTTCCTCACCGTTCGGTACAGCGCATGTACGTGGAGGGATAGTCACCTCGTCCAGAGATTCGCGTCGACAGGTGATCTTTTCAGCAATCGACATCGCCGCATAGAGGGCAAAACTTAGGTATTGTTCTTCATTTTTCTACGGGTCACTCGTGATTGTACGGTCTTTTAAAAATTTTGAAACACTTTTCGCAAACGTCCTGCGTCATGTTTTTCTTTTTTTTTCTTTTTTCACTTATTTACTAATTATTAAAAAAAATAAAACGTTATTTATCACTTCGAATACTAGACACCTCTTACCACACGATACTATTAGCATTGTGAAAGGTGACTGTAGTCTAGGATCGAATTCAACAGATGACCATCTTACTGCAGGGATCAGACAAGAGTGGTCAACACTGGAGTGTCACAGCTCACTTTTATGTCTTTGGGTACAGCTGCATACAACCCTTGAACATACATTGCGACGTCGCTGCGACCCATGTCGTCTTGCAACACTTTCATCAGAGCCATAGGCTCAGACGTCTCGTTGTACTTCCAAGCTCTCAGCACTTCATAGACAGGGTTCTTCACAGTCCTGTCAGAAGGCACAGGTTGAGAGATGAAAGCTATTTCATGAGAAGTCAACCCTAAGTAGATCCCTATGGTCTTCCAGTCTCTAGGGCAGAGCTCAGCTAAAAGAGAGAAATATTTCTGCACTTTCCACTCCATGTCTCCACTCTCTAAGCCATCCCACATGTCATGCTTGTCCATGTACTCACGTGAGAATTTGATGAGGTCCATACGGTAAGATTCTTCCAAGGCGGCGGCTAGGTCTTTCCACCTAGTAGTACAACTTTTCTGGTACCAAGTAGTGAACATTTCTCTAGCTTGAGTTATGACACTTGTCTCACAACTGAGATATCCCATATCCTTCAAGTTCACTTCAAGGTATGAACCTAACCGTATGTAATCTGATGTCGGCAACTTACTACTTATTTTCAGTAGCATAGCGTCTGACATGTATCCTAACGGCTCTGCTTTGAAGTATGATGATACAGGTACTACTGCAGCACAACCAATAACAGGAGCAGCGTCTGCGCTGGTATCCGACGACTCGTTGTCGGAACAGGGCAACCACACGACTTCGTAAGGTGGTGGTGAGGGCAGTCGCCACGGACCGGACGCGCTACCAGTGGAAATGAGGTCGAAAAACGGACTGTGCGCCCGTAGCCCTTCGGGTTCCTCGTACGCCTCGTCGTCAGCGTCGTTCTCTGTCTCACCCTGTTGCTTTAGGGCATGTATGTCTACTACGCGCTGCTGGGGCTGAGTGTCCGAATAGCTGTAAGTCTCAGCGCGAGCGGCGTTGATGGCGTCGGTTGATGTAGCGGTGGAGAGGTTCTGTGCAACGTGCTGCGTGTCAGTACTAGTAGCGGCAGTCGCAGCAAGAGGTGTAGCAGCAGCAGCAGCAGCAGGTGCAGCAGTAGCAGGCGCAGCAGTAGCAGGCACAGCAGCAGCAGGCGCAGCAGCCTCAGCAGGCGCAGCAGTAGCAGGCGCAGCAGTAGCAGGCGCAGCAGCAGCAGCAACAGCAGCAGCACTAGCAGCACGAAGATCACCAGCAGCCGCAGCAAGCGCAGCAGTAGCAGCAGCAGCAGCGTGCTTAGCAGTAACAACCGTCGCGAGTGTAACAACGTCGCTACCACGACGACTACTACTACCACTACTACTGCTGCGTGCGCTCGCTACAGCGGGAGGGTGATAAGACCAAGCGGTTGCGGCGGTAGTCTCAATTTCAGTAGCAAGAGGAGACGCTGACGCTAAACGATCACCGTTCTGCGTACTCTTCTTGTTCTTGAACTCGATTAGATCCTTGGACGACACTAGTTGTTGTGTTTTGCTCATGGTGGTGACTGTAGAGAGCAGCAAAAGACTGAGTGAGTGAATGAGTGTTTCAAGCCCCCTTATATACTCCTTCTTGCTTCTAGAGCTAAGCTACTTACGGCTCTGTTCAGCTGCCGCCGGCTGACCAGCGGCCATTCACAAAGAGAAACAAAAAGACTTAAGGTATGACGTTTTCAGCTGGATCCCTTTCCCCCTCCCCTTTGAGAGATCGACTGACATGAGCTAAGCTACTTACTGCCTTGTTCAGCAATTCAACGTGCGTTAGCTGTATAAAGGATTAAGCAGTTGCTGCCGCCGGCTGACCGGCGGACATTCACAAAGAGAAACAAAAGACATAAGTCATGACGTTTTCAGCTGGATCTCTTTCCCCCCTTTTTTGAGAGATCGACTGCCATGAGCGGGCGGTGTACCGACTGTGCTAATTCAACGCGCATTAGCTGTATAAAGGATTAAGCAGTCATGAGCTTAGAGTGTGTATACAAAAAAACTACAGGAGGCGTGTGGTGTGAAGCAGGACCCCCTAAGACGGGTGTGTCTGTCTGTGAGTAGAGTCGTGTGCATGTGGTGAGCGACTTAAGTGTAAAACAAAAAAAATCACCGCCTCCTGCCGTGGTGAGTAGACTGGCCGGCGGCGGCCGGCTAGTTCAATAGGGGTGACAGCTGACTAAGGCTGTGCATGAAAATCCGATTTTCACCTGACCTCTGACGTTTGTTACAATGAATGCCAAAGGGGGAGAGAGTCGTCCTCAGGTAGGGGGTAGGAGGTAAAGCTATGGATAAGGAAAAAACACCATTTTCAGCTGGCTTCCACAGATGGCGATGACATACCCCTCGTCATCTAAGCTCTTAAGAAGCTCTTAAGGAGCGGAGCAGCTGCTAGACAGCTGGGGTGCTGTTGGAAATAGGATTAAACTCTCTCTGTATAAAAGCTCTGATTTCTGTTGGAAAAAAACCATATCAACTCTGACCACAGTAACGTATACTACCACCACCACCAGCACCACCGCCGCCGCCACCGCCGCCGCCGCCAGTCACAGCTGATCGCCTCATTAAAGCATGTGACGTCGTCACTTCTAGTCACATGCTTCATCAAGTCCCTTCCAGTCGCGTGATCCTAAAGACTCTCACTTCCTAAACAAAAAAAAACGAAGAGACACGCTTCTTCCTCTCGAGAGGAAGAAGCGTGTCTCTCGATTGAAATCTTTTTCTTTTCTTTTTTTCTTAAAAGAGACAAACGCCCCTTAGAGTGCCCCCCCCACCCCCCTAGAGTGCCCCCCTCCCCCCTCCCCCCTCCCCCCCCACCACTCGCCCCATGCATCCTAAAAGCGCCCCCCTCCCCATGCATCTTAAAGGGGCCCCCCTCCCCTTCCCTCCCCTCCCCTCCCCTCCCCCCCCCCCCCTTTATACACTCTAAAGAACGCTTCTACCTAGTTCAATAAGTCACTTCCAGTCGCTCGTAAAACAATAAAAAATGAAAAAAAAAAACAAACTTATATCGTAGTGTTTTTTATTAGTTTACCGCAAAAAAATATGAGACTCGCCTCCTTCTCCTCCTCCTCCTCCTCCTCCTCCTCCTCCTCCTCCTCCTCCTCCTCCTCCTCCTCCTCCTCCAAAAAAAAAGATATCACATTTTAAAGCGCGTGACCCCTTAAAGACGCTCATCTCTTCATTAAGTCGCGTGACGTCACTTCTTCTTCTTCTTCCGGTCACGTGATCAATCAGGTCACTTCCGGTCACGTGATCCTCAATCAGGTCACTCACTTCCGGTTGGCCATTAGGTCATGTGACGTCACTTCCGGTCACGTGACTCATCAGGTCACTTCCGGTCACGTGATCCTAAAGTAGGTCATATGACCTCACTTCCGGTCCCCTAAGTAGGTCATATGACGTCACTTCCGGTCCATAAGTAGGTCATATGACCTCACTTCCGGTCACGTGACCAAATGGCGGCCTCTGATTGGCTAACTAGGTCACGTGACGTCACCACTAATCCCCTAAGTAGGTCACTTCCGGTCACGTGACCAAATGGAGGCCTCTGATTGGCTGCAGGTCGATTGAGTAATAAACAGTACTTAACTATAGTCCCGTTCCGATACATACAATACTACTGACTTGGTTCATAGCTATTTTGTTGACGTCATCGTGGAGAAACTGCCCATGGAGAATGAGCATCAGTTTCTCCACAGGGGTGTGGAGAACAGCCATTTTAGTACTTAAGAACTTTCTTATGAAATAAAAACTATTCTGTCACTAATGACCCTGTTTGTTTACTTGCAGGTAAGTGGACACATGTAGAATGGATGCTTCACCCAGGAGGTACAGTATACAACGCTGCATCAAACACCCCATTTAACAACTCTAAGTGAAAGTTGATTGATGGCCTTCTCTCAGATGCAAGTTGCTTAAAGTTGCATGAAGCTGCGGATGAACGGCTATTTATCAACTTTATGTTATTGCTTAAAGATGCTTAAATCAGATGATTGAAGCAGTACATGTACAATCAAAACCTGCTCCACCCGGATTATTTTAACAACTGAAAAATACACTGGATGTCGTAAACAAATAAATTAGTTTATAGGATGGACTAGGTTTGCAGATCCCCTTCACTTGAGGTAAAACATGGCTAGGATTGATGCATAATGTATTTGGCCGGCGTTTTCTCAAAATTCAGTGGTAGCCGATCTGACTTGGAGTGTTTCAAATGATATACTTGAGGACTTTGCTCAGTCTATAGGGAGGAGAGCCTACATGGCATGGGAGCCGCTATTTTCTATCTGTCCCCTGACTCAGAGCAGTGCATTGTGGGTAAATCTGTTATCAGCCACTGTTTACACCTAGGAACAATGGCCACAGATAGCACTGATAACATTGATGTGTGGCATCACACCCCTATCTTAGTCACCTTAATCACCTCCCCATTGTCTCAGGTGTGAAGTGAGGGACTTAGCCTGAGTGGGAAACAATGCATTGAATACGCTCTGACTGTCATGACATGTGGTCACCAACAGAGGTGTTGATGCTCTATTTCTCTGAGATTTAAGATATTCATATGGCTGTAAGCTTATCTAATTAAAGGCCATTTAATAGGGAAAAGATTGATCTAATTTATACAGAAGATAAGCATAAAGTAAATGAGAGAGAACCCTCCAAATTAAACTTCACAAAGAGGGAAAATGGCAGCTTGACACACAACTACCTGAGCCCCCTGGTACATGCCTCCAGAACCCGCATAGGCTCTCCCCCTTGTATGTTTGCGTGTGGGTGTGAGATTCTACTCTGCTACTCTACATGTCGCTCGACTCTCCCTGATATAACGCTCACTGTATGTCTCGTGTTTACCCGGTCTAAACACGCCTGCATTCATATATATGTTATGTGATATACCCTGACCCCTGCGTTTATTCGGAACCTGCACTAATATGATGCTTTAATATATACATTCTTAGATAAGACACTAAAGCACTCCACTACGATCCTGCCTCTATGCTAAAAGGCCGCTGCTTAAACCTTTAAAGGCCGCATACTACAATAATGCATCATCCCTTGTTTAAAAATATATAATATTTGCTATGAGGCATAAATGCAGCCATGACGAGTTACTTATCAAGCATAATGCCGACGCTATGTGGTTGAGACAAAGGGTTGGCATGATGCAGTAATACAGCACCGGTGAGTAACTCTCCGGGACTGCATCGGCATATTAAGGGTTAATCTGCTAATACCAGGAGGTGTTAATATTGAGCCGCTCCCTCCATCATTATATCTGATTACACAAGGGACGCACGTTTCTTACTCTACAGTCCCAGGAGACTGCTGTATGTAAGACACTAAGGCACTCCATCATGGTTTTATCAAAACAATATCAACATGAAAAACTGTTGTTATTTATTCCTTCAGATCGTGTGTCCATTAATCTATATACTCTTTGTGAGGTCTTTCAGAGGATGGACTATATGCCTTATAAGGAAAGTTATATTGGAGGAGAGGATGGGAAAAGGAGCTGAGGGTGAGGGGAACAGCTAAGGGGGGGGCAGCTGAGGGTGATGGGAGCAGCTGAGTGTGAGGGGAGCAGCTGAGGGTGAGGGGGCAGCTGAGGGTGAGGGGAGCAGCTGAGAGTGAGGTAGCAGCTGGGGGTGAAGGGGGCAGCTGAGGGTGAGGGAAGCAGCTGAGGGTGAGGGGAGCAGCTGAGGGTGAGGGGAGTAGCTGAGGGTGGGGGGAGCAGCTGTGGGTGGAAGGAGCAGCTGAGGGTGAGGGGAGCAGCTGAGGGTGAGGGGAGCAGCTCGTGATGAGGGGGGCAGCTGAGGGTGAGGGGAGCAGCTGAGGGTGAGGGGAGCAGCTGAGGGTGAGGGGAGCAGCTGAGGGTGTGGGGAGCAGCTGAGGGTGAGGGGAGCAGCTGAGGGTGATGGGAGCAGCTGAGGGTGAGGGGAGCAGCTGAGGGTGTGGGGAGCAGCTGAGGGTGAGGGGAGTAGCTGGGACGACGAGGGCAGCTGAGGGTGAGGGAAGCAGCTGAGGGTGAGGGGAGCAGCTGAGGGTGAGGGGAGTAGCTGAGGGTGGGGGGAGCAGCTGTGGGTGGAAGGAGCAGCTGAGGATGAGGGGAGCAGCTGAGGGTGAGGGGAGCAGATCGTGATGAGGGGAGCAGCTGAGGGTGAGGGGAGCAGCTGAGGGTGAGGGGAGCAGCTGAGGGTGAGGGGAGCAGCTGAGGATGAGGGGAGCAGCTGAGGGTGAGGGGGCAGCTGAGGGTGAGGGGGCAGCTGAGGGTAGGGGAACAGCTGAGGGTGATGGGAGCAGCTGAGGGTGGGTGAGCAGCTAGGGTGAGGGGAGCAGCTTAGGGTAAGGGGAGCAGCTGAGGATGAGGGGAGCAGCTGAGGGTGAGGGGGGCAGATGAGGGTGAGGGGGGCAGCTGAGGGTAAGGGGGCAGCTCGGGGTAAGGGGAGCAGCTGAGGGTAAGCAGAGCAGCTGAGGGTGAGGGGAGCAGCTGAGGGTGAGGGGAGCAGCTGAGGGTGAGGGGGGCAGATGAGGGTGAGGGGGGCAGCTGAGGGTGAGGGGGGCAGCTCGGGGTAAGGGGAGCAGCTGAGGGTAAGGGGAGCAGCTGAGGGTGAGGAGAGCAGCTGAGGGTGAGGGGGGCAGCTGAGGGTGGGTGAGCAGCTAAGGGTGAGGGTAGCAGCTGAGGGTAATGGGGAGCTGAGGGTGGGGGAGCAGCTGAGGGTGATGGGAGACGCTGAGAGTGAGGGGAGCAGCTCAGGGTGAGGGGAGCAGCTCAGGGTGAGGAGAGCAGCTCAGGGTGAGGGAAGTAGCTGAGGGTGAGGGGAGTAGCTGAGGGTGAGGGGAGCAGCTGAGGGTGAGGGGAGTAGCTGAGGCTGAGGGGAGCAGCTGAGGGTGAGGGGAGCAGCTGAGGATGAGGGGAGCAGCTTAGGGTGAGGGGAGTAGCTGAGAGTGAAGGGAGCAGCTGAGGGTGAGGGGAGAAGCTTAGGGTGAGGGGAGTAGCCGAGGGTGAGGGGGAGCAGCTGAGGGTGAGGGGAGCAGCTGAGGGTGAGGGGAGCAGCTGAGGGTGAGGGAGCAGCTGAGGGGTGAGGGGAGCAGCTTAGGGTGAGGGGAGTAGCTGAGGGTGAGGGGAGCAGCTGAGGGTGAGGGGAGCAGCTTAGGGTGAGGGGAGTAGCTGAGGGTGAGGGGAGTAGCTGAGGGTGAGGGGAGCAGCTTAGGGTGAGGGGAGTAGCTGAGGTTGAGGGAAGCAGCTGAGGGTCAGGGGAGCAGCTCATGGTGAGGAGAGCAGCTGAGGGTGAGGGAGCAGCGCGTGGTGAGGGGAGCAGCTAAGGGTAAGGGGAGCAGCTGAGGGTGAGGGGAGCAGCTGAGGGTGGGGGAGCAGCTGAGGGTGAGGGGAGCAGCTGAGGGTGAAGGGAGCAGCTGAGGGTGAGGGGAGCAGCTGAGGGTTAGGATAGCAGCTGAGGGTGAAGGGAGCAGCTGAGGGTGCGAGGAGCAGTTGAGGGTTAGGATAGCAGCTCATGGAAGGAGAGCAGCTCATGGTGGGGGAGCAGCTGAGGGTGGGGGAGCAGCTGAGGGTGAGGGGAGCAGCTGAGGGTGGGGGAGCAGCTGAGGGTGAGGGGAGCAGCTGTGGGTGAGGGGAGCAGCTCATGGTGAGGGGGAGCAGCTGAGGGTGGGGGAGCAGCTGAGGGTGAGGGGAGCAGCTGAGGGTGAGGGGAGCAGCTGAAGGTGAGGGGAGCAGCGGAGGATGAGGGGGGCAGCTGAGGGTGAGGGGGGCAGCTGAGGGTGAGGGGAGCAGCTGAGAGTGAGGGGAGCAGCTTAGGCTGGGTGAGGGGAGCAGCTGAGGGTGAGTGGAGCAGCTGAGGGTGAAGGGAGCAGCTCATGGTGGGGCAGCAGCTCTGTGTGAGAGGAGCAGCTCATGGAAGAAGAGCTGCTCTATGTGAGAGGAGCAGCTCATGGAAGAAGAGCTGCTCATAGTGGGGAGCAGCTCATGGTGGGGGCAGCTGAGGGTGAGGGGGGCAGCTGAGGGTGGGGGAACAGCTGAGGGTGATGGGGGCAGCTGAGGGTGGGTGAGGCAGCTAGGGTGAGGGGAGCAGCTTAGGGTAAGGGGAGCAGCTGAGGATGAGGGGAGCAGATGAGGGTGAGGGGGGCAGCTGAGGGTAAGGGGGGCAGCTCGGGGTAAGGGGAACAGCTGAGGGTAAGCAGAGCAGCTGAGGGTGAGGGGAGCAGCTGAGGGTGAGGGGAACAGCTGAGGGTGAGGGGGGCAGATGAGGGTGAGGGGGGGCAGCTGAGGGTGAGGGGGGGCAGCTCGGGGGTAAGGGGAGCAGCTGAGGGTAAGGGGAGCAGCTGAGGGTGAGGAGAGCAGCTGAGGGTGAGGGGGGCAGCTGAGGGTGGGTGAGGCAGCTAAGGGTGAGGGGAGCAGCTGAGGGTAATGGGGAGCTGAGGGTGGGGGAGCAGCTGAGGGTGATGGGAGATGCTGAGAGTGAGGGGAGCAGCTCAGGGTGAGGGGAGCAGCTCAGGGTGGGGAGAGCAGCTCAAGGTGAGGGAAGTAGCTGAGGGTGAGGGGAGTAGGCTGAGGGTGAGGGGAGCAGCTGAGGGTGAGGGGAGTAGCTGAGGCTGAGGGGAGCAGCTGAGGGTCGAGGGGGAGCAGCTCAGTGTGAGGGGAGTAGCTGAGGGTGAGGGGAGCAGCTGAGGATGAGGGGAGCAGCTTAGGGTGAGGGGAGTAGCTGAGAGTGAAGGGAGCAGCTGAGGGTGAGGGGAGCAGCTTAGGGTGAGGGGAGTAGCCGAGGGTGAGGGGAGCAGCTGAGGGTGAGGGGAGCAGCTGAGGGTGATGGGAGCAGCTGAGGGTGAGGGAGCAGCTGAGGGTGAGGGGAGCAGCTTAGGGTGAGGGGAGTAGCTGAGGGTGAGGGGAGCAGCTGAGGGTGAGGGGAGCAGCTTAGGGTGAGGGGAGTAGCTGAGGGTGAGGGGAGCAGCTGAGGGTGAGGGGAGCAGCTTAGGGTGAGGGGAGTAGCTGAGGTTGAGGGGAGCAGCTGAGGGTCAGGGGAGCAGCTCATGGTGAGGAGAGCAGCTGAGGGGTGAGGGAGCAGCGCGTGGTGAGGGGAGCAGCTAAGGGTGAGGGGGAGCAGCTGAGGGTGAGGGGAGCAGCTGAGGGTGGGGGAGCAGCTGAGGGTGAGGGGAGCAGCTGAGGGTGAAGGGAGCAGCTGAGGGTGAGGGGAGCAGCTGAGGGTAAGGGGAGCGTGAGGGTGAAGGGAGCAGCTGAGGGTGCGAGGAGCAGTTGAGGGTTAGGATAGCAGCTCATGGAAGGAGAGCAGCTCATGGTGGGGGAGCAGCTGAGGGTGGGGGAGCAGCTCGAGGGTGAGGGGAGCAGCTGAGGGTGGGGGAGCAGCTGAGGGTGAGGGGAGCAGCTGTGGGTGAGGGGAGCAGCTCATGGTGAGGGGAGCAGCTGAGGGTGGGGGAGCAGCTGAGGGTGAGGGGAGCAGCTGAGGGTGAGGGGAGCAGCTGAAGGTGAGGGGAGCAGCGGAGGATGAGGGGGGCAGCTGAGGGTGAGGGGGGCAGCTGAGGGTGAGGGGAGCAGCTGAGAGTGAGGGGAGCAGCTTAGGCTGGGTGAGGGGAGCAGCTGAGGGTGAGTGGAGCAGCTGAGGGTGAAGGGAGCAGCTCATGGTGGGGCAGCAGCTCTGTGTGAGAGGAGCAGCTCATGGAAGAAGAGCTGCTCAATGTGAGAGGAGCAGCTCATGGAAGAAGAGCTGCTCATAGTGGGGAGCAGCTCATGGTGGGGGGCAGCTGAGGGTGAGGGGGCAGCTGAGGGTGGGGGGAACAGCTGAGGGTGATGGGGGCAGCTGAGGGTGGGTGAGCAGCACGTGGTGAGGGGAGCAGCTTAGGGTAAGGGGAGCAGCTGAGGATGAGGGGAGCAGCTGAGGGTGAGGGGGCAGATGAGGGTGAGGGGGCCAGCTGAGGGTAAGGGGGGCAGCTCGGGGTAAGGGGAGCAGCTGAGGGTAAGCAGAGCAGCTGAGGGTGAGGGGAGCAGCTGAGGGTGAGGGGAGCAGCTGAGGGTGAGGGGGGCAGATGAGGGTGAGGGGGGCAGCTGAGGGTGAGGGGGGCAGCTCGGGGTAAGGGGAGCAGCTGAGGGTAAGGGGAGCAGCTGAGGGTGAGGAGAGCAGCTGAGGGTGAGGGGGGCAGCTGAGGGTGGGTGAGCAGCTGAGGGTGAGGGGAGCAGCTGAGGGTAATGGGGAGCTGAGGGTGGGGGAGCAGCTGAGGGTGATGGGAGACGCTGAGAGTGAGGGGAGCAGCTCAGGGTGAGGGGAGCAGCTCAGGGTGAGGAGAGCAGCTCAGGGTGAGGGAAGTAGCTGAGGGTGAGGGGAGTAGCTGAGGATGAGGGGAGCAGCTGAGGGTGAGGGGAGTAGCTGAGGCTAAGGGGAGCAGCTGAGGGTGAGGGGAGCAGCTGAGGGTGAAGGGGAGCAGCTGAGGGTGAGGGGAGCAGCTGAGGGTAAGGGGAGCAGCTGAGGGTGAAGGGAGCAGCTGAGGGTGCGAGGAGCAGTTGAGGGTTAGGATAGCAGCTCATGGAAGGAGAGCAGCTCATGGTGGGGGAGCAGCTGAGGGTGGGGGAGCAGCTGAGGGTGAGGGGAGCAGCTGAGGGTGGGGGAGCAGCTGAGGGTGAGGGGAGCAGCTGTGGGTGAGGGGAGCAGCTCATGGTGAGGGGAGCAGCTGAGGGTGGGGGAGCAGCTGAGGGTGAGGGGAGCAGCTGAGGGTGAGGGGAGCAGCTGAAGGTGAGGGGGAGCAGCGGAGGATGAGGGGGGCAGCTGAGGGTGAGGGGGGCAGCTGAGGGTGAGGGGAGCAGCTGAGAGTGAGGGGAGCAGCTTAGGCTGGGTGAGGGGAGCAGCTGAGGGTGAGTGGAGCAGCTGAGGGTGAAGGGAGCAGCTCATGGTGGGGCAGCAGCTCTGTGTGAGAGGAGCAGCTCATGGAAGAAGAGCTGCTCAATGTGAGAGGAGCAGCTCATGGAAGAAGAGCTGCTCATAGTGGGGAGCAGCTCATGGTGGGGGGCAGCTGAGGGTGAGGGGGCAGCTGAGGGTGGGGGAACAGCTGAGGGTGATGGGGGCAGCTGAGGGTGTGTGAGCAGCACGTGGTGAGGGGAGCAGCTTAGGGTAAGGGGAGCAGCTGAGGATGAGGGGAGCAGCTGAGGGTGAGGGGGCAGATGAGGGTGAGGGGGGCAGCTGAGGGTAAGGGGGGCAGCTCGGGGTAAGGGGAGCAGCTGAGGGTAAGCAGAGCAGCTGAGGGTGAGGGGAGCAGCTGAGGGTGAGGGGAGCAGCTGAGGGTGAGGGGGGCAGATGAGGGTGAGGGGGGCAGCTGAGGGTGAGGGGGGCAGCTCGGGGTAAGGGGAGCAGCTGAGGGTAAGGGGAGCAGCTGAGGGTGAGGAGAGCAGCTGAGGGTGAGGGGGGCAGCTGAGGGTGGGTGAGCAGCTGAGGGTGAGGGGAGCAGCTGAGGGTAATGGGGAGCTGAGGGTGGGGGAGCAGCTGAGGGTGATGGGAGACGCTGAGAGTGAGGGGAGCAGCTCAGGGTGAGGGGAGCAGCTCAGGGTGAGGAGAGCAGCTCAGGGTGAGGGAAGTAGCTGAGGGTGAGGGGAGTAGCTGAGGATGAGGGGAGCAGCTGAGGGTGAGGGGAGTAGCTGAGGCTGAGGGGAGCAGCTGAGGGTGAGGGGAGCAGCTCAGTGTGAGGGGAGTAGCTGAGGTTGAGGGGAGCAGCGGAGGATGAGGGGAGCAGCTAAGGGTGAGGGGAGTAGCTGAGAGTGAAGGGAGCAGCTGAGGGTGAGGGGAGCAGCTTAGGATGAGGGGAGTAGCCGAGGGTGAGGGGAGCAGCTGAGGGTGAGGGGAGCAGCTGAGGGTGAGGGGAGCAGCTGAGGGTGAGGGAGCAGCTGAGGTTGAGGGGAGCAGCTTAGGGTGAGGGGAGTAGCTGAGAGTGAAGGGAGCAGCTGAGGGTGAGGGGAGCAGCTTAGGATGAGGGGAGTAGCCGAGGGTGAGGGGAGCAGCTGAGGGTGAGGGGAGTAGCTGAGGGTTAGGGGAGCAGCTGAGGGTGAGGGGAGCAGCTTAGGGTGAGGGGAGTAGCTGAGGGTGAGGGGAGCAGCTGAGGGTGAGGGGAGCAGCTTAGGGTGAGGGGAGTAGCTGAGGTTGAGGGGAGCAGCTGAGGGTGAGGGGAGCAGCTCATGGTGAGGAGAGCAGCTGAGGGTGAGGGAGCAGCGCGTGGTGAGGGGAGCAGCTAAGGGTGAGGGGAGCAGCTGAGGGTGAGGGGAGCAGCTGAGGGTGGGGGAGCAGCTGAGGGTGAGGGGAGCAGCTGAGGGTGAAGGGAGCAGCTGAGGGTGAGGGGAGCAGCTGAGGGTGAGGGGAGCAGCTGTGGGTGAGGGGAGCAGCTCATGGTGAGGGGAGCAGCTGAGGGTGGGGGAGCAGCTCGTGGTGAGGGGAGTAGCTCATGGTGAGGGCGGCAGCTGAGGGTGAAGGGAGCAGCTGAGGGTGAAGGGAGCAGCTTAGGGTGCGAGGAGCAGTTGAGGGTTAGGATAGCAGCTCATGGAAGGAGAGCAGCTCATGGTGGGGGAGCAGCTGAGGGTGGGGGAGCAGCTGAGGGTGAGGGGAGCAGCTGAGGGTGGGGGAGCAGCTGAGGGTGAGGGGAGCAGCTGTGGGTGAGGGGAGCAGCTCATGGTGAGGGGAGCAGCTGAGGGTGGGGGAGCAGCTGAGGGTGAGGGGAGCAGCTGAGGGTGAGGGGAGCAGCTGAAGGTGAGGGGAGCAGCTGAGGATGAGGGGGGCAGCTGAGGGTGAGGGGGGCAGCTGAGGGTGAGGGGAGCAGCTGAGAGTGAGGGGAGCAGCTTAGGGTGGGTGAGGGGAGCAGCTGAGGGTGAGGGGAGCAGCTCATGGTGGGGCAGCAGCTCTGTGTGAGAGGAGCAGCTCATGGAAGAAGAGCTGCTCTATGTGAGAGGAGCAGCTCATGGAAGAAGAGCTGCTCATAGTGGGGAGCAGCTCATGGTGGGGGGGGGGGGGCAGCTCTGACTAAGGTGACTTGATGTGGGAGGCTTAGGAGGTGCACAGCTTAACGTATGACGTACACCACGGCAGATGTTAATCCCCTTTGTGCTGACTCATCCAAATGTCAAGGCAGGAAAATGTATTTTCACAACCCACAAGGGGGTTAAAAACGATGCATGTGCGAGGAATATTGCTACAAAGCGTGTTCAATGTCATACCATCAGGCACACCTATTAGGCTCTTTACTTGAATGTAACATATACATCAGTCCTCAGAGAAAAAACTCATAAGATATATTTCAAATGTGTATGAAAAACAATAGCTGTTGTAAAATGTAAACCCTGTTGCCTGCTCAATGACAGGAGAGAGATATGAAATACAAACAGCACAGATTCTTAAAGCCAAAAATGTAAGCTAAATGAGGTAGAAAGAAGCCACCAGGGATTCACAAACAATGCATGTATGAGGAATATTCTTGCTAAAATAACACTGCATAGACTGTTAGATGCTTTAATCTACTAATATAAGCTACATGAAGGAGAATGGGAGGGCGTTTCTCAACAATAATTATTGATAATAAGGGCTATCCAAATCCTAAATGATGTAAGGTAAATGAAAAACAGATAAAAGGAAACCCAAACTAGATGATACACCAGTAAATCATGACACCACTGTGTACCTGGGTAGCTCTGGGAGTGGGGATTGTGGCTCTCAATGCAGACAAAAACGGAACTGTCCCTCTCAAGGGAACAAGAACAATTGGTGCTCGACACTTATCCCTTTAAGGACGGCATGTCGCTAAAAGATGACATTGTCGTTATCATGCACCAATGTAGCACTGGTGAGTAGCTTGCCGGTGCTGCATTGGTGCATCATGATAACCCTTTAGGAGTGTATCAATCCTGCAAGGTCAGCATGATGCTTGATCCAGCACTGGTGCGTTGCTCGACAGGGGTGCATTCATGCATCATGACAACCAAGGGCATGATGCATGAATGCATCATGCCATCCTTAAAGGGTCCTTATCTGTACACTAACAGCAGCGTCTCCGCGCGTCTCCATGTCACAGAGGAGTTGACGCACTGAGGGCCTGGGGGATGTGTTATATAAAGGTGTATGTGGGTGTGCTATTGTAAACCCACTAAGGATAGTATACCGTCCAATTTACAAGCCGAACCCTCGTATAAGCCGTAACTTTAGAGAATCCTATGAGACTCACTTTAGGGAGTAATCATTCTTTGACAATTGGGGGTTTTAGTGAATGTTCACGCCAGCGTGCCCCTAGAGAATAGTCAAAACTAATGATCACGCTCTTAGTACTGCAGTGATCTTCTAAAAACCCTCCAATAAAGTGCACCCTATTTAGGCATGTGTGATATCAAATGAAAGGACATTCTGATTCGCGTATTGGGACTTGCTGACATTTACCAGCTAGACTTAATTATGCATCAAATTTCCCTCCCTTGCTCCCATTGGTTACTCATGGGGTCTGCTGGTGACACTCTGGTCAAGCCCTGACCAAATCCTAGTGATGTGTGATCCAAAACTAATGCCAAAAGGGGTGCATATCAACGCAGTGCACAAAAAAAGAAAATGACGCTTTCCAGGAGAGTTTTACATATGAATAGTGTACCTTATATCCAATGTACTAACCTTACAACCCTTTCTCCTCCTTTGCACCCAGTCTTCCTGAGTGATATAACCCTGTGTTTACAGTGCCCTCGTGTAGTTAATAGGTGTGTAGCCCCGGCTGGGCCCAGCTAACCTTTGTAAGACTCCCCCCCCCCTCACCCACCCTCCCACACAAAGCTGACCTAACTAAGAAGTCTCCCACACTAGGAATGTCAAGTACAACTAATAGATCACCCTTAATGTGATAAAAAGGCCAGTTTCACTTAGCATACTATTACCTACGCATTGCGTCAATCCCTGGCATCATCTGAGGCTGTTGAAGCTAACCGACCTTTGATGTAATCGTTTGGCTCTCATTGCAATCAACTGACCTATGATGCTATTATGTGACCCCTGATGACATCACCTGACCTCTGATGACATCACATGCCCTCCAATGACATCAATTGACCTCCAATGACATCACCTGACCTCTGATGACATCACCTGCCCTCCAATGACATCAATTGACCTCCAATGACATCAACTGACTTCCAATGACATCAACTGACTTCCAGTGACATCAACTGACCCCTGATAACATCAGCTATCCTCCAAGTACATCACTTAACTCTTGATGACATCACATGTCCTCTGATGACATCATCTGACCTCTGATGACATCAGCTGACCTCTGATGACATCTCCTGACCTTAGATGACAGCAACTGACCTTCAATGACATCGCCTGAACTGCGATGACATCAGGTGGCCCCTGATAATGAGTGGCAGCCTTTTAAGCCATCAACCTCTTTACATAAACTATTAAGATTGACGTTCATATGTTGATTTCTTCTCCCTAGTCTGACTTCTTATTCAGGTTTGAAGAGTTATCAGACAGTTGCTATCAGTGTTCTAGTTATAAATGTCGATAACCACAGTCACCGTCCTTAATTTAGTACAGTGACTCTACACATAGTGCATCCAGTCCCTCCCCCGCACTGACCCGCCTGTCTCAGGACCCTTCCCTAGTGGTGGCAGAAGGTCATTCAGGACTCTCTTTGTCTGTAAAGAAGATAAACAACAGAAAATAACCCTAGCAACCCCCCGAGGGGGGAAGGTTTTGTAGTGCGGGTCTCTTATTTCCGTCCCGTTTCTTTCAGAACGTGAGTCATACTGCGGTTGGGACAAACCTGGACGTAAAAACAGAACTTAAAACAGGGAGAGTAGTATAGTATGTATCGGAACGGGACTATAGTTAAGTACTGTTTATTACTCAATCGACATGCAGCCAATCAGAGGCCTCCATTTGGTCACGTGACCGGAAGTGACCTACTTAGGGGATTAGTGGTGACGTCACGTGACCTAGTTAGCCAATCAGAGGCCGCCATTGGGTCACGTGACCGGAAGTGACCTACTTAGGGGATTAGCGGTGCATTCTGGGTAACCCTGCAGCCAATCAGAGGCCTCCATTGGGTGACCGGAAGTGACCTACTTAGGGGATGGTGCATTCTGGGTAACCTACTGACCTACTTAGGGGACCGGAAGTGACGTCACATGACCTAATGGCCAACCGGAAGTGACCTCATTGAGGATCACGTGACCGGAAGTGACCTGATTGATCACGTGACCGGAAGAAGAAGAAGAAGAAGAAGAAGAAGAAGAAGAAGAAGAAGTGACGTCACGCGACTTAATGAAGAGATGAGCGTCTTTAAGGGGTCACGGGCTTTAAAATGTGATATCTTTTTTTTTTTGGAGGAGGAGGCGAGTCTCTTATTTTTTTTTGGTAAACTAATAAAAAACACCACGATATAAGTTTTTTTTTCATTTTTTATTGTTTTACGAGCGACTGGAAGTGACTTATTGAACTAGTTAGAAGCGTTCTTTAGAGTGTATAAGGGGGAAGGAGGGGAAGGAGGGGAGGGGAGGGGGGGAGGGGGGCCCTTTTAACATGCATGGGGAGGGGGGCGCTTTTAGGATGCATGGGGCGAGTGGGGGAGGGGGGGAGGGGGGGGAGGGGGGCACTCTAGGGGGGGGCACTCTAAGGGGCGCGTTTGTCTCTTTTAAGAAAGAAAAAGATTTTCAATCGAGAGACACGCTTCTTCCTCTCGAGAGGAAGAAGCGTGTCTCTTCGTGTTTTTTTTTTGTTTATCACGTGCTGCGATGAGGCGATCAGCTGCGACTGGAGGAAGTGACACTTTAAGAGATCGCGCGTCTTAATTGTTATGATATATATATATTTTTTTTTTTTTTACTTACTAATAAAGAAGACGTATGAAAATAAAACACAACAATTCACATGTCCGTCGTTCTCGTTGTTTCTTGCTTGATAAAGTCAAGTAATATCGCGATGCCGAGGCCAAACTTTCCCATGTCCTCAGTCAACACTCGAAGGAGTTCAAAAGGCGTACCGCCGGCGCCGTCAGCTTCATCTTGCCACATTTTCAACACTCGGAAGGCCCACTCAGCGGGACTTCCTCCGTATTCGCATTCTTCAGCGATCTTATCTAACCTCTCAGGCGACAATTTTAAATGGTCCCCCACCTCTTTCCACCTGCTACCCAGACGTCTGCCGAGGGTGCCCAAGTGCTTATGCATCGCGCGCGAGTCGGGGTTTTCGAAATCCAACCCCTGTCTGTGGAGAAGGGCCATCCACTGAGCCAACAGTTCCATGCGTCTAATGCGGGTGAAGACGCGACCGAGCTCGCCCCATCTATGACGATGCGGGGTTTCACCCCACCACACTCGGAACATCGCCGTACACAGCTCCTCCGGTGTCTTGACACTGCGCTCTACTAGAGCATCCATACGGGCGGCGCTGACTTTTAAGCTACTGCCCAACTCTCTCCAACAGCCGCTCAACTCTTTACCTAGTTGACGAAGCAAGGCGTCGCTATAGGCTAACCGCCGCTGTCCTACCTGTCGGGTCTCCCCATCATCGGTCTGCTGCCTCGCGCCGCGTCTCACGTCGTCAAGCTGCATTAACTTTTTTTCAGGCGCACCGGGCGGTGAAGGCGAGCTTGAAAGTGGAATAGCTTGAGCCATCTTGTCTCGTCTTGGCGGCGGCGGCAGCGGCGGCGGCGGCGGCGGCGGCGGCGGTGGCGGCGGTGGTGGTGGTGGCGGTGGTGGTGGTAGTAGCCGTTACTGGGGTCAGAGGCGATATGTTTTTTTTCCAACAGAAATGAGAGCTTTTTATACAGAGGGAGTTTAATCCCATTTCCAACAGCGCTCCAGCTGTCTAGCGCCCTGTCCGCATGACGCTTTTTCAGCCGCTCCGCTCCTTAAGAGCTTAGATGACGAGGGGGTGTGGCATCGCTATCCGTGGAGACCAGCTGAAAACGGTGTTTTTTCCTCACTCATAGCCTTAATACCTCCTACCCCCTACCCGAGGACGTCTCCCTCCCTCTGACATTCATTGTAACAAACGTCAGAGGTCAGGTGAAAATCGGATTTTTTTTCATGCACAGCCTTAGGCAGCTGTCACCCCTCCCTATTGAACTAGCCGGCCGCCCGCCCGCCTGGCCGGCCCGGTCTACTCACCACGGCAGGAGGTGGCGATTTTTGTCTTACACTTAAGTCGCTCACCACATGCACACGCCTCTACTCACAGACAGACACGTTCGTCTTAGGGGGGTCCTGCTTCACGCCACACGCCTCCTGTAGTTTTTTTTTGTATACACACTGTAAGCTCATCACCGTTACCGTTAATCCTTTATACAGCTAACGCGCGCTGAATGGCTGAACAGGGTGGTAAGCGGCTTAGCTCACCACAGTGGATCCCTCAAAAAGGGATCCAGCTGAAAACGTCATACCTTATGTCTTTGTGAATGGCCGCCGCCGGTCAGTCGACGGCAGGCAGCAACCGCTTAACCCTTTATACAGCTAATGCGCGTTGAATTGCTGAACAGGGTGGTAAGCGGCTTAGCTCATCATCACAGTCGATCTCTCAAAAGAGGGGGGGGAAAGGGATCCAGCTGAAAACGTCATGCCTTATGTCTTTTTGTTTCTCTTTGTGAATGGCCGCCGGCCAGCCGGCGGCAGCTGAACAGGGTCGGTAAGTAGCTTAGCTCTAGAAGCGAGAAGGCGTATATAAGGGGCTTGGAAACCTCCATTCACTCACTCATTCTTTTTTGCTGCTCTCTACAGTCACCACCATGAGCAAAAGACAACAGCTAGCGGCGTTCAAGAACAAGAAGACTACGCGGAACAGCGTTCGTTTAGCGTCAGTGCCTGCTCTTGCTACTGAACATGAGACTACCGCCGCAGCCGGTTGGTCTTATCACCCTCCTGCTGTAGCGAGCGCTCGCGGCAGTAGTAGTAGTAGTAGTAGCAGTAGCACTAGTAGTAGCAGTAGTAGTAGTAGTGGTAGTAGTACTAGTAGTACTACTGGTAGCAGTCGTCGTGCTAGCGACGTTGTTACACTCGCGACGGTACACGTTGCTGCTAAGCGCGCTGCCGCTGCTACCGCCGTCCCGCCTGCCGCTGCTGCTGCTGCTGCTGCTGCTGCTGCGCCTGCTACTGCTGCGCCTGCTACGGCTGCGCCTGCTGAGGCTGCTGCTGCGCCTGCTACTGTTGCGTCTGCTGCGGCTGCTGCTGCGGCTGCTTCTGCTGCACCTGCTGCTACTGCTACTACTACTGACGACAACGCTCCTGGCACAGCGCAGTACTGGCAACCGGGTTTTTACCTCCCCACTACTGTTGATGACTTTGATGACCTGCCGCACGTTGCACAGCCCCTCTCCTCCACCACTACATCGACGGACGCCCTCGACGCCGCTCGCGCTGAGAGTTACAGCTATTCGGACACTCAGCCCCTGAACCGAGAAGAAGAGGAGGAGGAGGAGCAGCAACAGGGTGAGACAGAGAACGACGCTGACGACGAGGCGTACGAAGAACCCGAAGGGCAAGGGGTGAGCGGTACGTTTTTCGGCTTCCCTCTTCGACCTTTCGACCTCACTTCCTCCACTGCTAGCGCCCCCCCGTCCGGTCCGTGGCGACTGCCCTCACCGCCACCTTACGAGGGCGGCGGCGGCGCTTCATCTTCTACCGCTACACACAGCACGGACGGCGTGTGGCTGCGCTGTTCCAACAACGAGACCTCCGATACCACCAGCGCTGACGCTGCTCCTGCTATCGGTTCTGCTGCTGATTCAGCTCACGCTGATGGTGTTACTCATCCTGCGGGTGTGAAACGTTCTAAGGTGAGTTCCAGAACAACAAGGCCCACTAAGAAGAGAAAAATACAAGAAAAAGAAGGAGATGGACGAGAAGAAGCAGAGAAAACACTCGGGTTAGAGTTCTGCTTAGACGGAGCTTTGACGCTGGAGATCTGGGAGGACGTGGCTAGACTGTCTAGGAGGCCGCGCTACACAAAAGACGGCCAGGTGAAAGAGGCGTCTCTGACCAGAAGCAAGCGAGTGCACTTCACGGCCGACGCGCTGCGCGAGCTCATAGCACGCATCGCCGATATCCACGCAGTGGTGCGCATACGCGACACAGCGGCCGCGCAAGGAAAACCTAATCACACCCCCTGGTTCGCAGTGCTGGATGAGGCGGGCGAAGTGTACGCAGCTGTGAGCTACTACAGCGGTAAGAACCTCGTCCACGTGCGCAAGTACGAAGGTCCTGACAAAAAACCCACACAGCAGGGGGTGACGCTGTCCGCCAGAGCGCTCAAAGAGTTGGATGATCATTCTGAAATATCTCGGCATAGATTCGGAATGAGAGACGCTCAACGCTCACGCGCGCACACACACACAGCGTTTGACGTACGCTGTATGAGACAGACAGACAGACAGACAGACGGATACACAGACAGCAGACAGAAAGATAGTTACATAGACGACAGATTGATAGATGGCTAGATAGATAGATAGATAGTTAGACGGCTAAGTAGTTGGTAACCGAGTGAAAAAAAACATGACACAGTACGTATGCGAAAAGTGTTTCAAAATGTTTAAAAGAGCGTACAACCACGAGAGACACGTAGAAAATTGTAGAGTAGTAGCTAAGTTTTGCCCTCTATGCGGCGAAGGGGATTGCCGAAAGAGCGCTTGTCGACGCGAATCTCTGGACGGGGTGACCGTCCCTCCGCGCATATGTGCTGTACCGAACGGGGAGGAAACGTTCACGGCGAATTGGCCTGCGATACAAACGGGCGTCAGGATGCACGGGACTCGCGTGAGTGTAACAAACTTCAGGCTACCAACCGGCGAGTTGAGTGACGCTGTAGATACTATGCGTCGCATTCACTTGACACAAAGATTCAGATACAAAGTGGGTTTCTCGGTAGGCTTACTGTTACAACACAGAGAAGACAAGAGCAAACTGCGCTACTTCCACGCCTCCCAGAACAACGCAACTCTCATACAACCGCTCCCTACTGTAACTAATTCAGAAACTTTGGAAGAGCTCCTCTCAAAGATGCAAAACACCGTCGCTTGCGAGGAGGTACGGAAACTTTGCGACGCTGACACCAAGTGGCACGTTCTTTTTCCTACCAATTTGAACATCTGCGTTTACATGGGACCGGGGGAATTCCCCATAGGCGGTAGGATCACTCAGGCCGGTCGAGTTGGAAAGAGAAGCGGCGTGTTAGATTTTCCCAACAAGGACAACCTCTGCATCTTCCGCTGCATTTCCTTTCACTTATACAACACCAGCAAGCGCGCTTCAGATTTGTTACGTCAGTTCTGTCCCGCTGCCACACCTGAATCCTTTCCGGGTCTGAACATCCGCGACTTACCCGCGTTAGAGAACTTGTTTGACGTACAAATAGCGGTTTACACCGCGTCGCGTCAAGTGCCGGGGCGGAAGTTGAGAAGACGCGTTACTCTGATCAGACCGCCTTCCAGAACTGTGGCCGCCCGAGGTAAAGTCAACCTACACCTGACGGCGAAAGGCGGTTTGCACGTCTCTCTCGTCACGGACTTCAACGCGTACGCGGGCATATACGAATGTTGCAAGTGTAAGGCGGCGTTCACCACCGAGTTCTTGCTGAAGCGACACAGGAACCAGCTTTCCTCTTGCCGACAAGTCAAGTTGCGCTACGTAGGTGGCATCTACCAAAATTCGAGAACGATTTTCGAAGCGCTAGCAGACTTCTCCATTTTTCCCCCCGACGGACATTCCGGAATCTACCCTTACAAGATCGCCTTCGATTTCGAGGCTTTCTTCAGACCGTGCAAAGAACCGTCGACGGAGCACGTGTCCCTGCTGTGGGATCACGTCCCTTTGTCGGCTAGCGTCGCATCCGACTTTCCGGGGTGGGAGGGGCCCGTCTGCTTCGTCAGAGCGTCCGACGCAGATTCCGACCCCTTGTTGGACCGAGTTTTAAATCACATAAACGAGAACGCCAAAGCGATCGGGGAAGCTGTGCTAGAACTTTACCGACCGACGTTAGCGAAGTTAGATGCGGCGATAGGTGAAGCTCTCCTGCTGGAGGAGGCGACGTTCACCACCCCTTCTCCAGGCGGCTTCGCTGCGGCTCAGACCAGACACCCGTTAGTTCAACTGAAGAAGCGTCTTCTGAGATACATCCGTCAAGCTCCAGTGGTGGGCTTCAACTCGGGGCGTTACGACTTGAACCTGATCAAAATACGCCTTCACTCGTTCTTCGCCTCCGGAGACCGAAGAAACCAAGAATTCAGCGTCATAAAGAGAAGCAATCAATACTTGGCGGTTTACACACAGCACACGGTTTTCTTGGACGTAGTCAACTATTTGGCACCCGGTTACAACTACGCGACCTATTTGCGAGCTTTCACCAGGAACGAAGAGAAAGGTCACTTTCCTTACGAATGGATGACGTCTACCAGGAAACTGGCAAACAGAACGCTGCCGCCGAGATCGGCTTTCGACAGCGAGCTGACGGGCGTCAAAATGTCCGAATCCGACTACGCCGCATGTCAGAAAGTTTGGTCCGACGAGAAGATGCAAACTATGGAAGACTACTTGATCCACTACAACAACAAAGACGTGAAACCTTTCATAGAAGCTCTGAAAAATCACGCTAAATTTTTCCAAGATCGCGGCATCGACATGTTGAAAGACGGAGTTTCTCTCGCCGGTTTGACTTTACGCTTCCTCTTCCAAAACCTAGAAGACGCGTTCACAACGTTTCCCCAGTTCGACGCCGTCCTCCACGCTCTGATCAAAGAGAATCTAGTCGGCGGTCCTTCCATCATCTTCCATAGATTTCACGAGAAGGGCACCACGCGGATAAGGGAGCACAAGTACGGCGAAGAAGCGAGACCGTGCCAACACATCCTAGGACTAGACGCTAACTCTCTGTACTTGCGCTGCATGAGCGAAGCGCACTGCACGGGCTATTACGCGGTGAGACGGCCCGAGACCGAGTTCAAGCCCGAAATCAGGCAAAGAAACTCTCACAGCGCTTTGGAGTGGTTACGCTTCGTAGAGCACGACCGCGACGTGAAACTGCGCCACGCTCTGAACGGCGGCGAGATGGCGGTAGGCTGTCGGAGAATTCGCGTGGACGGATTTCACGCGGCCTCTAATACGGTTTTCCAGTTTCACGGGTGTTGGTTCCACGCTCACGAGTGCATACCGTCGCACCGATATCAGTGCGCTTCACTGAGAGAGGAGAGACGCGACAGAACGACCAGAGTAAGCGCTTACTTGAAAGCGTTAGGTTACAAGCTGGTCGTCGTGTGGGAGTGCGAATGGCGAGAGATGAAGCGTCGAGATGAGCGGGTCAAGGCCTCCCAACAACGCTGGAAGGTTGACGCTTTGAAAGTGTCTCGAAACGCGATGAGCGAGAGCGACATCCTTTCCGCTGTGAAAGAGGAGAAAATGTTCGGTTTAGTTCAAGTGGACATCACTACGCCGCCTCACCTACGAGAGTACTTCGAAGAAATGACCCCCGTTTTCAAGAACGCGACCGTTTCAAAATCGGACATAGGCCCTCACATGTCAGACTTTGCGCAGGAAGAAAAGCTGTTGAACACGCCTCAGAGATGTCTGATAGGGAGTTACCACGGAAAAAATATTCTCTTGGGAACGCCGCTTCTCAAGTGGTATTTAGAGCACGGTTTGATAGTCACCAAAGTGCAGCTACCTACCTAAACGCTCCTTTGCCGGTTTCGCGGACGAAGTGACGGCGGCGCGAAGACGTGGCGACGTGAACGAGAACGAGAAAATTCTGTCAGACTGTTACAAGTTAATGGGAAACGCTACGTACGGTAAAACAATCTGCAACAAAGAAAAACACACGGCGGTGAGATACACTGACAGTCGGAAGTTCGAACTATTGGCCAATTCGTGGCGCTTCAAAAAGGCGTCCGAGTTGACTTCCGATCTGTTTGAAGTCGAACTACAACCGAAAACGGTCAAGAACAACCTCCCTATTCAGATAGGGTTCATGGTATACCAGTACGCGAAGTTGAAAATGTTAGAGTTCACATACGACTTCTTGGATAGATTCGTCGATCGGCGCGATTATGCCCTTTGTCAAATGGACACCGACAGTCTTTACATGGCTCTCAGCGGTGCCACGTTGGATGACCTAGTGAAACCTCGCCTGAGAGAGACGTACTTCAGAGAGAAACGAAAGTGGCTTCCGACAGCGGTGTGCGACGAGCACTTAGAGCTTTTCGTGAAGACAAAAACGGAAAGAGTGCGAGAATGGTGTGCGCCGCCCGGCGGATGTTGTGAGAGACGGTACCTTCACGATCTGAGAACTTCGGGGCTCATGAAAGCGGAGTGGGAAGGTGACGGGATCCTAAGTCTCAACCCTAAGACTTACATTTGCTACGATCGAGTCAGCGACACTGGTGAAAGAAAATCCAAAAAATGGAGTGCAAAAGGCGTACAGAAGAAACAAAACCCCCAGGAACCAGACGCCTTCTTGGATGTTCTTCGCCAACGAAAAACTCTCATTGCTGTAAATAGAAATTTCAAAGTGGTGCGAAACAAAATGGTCACCTACACCATAGAGAAAGACGGCGTGCGCTACTTGTATTATAAGCGTCGCGTGCATTCTGACGGTGTGACAACGAGTCCTTTAGAGATATGAAAAAAAAAAAAAAAAAAAATAAGCGTGTGCATCTTTTCAAAAATAGAGTGTTTATCAAGATTGAAAAAAAAATAAATAAAAAAAAATTAAAAGAAAATATTGTTGTGTTTTTATTATCATACGGCTTCTTTTACTGGTAAGTCGCGCAGTCTCTTAAAGCGTCACTCATGTGACGACGTCGCTTCCAGTCACGGGATCCTAAACAAAAAAAAAACTTCTTCTTCTTCCGGTCACGTGATCAATCAGGTCGCTTCCGGTTGGCCATTAAGTCGTGTGACGTCACTTCCGGTCACGTGACTCATCAGGTCACTTCCGATCACGTGATCCTAAATTAGGTCATATGACGTCACTTCCGGTCCCCTAAGTAGGTCAGTAGGTTACCCAGAATGCACCATCCCCTAAGTAGGTCACTTCCGGTCACCCAATGGAGGCCTCTGATTGGCTGCAGGGTTACCCAGAATGCACCGCTAATCCCCTAAGTAGGTCACTTCCGGTCACGTGACCAAATGGAGGCCTCTGATTGGCTAACTAGGTCACGTGACGTCACCACTAATCCCCTAAGTAGGTCACTTCCGGTCACGTGACCAAATGGAGGCCTCTGATTGGCTGCATGTCGATTGAGTAATAAACAGTACTTAACTATAGTCCCGTTCCGATACATACTATACTACTAGGGAGCAATCCCCACGGTGCAGGGTTAGCTCGTGGGAGTATTCTGTGCTTTTTCTGTAGGTTATAAAAACCTTTCTATGGTGAATGATTTAGTAAGTGTATACACATATCCGACAAATATAAAGTAGTAGTGGATCTTCCCATAGGTAACAACATCAACAGCACTTTAAGTAGGGCAGCTTCAAGTTCATTGTGAACTTCAAACAATTCCCCTCTTAATTGGCAGATATTGGGTTATCACTCTTAATTGGACTTTTACCAAGGTTCTCCGAAAAGCATTTATTTGTTATAAATACTGGAGTAATGGCCAGGATTTATTGTGAAAATGTCATTTTTCTAATGTTGTTTAGTACTGCCTAACAAACAAATCCTGGAGACGTCCTACTGGTCAAATTGAATTGATAACCTGGTCAGTCGGAGCCAGTGGGCGGCAGCAAGAAAAAAGGTAAATGTTTTTTTTGAAAGAAGCGAGCCTGTTTTTGTTGTAAACTGCTCAGTCACATGACCCTTATCTCCTGTCCCAGGCCGAGCTGTCCCGAGCAACTCCAGCCCGTCACTCTCCAAGCACGGGAGTCCTGTTACTCTCCCAGTACTGCTCTTGTTACTCTCCCCGCACAGAAGTCTTGTTACTGACCGATATATAGTTCCTCCATTGAGAATGTCTTTGGAGGAAGATGTGAGTTTTTGAGAAAGTAGGAGACAGAGAGATAACAGGAGCATAGAAACCTATTATCTGACCCAATTAACCTACTTTCTAATAATCTAGTATCTAATGAGACTTGTTAACGACAATGCACACATTGAATGTCATAGAGTATTGGCCTACTACACTCTAATTAGAGAGCTACTTCAAGCCATCTTTAATGTTATTGTGTACCTTAAAACCTCGTGGATAAGCCTAATTCGCGTATTAACTGCACCTAGACATTGTGCCGATCCTGTTAGCCACACCCGCCACCTGATTGTGGTGTCTTTAGTATTATACCATAGTAGAAAAAACCCTCGAATAAGGCACACGCCACCTATACACGAGGTTTTACGGTAGTACCATTTATCAGAAATGAGCATGAATATGGTTGCTTAATCTCAAAATTGCCTGTGATAAGTGTGATTCTCTAGTCTGCATGCTTCCCCCTGCTGGCAGCCACTTAAAGACAGGACAGATTGGGCCCCCCATGTCCCTCACAACTAATAGGTCTGCCATAATTGTGCATTGCCAACAAGACTCGTGGCTACTGTGGTGTTCAAAATCAGCTTTTTGCTTGACAAATCCATGGCAGGAATGTCTGTGGTAGGTTGCCTCAAATGCCACCACCAAGGCAGGACCTGGTGGTCTGCGTAATGCTGGTTTGTTATGGAACTGCACGGTGTAATTTGCCATATTGCATTAAAAGCCATGGCGGTTACCAAAGAAATGTTGGGCATGTGAAATTTTGTATTTAGAAGTAGTCAGTGCTGCTTATTACTATAGGATATATTATTATGAAATATTTGAAGGATTCCATGACGATGATAATTATCTATTAACCAATACTGTTTATTTGTGTGGTATGGCGTAAGATCTCAGATGACCCATGTACGAAGTGCAAAGATAATACATCATTACTAAATACTTTTGATAGATCAGAGTTACTTTTCCTAGTTCAGACTAACAGGCTAATTCTTCCTGCAGCGAGTAGTAGACTGCTAACAGGAGAGTACACATGTGTGTGAAAATGCAATAAAGAGAGTTGAATGCTCAAGTTAAAGTTGTATTTGGAGGGGGTACCTTATGATACTCCGAAAGAGTGTTTGACAAACAAACATTTCTAAGTATTTTACTGTTTCTGATTTAACCGGTGTTCCCCTTCTCCCAGCTTTGATGTAACGACTGAACATGCTGATGTCTCCAGGGGCTCTTATATCACATTGAGGAGAAGCTCATCAAGACTATTTGCCAAACAGTCATTGTTAGGCATTTTACCTTTTCTGACGCATAAAAAGGTTCAGGATGTACTATAAATTCCAGCGTACTACCTGCGGGTTATACGCGAACCAAACACAGCTTTCATTTGATACCAAACATGACTATATAGGGTGCGGGTTTTACGAGGGTTTTTATTATTATAGAACAGTACTAAAATATTAATTTTCAGATCCAGAAACGGGTTATAGGATTCTCCTAAGTTGGGGGTGCGGGTTATATGTGAGATGCGGGTAATACGCGGAATTTACGGTAGCCACTGAGCCCCCTGATGACCTGGCCCTTTCCCAGCTCAGGACTGAGTTGGTCATTAAGCCCCCCAGGACCTCCCCTAACCAGTGTCTAGACAACCCCCGGGCACCATAAAGGGGCCCCTGGGAGACATAAACCCGGGGAGGACTGACGTATCCTGCTTACTGGTACACTGAAAATCCATAGGTTGAAAGGGTTAGTCAGTACAGACTATCCTAGGTTAGTCATATGAGCGTTAGTCACAATGGCAAAGTTATATTCAAAAATGACTGAGTAGTCAGTCAGTAGTGGGTAACCTAGGTTCATCATTGGTGTGTTGTATTTGTATACCACTAGTTGGGGCCACCTGTCATGACCACTCAGTGGCTCCCCCTGGGAAAAAAAAGACTATGGTGGGTTGGTCAGTACTGACCAACCTGCCAATAATAACTGATCTAGGTTGGTCGTATAGGGAGCCAAAAAATTACTAATTAGGTTAGGCACTAGTGACTGAGAGGTTGGGCGTATAGGGAGCCTAGGAATATCAGTGTAGGGGTGGGAGGGGAATATAACTGGACATAAACTGTGCGTACGGAGCCGAGCAGTCTAACAGGGACTTATATCACATTGAGGAGAAGGTTATAAAGAGTGTTTACCTAACAGTCATTGTTAGGCATTTTACCTTTTCTGACGCATAAAAAGGTTCGGGTAGCCACTGCACCCCCTGATGACCTGGCCCTTTCCAAGCTCAGGCCTGAGTTGGTCATTAAGCCCCCCAGGACCTCCCCTGACCAGTGTCTAGACAACCCCCATGCACCATAAAGGGGCCCCTGGGAGACATAAACCCAGGGTGGACTGACGTATCCTGCTTAGGCGAAAAAAAAGGTGTGTTTCAGGTTACATAGTCTGAAAATCTAGGTAGGGTAAGTCCGATTTTATTTATTTAAAATCTTTTTTTTTTTTAAACTTTGGCCTGAAAAGTACACAAAAACGGACTCGTAAACTTCAGTGCTGACTCGTTGACAACAGCCTTGACTCGTGGACTATCAAATTGACTGTGAAATAGCCCCAAAATTGTTTTATAAAGACAGATTGATCCCATGCATGAAAAGGACCTAAAAATTGACTCGCAAACTTCAACGCTGACTCGCCAACACTGGCGTCGACTCGTGGACCATCAAATATTGACTCTGAAATAGCCCAAAAATTACCTAAAATATACATTTTTTTTTCAAAATTGGATAAAAATTTCTAGGGTCGGCCCTGTTATGCTAGGTAGGGTCAGGTAACCTGAAACACACATTTTTTGCCTTACTGGTAGGGGCAGGAGGGGAGACTAACAGGGTGTATACTGCCTGCTGGGGCAGCTGATGGATGGTTGGTCACAGCTTTCCCCTGTGCAGCAGACAGCTCTCATGGTGACTGTTTAGTTTCCTCATAGTCTGCTATGGTATTTGCTAAGGGCATTATTCGCCAATTAAGATAAATATATTATTGGGGCATAGCTATCTATCAAATCTCTAGTCCCTGTGAGGCCCATATACATATACAACCCTGCTCCAAAACGCATGCCAAATTGTACCATATTGCTTAGTGAATGTTACAAGACATGAAACAATAAACAAACAAAAAAAAACTCTTCACAGGATAGTTTTGCTTGTACAGCTTTTCCCCATCACCCTGTATTCAATCTACCAACCTTGCAACCCTCTCCACTCCTCCTGGCTAATATAACCATGTGTTTACAGTGCTCGGCTTCCCTCCCCCACTTGTCATGTTGTTAATAGGTTTGTAGCCCTGCCCAGGCCGAGCTAACCTTTGTAAGACTGCCCTCCCCTCACCCACCCTTCACCCCTCTCCCACACATCCCTCCCACAACACACCTCTACATCAGTAAACGCTGACCTTATTAAAAGGTTTCCCGCACTGAGAATGTCAAGTACAACTAATAGATCACCCATAATGTGATAAAAAGCCATTAATTTCTTTGTATTCTTCCTACAATTTTTCTAAAACACAATATTACCTACACATGACCTCAGCTACTCAACCTCTGATGATCCCTGATGACCTCAGCTGACCTCTGATGACCTCTGATGACCCTGATAACCTCTGATGATTCCTGATGACCTATGATAATCCCTGATCCCCGCAGCTGACCCCAGATGATCCTAGATGACCCCCGATGACCTCAGATGACCCTGACGATATCAGCTGACCCTGGATTACATTATGTAAACCCAATGGTAGCTTAACGCACTGCAATCTGAAGCTGCAAGTTTCAGGGCACAACTGCTTTCTCAGACGGAGAAAAGAAATTAGCGGACAGGACAGGCTATCACTATTCCAGTTAGAAAAGTCCATATCTGCTGTGACTGTCTTTAATTTAGTACACATAACAGTACACACCCCCGCACTGACTTGCCTGTGTCCGGGCCCTTCCCTAGTTGTGGCAGGAGTGCAGGACTCAGGCTGACCCTTCTGTCTGTAAATAACAGAGCAACTGAAAATAACCCCGGCAACGCCAGGGGGAAGGGGAAGGTCTTGTTGTTTAGGTCTCTTTTTTACACAGATGAGTCATACTTAGGGGGTGATGAAACAGGACTCATAAACAGGCTAGGGGAGTTGGAGCAGTCACTAGGTGGGAAGGTGGCTTTTCTATTGGTTATAAAACTATTAAGTGGTGATCGATTGAGTAACACGTATCTCTAGTGAAGCAGTGATCTGTAAGGGTCCCATGGGTAACACTATCAACATCAACAGCAGTTTAAGTATAGGGTAGGTGCACTAACCCAATTCCATAAGGCAGTATTGAGTGCTTATTAAGCCATACAGAGAATTTGCACGGTTAAATAAGCGCTTAATAAGTGTGTTTTCTTTGAAAATAGTCTCCTTGGAATATTGAATCAAACAACGGAGCTTCTGACAAGAAAAAGACTGATTATCTTTTTATTTCATCAACAAACAGTATCTTGGTGAGTTTCCATAAAGACCCTATTAATACATCATCTTATTAGATCTTTTCAAAAACTGACAAACATTTGCAAATAATTTTGCAGCGGGGGACCGTCTCAGGACCCTTCCCTGGTTGTGGCAGGAGTGCATTCAACAGCCTGCAAGTAAATAGAGATGAACAACCTCAGTTGTTGGAGGTATCAATAAACCTGTTGGACATGTTCGTTGTGAACTAGGAATTATCTCTCTCATATACATAGGGTTATAACATCAAATGTTTCCTTTTACCAGACATTTCATATTGTATATCAGTTTATACGAAATCCTGCCGGACACCGGCTATAGCCGGCAAAAAGCCTGCCGGTCTGGCAGACAGGCCGCTACTGCCGGCCCCAATGGCTGGCTGTATTCTAGGGATCCCTCCCTACATGCCATTTTTTACGGCTTGTAAATCAGACCATTTTTAAGGATTCTTCAGCATTAAACAGATAGCTTGAATATTTGAATATGTTCTTAAAAGTTCTTCAGTAATTTACAGATTAAAATGCTCAATATAATTGTAAAATTATAGGGGAGCCCTATTCAGTACAACCACTTGCTTTATATTCTATTTTTAAATAGCAAGGTTGTACTCTGATATCCGGGCCTGCAAAAATTGAGCTGGGCCTGCAAAGAAAAAGATTTGCAGGACCAAATGTCCTGCATGGTGAAAAAGCTTTTGTATTGACTGGTATATACTTTCCTACTTAACATGTAAAAATAGTTACAATATTATTTAGTACCCCCTAAACAGTAAACACTGCTGACGTCCAACTGACCAGATTAAATTGAAAACTTAGTCAGTCCCAGTCAGTGGGCAGTAACGAGGAAAAATGCTAGATGTCCTTTTTTTAAAAAGAAGCAAGTCTGTGTTTTTGTTGTAAATGGCTCGGTCACGTGACTCTCATCTCCTGTCCCAGGCCAGAGCTGCCCAGAGCAAATCCAGCTTGTCACTCTCCAAGCACGACTCTCCAAGCACGGGAGTCCTGTTACTCTCAGAGCATTGCTTTTTTTACTCCCTGATATTTCTTCCATTCACTATGTCTTTGGAGAGAGCTATGACTTTTTCAGAAAGATAGAGATTGAGATAATGGTTGCAACATTTCCTCCAGTTTCCTAATTGACCTAATTTCTGAACGCATAACATCATAATGAGACTTTTTTAATGACATATATATATGGATATTACATTTCCTCCTGTTTCCTAATTGACCTAATTTCTGAAAACATAACATCATAATGAGACTTTTGTAAAGGGAAATGCTACTTGTCGAGATAATACTGAAATTCTATTGCTATTTGCATGTAACTCAAGATTATATTAGCTTGATTTATTATCAAATAGAAAATGAAAAGAAATTGACTTGTCACCAAGCTAACTTTCATGATACAGCAATTTGAGCAAATGAGTACCTTAATTATAGAAATGAATGGGAAAACAGTATTTTCTCACATTATTGGTCATGGATTATCCCCCTCTATTGCTATATCAACCAAAACTTGGGAATGTTTCATGGGCATCTATAGAAACATTCCGGATGTTAAATACTAAGGGGTCACCGATGAAATAAGAAAGTTATGAATTTTTCAAAAATACTTATTTTGCCTTAACTATAGGATGCTATGGGTGTCCCAGTAACTAATAAATGCCATACACACAGGTATAATCTCTGGATAGCAAATAAAATGGTTGATTAAGGGAAAGTACCATACATTGGAATACAAATTTAGCCAAAAGAAGAATTTTCATGAGTATTGATTTTTGCCACCAGGTGGCCTATGTGTAGCAACCCGCATTTCCCTTTAATGTAATGAATATACTGAATGTACCTGATTATGAAGCCACTACACTCTACTAAGATAGCTAGTTCTAGTCATCTATACTACCATGGTGCCACATTATTAGATTTGAGTGGCACTGACCGTGGTTGGTTTAAAGGACTGCACCATAGATTGGTGATAAGCATACACACGGTCACTTAACTCATGAATTACCTGTGATAAGTGACATTCTCTAGTCTGCCTGCCTCTCCCTGTGCTGGGACACCCAGGCAGGTGGCACCAATCTGGGACCCTCCTTGTCTCTCACCACTAATTGTGCATTGCCGACAAGATCCGTGGTCGCCGCTGACTTCAAAATCAGCTTTTTACTTGACAGATGATTGGCAGAGTGTCGGGATGCCTGCGGTAGGTGATCTGAGCTGAGAAATGCCACCACCAAGGCAGGACCTGGTGCTGTGGCTAATGCTGGTTTCTTATGGGAACTGTGCAGTGTAATTTGCCATATTGCATAAAAAGCCAAAATGTGTAGGTTATCAAACAAATGTTGGACATGTAAAATAGTCCTATTTGGAAGTAGTCTTCCTTATTATTAGTAGGATTGGTCCATGAGCTACTGGCACCCCTCGTGCACCCCCCCCCCCCGCCACAACTCCCATAGCATTTTTTTTTGTTTCTTATGGTCCCTAGAACAAGATGTTAACATTGAATATCTTGAGATGCACTACCGGTTTAGGCTTGTTATCCATGTGCGGGGTCATGCCACTTTTGGGTCTTTTTTTACATCACAAAATTTTAGAGGTGTGTTCAGACTTTGAATTGTAATAGCACCTTCCCATCAGAGGATATCTTAGGTAATGGGCTCATTTGAAAGAAAACATAATTTCCTATTGATTGGTGGCTGTTATGCATTTTCTGATGACCACAAGTAGATCTATTACATCAGGAACATGGACACCGCATTGCACCAACAGTGCCTCATTTAATGGTATTTTGGACTCCATCTGAAGCTAATTCAGTGTGTATGGGGTCACAAAATCTTATTCCATGAAGAGTGTCTATTAGGCATTTACTTTTGCTGATTTAAAGTGTTCCCTTTTGCCAAGTTTATAAGCTTTGATGTACAACAACTAAACCACCTCATGTTCTAGCCCTTTACTAGCTCAGGACCAAGACAACGCTGGTCGTTAAAGCCCCAGCTCTCCTATAAATAGGGCTGAGTACCTGTCCTGACTGCGCCCTGACTGTCGGTGGAGGGGTACCGAGACCTGTGGGTTTAAGCCCCTCGGGACCTCCCCTGACCAGTGTCTAGACAACCCCCATGTACCATAAAGGGGCCCCTGGGAGACATAAACCCGGAGAGGATTGACGTATCCTGCTCTTAGGAACCTAACAGGGACTTATATTACAGTTTGGGGCAGGTCATGGTTGGTCACAGATTTCCCCTGTGCAGTAGATGTCTCTCAGGGTGACTGTTATATCTACACTGGGCCTCCAAGCCTAGGTTATAGGGCACCAGGGCTACTCTCTGCTAATGTGTACAAATGCCCCAACAGGTGCAAAAGAAGATTCTTTGGGATGACATATATAATTTATGCCATCCATGAATATCCGCATCATGAGAAAAATATCTAACCAGGTTTGGTACACGGCTATGATACCAAGTCGGAGCATTTTCTTATAACGTGGCTGTATACCGCGACGCCCCCCCCCCCCTCCTCTCCCCCCCCCCCCCACACATATCCCTGCCTAACTGCCCCTCACTCACTGGGCCAGTGCCCCCCCCCTTCCTTACCCTGGGTGAGCCCACACCAAGCTGTGAGAAATGCTCAGTTGCGGCCTACACCCATTGGCTCCCATGGGTGGGGGGGGGGGGGGTCTCTGGGCAGCTATCCCGGGGAAACATACAACTTTAACTTCATATTTCTCCTAAATGCAACACAGCGGTAACTTGGTACATCAACAGGACTTTAAAATGGATACCTATCTATTAGATTATAACAATAGTTTATGTCACTAATTTTTTAGAAAGATCACAAATTAGTTATAATTTAGGTAACAAATACATTGGCTCATGCATCTCCTTATAACACTACGCTGCAACAACCTGTCTGTCAGTGTATGCTAAATCACAATACGGTGCAGTGTCCCGCAACAACAAGGGAATCCTGGTTAGCTGTCACCTGCTAACTTCCTACTATTATGATTATGGCATGGTTTAGGGACTGGTCAGATTCGAGGCTTTGGTGGATTTTTAATTTTTTTTTGGGGGGGGGGGGGGAGGAACCAGTTGCGGGGGGGGGGATGGGACGAAAACAAAATTGCTCCCATGCTAGTAGATAAAAATGGTTTACCACATAAGATTAGATCCCTGCTGGGAAAAATTATTTGGCTCAGGCCAAAAAAAAATCACCATCCCCCTTGTTGCTAAAAAATGAGAATCCCTTAGGCACTTTGTACATTTTTAGTATATATGTGTAAGGAGGACCCTTCAGCTGTGGGGGCAGTCTATACGAAAACGTGCCGGACACCGGCTATAGCCAGCTAAAAGCCTGCTGGACCGGCGCAAAGTCTGTGTCTGCCGGTCCCAATGACTGGCTGATATCCTGGGCTACATGCTAGTTTTTACAGCTTGTAAATCGGACTATTATTAAGGTTTCTAGAGAGTTAACTAGAGAGCCTGAATATTATGTAAAAAAACACACAGAAGTTTATATATGATTTAGATATACCAGTAACCTCTATTTAACATTATTTCCTCTCAACATATATCAATTCTTGCTCATTACTACATTTCTAGAAACAAACATTTCCCCAGGGTATCTGGGCCTGCAAACATTTAGCCGGGCCTGCAGATTTACAAATCTGCAGGACCAAATGTCCTGCACGGTGAAAAACTGTAGGGGCACCACTCTGGCCGGACACCGTTCCTGCCTCACACAGGGTTATGTCAATCACCATCATTTATCCGCTAGCCACCTCCGCGAACACGGATGGACGTACAAATTGAGATGGAGTGGTGCCTGTCGGTGTGATGGATGGGGGTGGATGAGACACTCCTGAGTCCCCCAAAGACTAGTTACAGCTGCAGCTCTCAGATCGGGACCAAGGGCTGTCTGAGGGTTAACACTTTAAGGACGGATGTTGGCAAAAGAGGCGAGTAATTTGCGGGTGGTGCATCATGCCGAGGCGATGGGACTGTCTCAACCCCATTGGGTTGGCATGATGCTTAAATGCAGCCCTGGCAAGTTACTCACCAGTGCTGCATTCATGCATCAGGACACCGGACATCAACCCCCGCCGATCGACATAAACACAGCTCTGGCAAGTTACTAGTTGAATAATGCATTTCCTTTTGATTATCACCACCTTACATTGAGGCATTTGGATCCCCTACGGTATCACAGTAAAAATTCACCCCAAGAATGTTGTAGCCGTATATACTGCCTATGAAAAACGGTACCACTGTGCATAGAATTAGTAGTAGGAAGCCTTAAATTTGTCACAGAATCATAGGCCTTGGTAAAAAATACATAAGTTGGTTGTTACCATGGTAACCCTGGTGCTTGGAGGGGTATGGTCAAGGTCAAAGACCACTGTGCACCTGTAAAATTTCTCCAGTTTGGGTATGTCAGTTTCCAGGGCAACTAGCGCAAAATCGGAACAAACTTTTTTGTATGGGATGGAAATAAAAAAATCTGATATGTGTAAAGCTTTAATTTAAGGGGTCTTTCATTCATTACTGCATACTCAAAAGAACCCAACCTTTTGCCCAACTGAAGGAGAAAAAAGGGTCAAAACCCGAATTTCTTTTGGCTATTTGTACCATGACACCTTACACCAAGAACATGTATACACATGCACAATCATTTAAGCTAAATATCCATTGAGCTCACTCTTAGTGAAGCCAGTGAGCGCACTAATCTTAACCCTATAAGGACACTGGATACTATCTCAGAAAACCATAGAAACTACTTGAGAATCGCTACATATCTTCCTATATATATAAATAGTACAGAAAAAAAATATGAAAGAGATTTATGGTGCCATACCAGAGTAAAATCACCCCACCTGGTGGGACTTTTTACAGATATCCTAGACATCATTTCAACCTAAAACAAGGCATCAAGATGTTTATCATAACAGTAAATTACTTTAGTTAGGTGACTTAGGCTATTTCTCAGGATCCTATATGTAATTCACATATTATATCTCAATAGGGTTGAAACTATTGAGTTAGATATTGGAGACTTGCTTGATAATCCCTTCATTAAAAGGAATCAACCCATAGATTTTTCACCAAAGTCTGTCAAAACATGGCTATATATGATAGGTGTAATATAACAAAAGAACAGCACCAATTATGGTGCCAATGTTTAGCAAATGGACAAGAACCACCTGACAAGCTACATCATTAGATGATATTCCACTTGTAGTCATCAGATCCTACATATATCTCTGAACAGTGCTTACAGACACTTGCCCGGTTAGCTCAGTCAGTAGCATGCCTGCCTGTTGATTCATAGGTTGTGAGTTCAAGCCTCTCTTGGGGAAAACTGAAAAAGTTTTTCAAACTAGACATGCTAAGTACCACTGACCATAACATTAGCAGTCCTCACAGACACATGTCTGGTTAGCACAGTCAGTAGCAAGTTTGCCTGTAAATCCTGAGATCCTAAGTTCAAGGCTCTCTTGGAGAAAACTACTAAAATATTTTCCAAATTGGTGTTTGCATGCACATCCACCAGGTGGAGCTCGGGTGCCCCGAAACAGTTTCTGAAGGTTCTCAAAGCATCCACAGGGGGGCACTTAGATTGTATACAGTATCCTTAAGAATGGCATGATACCCAATAGCAACAGGTATCGCCATCACCACAGGGCAGTTGCGTGATACGCAAACCCACCTTTGCTAACCTGTATCAAACCTGCATCATGATAACAAAAGGCATACCGTAAAACCTTGCCTATAAGCCTAACTCGCGTATAAGCCGCACCCCGAGTTTGGGCTGATCCTATAAGCTGCACTGGCGACCTGAATGTACCGATTTTAGTACTGTACCATAGTGGCAAAAACTCGAGTATAAGCCACACCCTGACTCTGGGCCGATCCTATAAGCCGCACCGCCGATCTGACTCGTGTACTAGCCGCGGCTTCTATGCGAGGTTTTACGGTAGTATGCATTGCATGATTCACCAAATTCTAGCAACTTTGAGCAAAACTTTAAGTTGATTAATGGCAGGTTTAAGCGACCTTAAGTTTTTCAGGATTAAAGCTTGCTCCAAGCTGCTTAAAGCCCGAGCGCCCCTATATATAGGGCTGAGTACCTGTCCCGACTGCACTCTGACTGTTACTGGACGTGCAGTAAGATCTGTGGGTTTAAAGAATGCCAGTTATTAACTTAGAATATGCATAAGCACCATCTAGTGCATGTTGTGTAGACTACTGGTGTGTAGAATCTATTGTCACGTCCAAAGACCACCATGGACATGGGAAGTTTCACACCTTCCAATTTTACCCTATACTCACTCGCCAAGCTGAGGTCTTGCTAAAACCTGTGAGAAGTATCAGGTTAGACCCAATTAAGGAGTTAATGACTCTAATGGCTGGGTGGAGGATGACAGGTACAGGCTAATAGGGGACAACTGGAGACCATTAGCTCAACTGGGTGGATGACAACCATACACGGCAACTTTTAGTTCTGAATTGGCCACATAATGACTTCATGCGGCCCTGACCACTTTTTTTTCCTTAAAGTGTTTTTTGGGTTGAATGATAACAATTACATAACGATTTCACTTCACGGCCGCATACTCCTTGAACACATCATGCCCCGCCCCCCCTTCCAAAAAAAAAAAAGAAAAAGGGGGGGAAAATCTGAAGAAGAGAAAAGAAAAGGGAAGAAAAGAGGGCAAAGGGAGAGAGATGGAGACAATATCATATAACATTGTTTGACCTGGAGGGGGGGGGGGAAGGGGGCTGAGAAATATTGCATCCTAAAATGCATGAGAATGCATCATTTTACATCCAGACCATCCAAATTGTCTAGGGGGCATGCCTCCAAAGCCCCGTAATATGGCCGCATTGCTTCGCTCGTGGGAAACAGACAGTCACTCCAGGTTGGCCAGGTTTGGGCCCCCCCCTCTAAACAATCCTGGATCCGCCACTGGCCACACAAGGGTTGCATTAAAGCATCATTCTTACCCTAGGGTTGATACCCTCCGAAAGGATCAGCATGATGCACTGATGCAGCTCTGGGTCACTCACTGGGGCTGCATTGGTGCATCATTATGGCATCTGTCGCATATTAGCGACATGCATCCTTAAAGGGTTAAGCTTATGATAGAGGGTGTGTCTCTTTCTCATCATACATAGTGAATAGGATACAGTAAGAGGCAGTTCACTGGAAACAGGTCAGGCGTTTTATTTTGATAACTTGGATTACAGATCCGCCTCCGAGATTTTTGGCTTTTTTTTTTTTTTTTTTTCCTTTCCCCTTCGAGATTTTTTGAGAATTTTCCTTAAAAAAAAGTACATGTTGACCAGCAAAAGGTTGAATAAGGCCTTTCAGATTGGGGATATTGCTCAACATATCTTCCTTAGATGACCCCAAAATAAGGGTTTCCATGCCTTTTTTTATTTTTTGTTTATTTTTCTGCCCTTCGGGAATTTCTTTGATACGGCTCCACCCATAGGGCATCTTTTTTTTTTTTTTTTTTCTCTGCCCTTCAAAAAAGTTGGAGCCAAAAGCCCTTAATCGTAGTTATCAAAAAAAGGTGGCCTCATGGTGATTCAAGGAAGTAAGGATATGGTATAACTAACTGTATTTTATGTACATGGCTGTATGTTGACGCAGTGGACTGAGCACACTCTCCTACTGTGGGTGTTAGTCAGATATGATACACGTGACAAGCTGCATCAGTGTTATAAGCCTTGGACAATGGTAATTACCCTGTCCTTGGCTTATATCACTCATACAGCAAGTCACTTGTATCATATCTACCACATAAACTCATGCATGAGGTAGCAGATTCAACTCAGAGCCTCACTCCAAAAAGTTAAAGCTGGGCCGTCAGGGAATAAGTTCAGCATTTTCCATACATGGACTAAAATAACAGTTCCACCAGAGGGCAGCAGTGTTTGGACAGGGGACCATGATCATTTTCCAGCTCCAACATATTTACCTTATCTTGTGCCTGTAAGAGCAGAGCTCCCAGCCCTGAAGAGCCCTCCTGTGAATGAAAACTGAACTATATCCAAAAGTGCTTTTGGCCTCACTTAAACCATGACGGTCAAGCTTTAAAGCACCGCAGCCTGCAGTGGTAGGGGCTGCCTGATGGCCACTTGGTGTGCTAACCCAATACAGTGCTGCCCCAGTGACAGCCATGCTATCTGAGGCGAGTAGCTCGGCCGATAGCTCGGCCCGAGTTAGCCTGACTGCTAATCACGCAGTCAGAGCTGCTTAGCCTCTAAGGGGCACATGTTGCTTCATGCCATTTGTCATCATGGATACAGCCGGGCGAGTAGCTCACCAGTGCTGCATTCATGTATTATGCTGACCCTCGGGGTACATTGATACGTTTCTGAGTGGTCGGCATGATACATGAATCCAGCAGTGGCAAATTGCTCTCCAGGGCATCATGACGACCAGGGGCATGATGCATTAACCCTTATATTAGACTGTGGTGGGAAAGTGAGAGTACATATAACGTCATTCTTGCTATCTAGAGTCTTGAGCTATAAACCACAATGGTCTCGAGCCACTATGGTCTATAGGACATCACCCATTAACCCTTTAAGGATGGATGTTGCTAAAAGATTTGTCGTCATGATGCAACAATGCAGCCCTGGCTAGTAACTCGCCGGTGCTGCATTGGTGCATTATGACGACCCTTCGGGAGTGTCTCAATCCTGTAAGATCGGCATGACACTTAAATGCAGCCCTGGCAAGTTGCTTGCCAGGGCTGCATTCTTGCATCATGCTGACCAAGGGCAGGATGCATTAATGCACCATACCGTCCTGAAAGTTGTTGGACCAGTCCGGGAGAACTTGGTTGAAGAGGAGTGGGCTTGACCCTAGCTTGCCTGAATATGACACAAAACCAGAGGAAGATTTCCCTCCACAACTCACAAGGTGCCATGTGACCAACCTAGAGCCAATCCAGGTCAGTGTCTACAATGTTGCTAAGATGTGTCCCGAAGCTAGGCCCAGCAAAAAAAAAGATTTTTTTTTTCGCAGAAAAACACTCCCCTCCCGCTTTGGGCACAATGTATAACTCCCTCTGTCACCATCATACAGAGTTATACATTGGGATGGTTGAGGGTGAGAACATTTCACCAAGAAAGCGTACCCAATGCCGTCCTGAAAGGGTTAAGGCTGTTCAGGTGCTAATCCCGGTCAGCGCTGACTGATTTATTCAGCACCTTAGTGCTGTGTCTGGTCCCTGGTCAATGTGTGCGGCGTGTCACCGCCCGGCAGGAGCGGTCTCCGACCCTCACATGTGTTTTAATGTATAGAAACCCCTCCCCCCAATCCCGAAGGCACTGAGCCTTACTCATCGACCATACACACATAGCATGGTGGTACGTTGCCGCTTTATACCGTTGGTCGTCATGATGCATGCATGAATGCAGCCCTGGCAAGTAACTCTCCAGTGCTGCATTCGTGACTCATGCCAACCATACAGGGTTGAGACATGCCTGAAGGGTCGGCATGATGCAGCAATGCAGCGCTGGCAAGTTACTTGCTAGGGCTCAGTTCAATGTGTGCAGGCATGTCACTGCCGGATAGGACAGGTCCCCGACCTCACATGTGCAGGGATGCCAAGTGTTACGATTTCTTCGTAATTTTACGATTTTTGCCCCGAATTACGGCCATTACGATTTCTGGGATTTCTATCCACGCAGGGTGCGGCCATTACGATTTCAGCCCTCATTTAACTAATTACAAGGGCATTTTAAAGTACATGCTATTGTTACGATTTTTGTTACAATTTCCAACAAAAATATGTTACGATTTTGGGGTTCAAAAATCGTAACAAATACGATTTTGGGGGTAGGGTAACTTGGCATCCCTGCATGTGTCTTATTGTGTAGGGATCTAACTACAGGGTAAATAGTTAGTGTAGGTTCACAGTAGAATCTACTGTAGCATGGATTTACCGTATGCAGCCCCATAAAAGGCTAGACAGCTCCTACACGGGCACAACATTTAGTTTAACATTAAATCAACATTAAATCATCATTGACAGTCTCCTGTCAATGCTGATTCAATGACGTTCGGGCACGGGATCTCACATAGACATATCATGTCAGACTGTGTCTCACGACCCTGGTCCAATGTTTTTGTCTCTGACCGGGTGCCTTCTCTGACCAGATGTCATTTGGGAGTTTAGTTATCTTCTACCAACAGCAGGAGGCTAATTATAGTTACATAAAACCTGCCATAACGTTTTTACAAATCATGATATATATGAGTATATGTTAAAAATTAAAAAACACTTCCTTCTGACACCAGGTCAGAGATGGCACCCGGTCAGAGACGGCACCTGAGTAGTATTGTATGTATCGGAACGGGACTATAGTTAAGTACTGTTTATTACTCAATCGACCTGCAGCCAATCAGAGGCCTCCCTTTTGGCGGGAAATTCAAAAGCAGCCAATGAGAGGCCTCCCTTTTGGCGGGAAATTCAAATAGGTCACGTGACCGGAAGTGACCTACTTCCGGTCACGTGACCTTTGGGCGGGAAATTCAAATAGGTCACGTGACCGGAAGTGACCTACTTAAGAGGGTCACGTGACCACCATGTTGGCGGGAAATTCAAATAGGTCACGTGACGGGAAGTGACCTACTTAAGGGGGTCACGTGACTACTAGGTTGGCTTTCAAAATAAGTCACTTGAGATTTTGATGGATAAATAAATTTTAAAAAAGAAAAAAAAAGCAAGCTGAAAAAAGCTTGCTAAAAAATAATTTAAAAATGTGGCTCTTTTTTTCTAGGGGGAGAGGGGCACTCTGGGGGGCACTCTTTAAGATGCATGGGGGGGGAGGGGGGGAGGGGGGGGGGGGGAGGGGCAGGGTTTTTTAAGAGTGAGACTCGCTTCTCTGCCCTCTCTAAAAGAGAGGGCAGAGAGGCGAGTCTACTTACTATGAAAGGTATCATGATCGCGTTTATGATGATGTGCATCATGATGTGACTATCTTACAACCCTATGAGAAATAAGCAAGACATGGGCGTACTTACACGGGCTATTTGTAAACTAATTTCTCTTGAATCTATTAACAGCTCACATTTTTTTTCTTAGATGACATCTGACAGCTGCTTGCTAGGCTAAGATATTGTTAAATAAACAACTTGGAAAGCTAATTACAGTTTTCTGGCTTGAAATATAGTCTTTCAACAGACTTTTTTTCTCATCTTACACAGAGGCAAATATCAGAGACACCCAATGGCGCTTAAACTGCTCTCAGCCAAGGGTCGGGCACTGCTGGACTATAATAGACGGGTCAAGGACCGTTCTACTGTGGGTCAGGCTAGGTCGGACATTCAATAACGCGACTTTAGCAAAACTTGCTTGAAAGTCTGACCATGCGAGATCCTTATGCCCCAGTCTGTCAATGCTGTCCAGACTTTCAAGCAAGGTTGTCAAAGACCTACCTGTCATTGAATGTCCGACTTAGCCTGCCTGACCCTCAGTAGAACGGTCCTTGACTCATCTATTATAGTCCAGCAGCGCCCGACCCTTGTATGAGAGGGGTATTGACACCATTGGCTGACTCTGATAATTCGCCTGTGTGCACGAGGGGAGGAGAGGGTTTACAGCTTGCGCTTATAGAGCACTACTAGTGGAGGTTTGGATGAGGAGGCTATGACATATGATGTTTGTCTTAAAAAAATAGCCATGGCGCATGTCGATGTCGCTTAATTATGCTCATATCTCATGTCGATTTTAAGAATTGCTCATGTCACCTGTCACTGTGTTTTTCAAGCTTCATGTCAAATGTCACTAGGCTTCATCTCGACTTTAGTGGTCCACACTGCTGCTGCTGCTGCTGCTGCTGTCGGTGCTGCTGCTTGTGCTGCTTGTGCTGCTCATGCAGCAGCTGCTGGCTGCTTGTGCTGCTGCTGCTGCTGCTGACAGATGCTACTGCTTGTGCTACTGCTCGTGCAGCAGCTGCCAGCAGCTGCTGAAGCAGCTGTCAGCAGCTGCTGGCTGCTTGTGCTGCTGACAAGGTCATGGGGGCTGCTGCTGACGATGTCACGGATGCTGCTGACAAATGCTACGGCTTGTGCTGCTCGTGCTGCTTGTGCTGCTGAAGTCGCTGCCAGCTGCTTGTGCTGCACGTGCAGCAGCTGCTGAAGCCGCTGCTAGATGCTGCTGCTTGTGCTGCACGAGACTGAGTAGCCGCTATTCGGCGTTTCACTCCTTATGTACCCTGTCCTAGTTAATCCTCTTAAACGGCTGAAAAGGCTCTCTCAGCACAGAGACTCTACTCAATGTAAGAGATCAGTTAAGTAAGTTTTCACATGCCACCTGACTACTGCGGGAGGGTTTAGACTTAAGCAGCTTAGTGCACACACGTGTCTGTTAGAAAAGCTACCTGCACACCTGCCTTCCTTTTTCACTAGTATTTACCCCCTGCTGACTTATAAGGCACCTATACACGCCTTCTTGCTTCTAGAGCTAAGCTGACTGGCAGCTATTTTAAAAGAGAATACTCGTTACCTGTATAACGGATAAGGGGGTTATGAGATTAGCGTGTGTATACAAAAAAAAACAAAAAAAAAAGCTACAGGGGGCGCGTGTCTGTCTGTGAGGTAGAGACCATGTGGTAAGCGACTCAAGTGTAAAACAACAGCACCTCCTCTTGTCGCAGTGAGTGGTGTGGACGGCGGCTGGCTAGTTGAATTTAAGCGTCAGCTTGAAAGATAAGGCCAAATAAAAAAAAAAAGGTTTGTTTCAGGTCACCCGACCAACCCTAGCAAAACAGGGTCGACCCTACGTTTTTTTTTTTTTTTAAGCAAGTTTGAAGAAAATTTCATATTTTTTTTACTTTTTGGGTCATTTTTAGAATTTCCACGGAGGATGGCTAGTACTTTCATGTTAAAAAAATAAAATAAAATAAAATAAAAATCCGACCTACCGACTCCAGTCTTTCTGCCCATGTTACCTGAAACATACCTTTTTATTTTTTTTTGGCTTAATCCGTTCACGGGCTGGCGCGTCACACCTGTCGTTAATCACCCCCTGTAGTCTTTGTATACACAGGTGACTCGGCTTTATCTCTTCACCAGCTATAATCCCATATACATGTAGCGCACGTTACACTCGTTAATTCTCTTTTCATGCTGATGGATTAGGGGTGGAAGGGTTCAGGTGAAAAGCGATTTGATTCTCTCTGGAAGAGGGTTGGAGCTCTAGGTGAAAACAAGCTTAGAACATCCAGATTAGCTGCTCTCTCGGCTATATAAAGAGCTTCATTTTTTCTAATCTCTGCCCACTTCGTCTTGTTGTACACTATCAGTCACGAGGCAGACGCTGGAAGTAGCAGATGTTTGCAGTATGGTTTACACAGAGGTTACCTGCTAATAGGATTTTGTCAGAATAGGGTGAGTTGCTATTAAAATGAACATTTTAAATGGGTTGTTAATATGGTATCTGATGTTAATGAGCTAACACCTAACATTGAGGATTATGACCTCCCAGAGGGGCGTCTCGCCAAATTCTCCAGTCTTGACTATAGTCTTAACTGTCTAAAGACTGTGGAGCACGTTAATGGGTGGTCTCCTTACTAATTTCACTTGACCAGGCCGGCAGGGTCAACTAGGCTAGGTAATTACAACCACAAGGGCGGCTACTCAACATGCAAGTAGACCTACTACTACGAGATTGTCTTTTGACCACTCTGCCGCCGCCTGCTAGTCTGGCGATTACATGCTCTAGTATAGTTCTCCGCTCTTTTCGTCAGATGACGCCACAATAGGGTTTTTGTACATTTCCACGATACTCGCGAACATTTTAAACGCATAATGACCTATAATAAGCAACAAAGCACACTTCTAATATATTGAATATAAGAAACATGTCAACGTTGTGTATTTCTGATAGAATGAGGCAGATTCTTTGAAATATCAACTAAACTATAGTGAGATTGAAAATACTACACCATATCTAAAGCGATATAAAAGCTATATAAAGTCAGAACCTCTGACGGATCGGTAGGATCACTCAACCATTCGTCCTCGAAAGCAACACACGGTTCCCGTCCAACAGGACTTTGAGCCTTGACGCTTTTGAGGAGGATTGATCTCATGCTGCTTAACATGTGGTGTAATTAATCAACACCGCGGCCCCTCTTTAGGGGCCACACAATAAACAAAGAATAAAAAAGGGTAGGACTTAGGTTTAAAGTGAATCTCCCAGGATTTTGGCGAGGTCGACAAAGGAGGAGATAACAGATTAAACTGCAGGAGACTATACGCAAACCTTGATACTCTCAGAGGGGGAGCTCCATATTGCGGACCTGTGGTCAAGGTAATTACAACCACAAGGGTGGCTACTCAACATGCAAGTAGACCTACTACTACGAGATTGTCTTTTGACCACTCTGCTGCCGCCTGCTGGTCTGGCCATTACATGCTCTAGTGTAGTTCTCCGCTCTTTTCGTCAGATGACGCCACAATAGGGTTTTTGTACATTTCCACGATACTCGCGAACATTTTAAACGCATAATGACCTATAATAAGCAACAAAGCACACTTCTAATATATTGAATATAAGAAACATGTCAACGCTGTGTATTTCTGATAGAATGAGGCAGATTCTTTGAAATATCAACTAAACTATAGTGAGATTGAAAATACTACACCATATCTAAAGCGATATAAAAGCTATATAAAGTCAGAACTTCTCACGGAACGGCATCTGCAACAGATCACTCAACCAGGTGTCTTGAAATGCCACACAGGGTTCCCGTCCAACAGGACTCTGAGCCTTGTCGCTTTTGAGGAAGGTTTGATCTCATGTTGCTTAACATGTGGTGTAATTAATCAACACCGCGGCCCCTCTTTAGGGGCCACACAATAAACAAAGAATAAAAAGGGTAGACCTTAGGTTTAAAGTGAATCTCCCAGGATTTTGGCGAAGTCGACAAAGGGGTAGATAACAGATTAACCTGCAAGAGACTATACACAAACCTTGATACACTCAGAGGGGGAGTCTCATTTTGCGGACTTGTGGTCAGATCTATCCCTTCTAGGGGGCAGGTTGCATGTCGTAAATGTCTACTACAGACATTGGGATATATTGTTAATCTTACTCTAGGGTCTCCATAATTAGACCCTGAATCCGTTGTTAAACGGGTGTGAGGGGGTGGTAACTAATACTTATGAGATGTTAGCTTAGTTCATAGTCTCCTTACCAATTTTCACTTGACCAGGCTGGCAGAGCCAACTAGTCTAGGTAATTATAGCCACAAGGGCGGCTACTCAAGATCTAAGTAGACCTACTACTACGAGATTGTCTTTTTGGTCCTTCTGCTGCTTAGTTATTACATCCGCCAGTCTAGCTCGCCACACCCTTTGAGCAGCACCACCATTGCCTCGGTAAAAGTGTAGGGTGTGTGCTTTCCACCTTCAGGTATCCATAGATTCGATCACTATCACCCCCCTTGAAATGACTTCAGCTGTTAATTAGGGCGTAAAGCCACCAACCAAGTCCCTGTCAAAAGATGTGAATAACGAAACGCGCTAGTATAGTTCTCCGCTCTTTCGTCAGATGGTGCCACAATAGGGGTTTTGTACATTCCTACGATGCTCGCGAACATTTCAACGCATAATGAGCTACATAGGCAACAAAGCGCGCTTCTAATATATTAAAATATAAAAAACAATTCAATATTGTGTATTTCTGATAGAAATGAGGCGGTTTCCTTAAATACCAACTAAACTATAGCGAGATGAAAAATACCACACCATATCTAAGGCTTTATAAAAAACTATAGAAAGTCAGAACCTCACACGGATCAGCATTCTGTTTGCAACGGATCACCCCTGACCCACTGGTCCTCGCATGCCACACACGGCTCTGCCGTGTTTGAGCTTTGAGGTATCACCCATCAAGTGATCCATGCTGCCCAACATGAAGCGTAATTAATAGCTGCTGTTGCATAGCACAGTGGCAGCATCTAACTAACTCTAAAGAGTTAGTCGGCCCCTCTTTAGGGGCCACACAATAAACAAAGAATACCCTGAATCTGGGACCTGCGGGCGAGGGCCCCAACTGTGAAGTCATTATTGGCCACATTGGTAATATCAATTAAAACTTTAGACAACACCCACCTTAAGTATCATTAACGGACAATATCAATGAACTCAGCATCCGCCTGGTTACCACATTTAGCACCAATTTTACAACTCACAGGGGCCACACTAGCCTCACCGCGCTTTTTATTGCTCTGCTGATTTCTCCAATCCAAAACATGAGGTATCTAGTCTAGCTGTGAGCTCATTGGGCTAAACAAAAAAATAATCCGTGTTCAGGTAACATGGTCCAAAAAAAAATAGGGTAGGTCTACGTCGCCTAAGGCGACGAAAAGCGCGTCAAAGCGTTTACAGGGTTCGAGCCCGCGAGCTGCTCCTTGGGGCTGCAAAAAACGCTTAGACACTGAAATCCCATAGGGAAAAAATTTTGGGTTTTTGGACTTTAGGCCTTAATTTGAGGGTGATCCCGGGCTGATAGAAAAATAATTCTTGGACGAGCGGATAGCTCTGGATCTCTTTTATCTAAAACAGCGAAAAATTGATTATGGTTTCGCCGCAATTCATCCGACGGGGGGTAATCAGCCCCCCCCTCTGCCAATCAAGGCAGTGAATCTTGGCGACCGTGCGATCACTCACGGCCACCGCGACGAACCGACAGAAGAGATCGGCATCTTAGTATGATTCGTGTGACCTACTTAGAGGCTCACACGGTGGAGGTGTGTCCGGCGTTCGGCGCGCTGATTGGCTACTGGTGGGAGGCGCTGTGCCGCGTCAAGAACTTCACCTATTTGGGGCGGCTGTTAAAGGCGCACTGAGTTGAGGTGCACCTTTAAGCAAGAGCGCGATCCGGCCTAGTCTTGCGGACCTCTGTTTAGAGAGTGTAGCAAAGCGGCTATGTCGCGCTCTCCAACCACAGGCTTAACAGTGGTCCGCAAGACGCGTGCACACACAGACCGAACAGACACACACATACCCACACACCCACACACTCCTATCAGTGAGACGTCTAGCAGATTCGGGAGAGGCGACCAGGGAGGTACTCTCGGCTAGCGGCCACTAATTGCCTGTTTAGATAAGGCACAGAAACAAGGGTGATGACAGACTACGTGTTCAAGCAGCCAACATGCCCTGACACTTGATAATGGATGTGGACCGCTAAATTCGATATGGTGACATGACCATTTCTTATAATCGACAAACGACATGAGGTCTAATGACAAGTGACATGAGGCCCAAAAAATCATAGTGACAGGTGACATGAACATTTCTTAAAATCGACATGGGATATGAACATTATTAAGTGACATTGTCATGTGACATGGTCATTTTCTAAGATCGACATTCGACATGGGGACCCCCTATCCAGAGCCCCTTGATAGATGACAGCTGTTGTGTGTAAGAAAAGTGCATGCCTCACAATCAAAAGATGATAAAAGGCTTTATCCCACTCGATGTGGGTTTTGAATCAAATATCAAGGGATCAAATATCAGATCGATATTTGACGTCGTCAAGTGATATCTGACGTTGTCAATCACTTTTACTATGTAGTCAAGGTCGTAAAAACAGAGCCCCCTGATTGGTCAACAGCATGAATGAAAGTTGCATCTCAAACTTTTAATACTCGGTATGGGGCCCCGTGGGGCTGGGACCAATATTTGCAATTTTCGGAAATACTGTCGAGAATTTCTAGATGGAAACACCTTGTCTGGGGTAATTTGACCTCTACTCTTCGATATTCAAGTAATACTCAAGCTATTCTGACTCTAAACATGAGTAAAACGGTCATTTACCAGCGTTATCGGCAGCGCCGACATCAACAACTGCTGATCTCCCTTGGTTACATGACCCAGCTCCGTTTCTAAGGCCTCATGGATCGGGGCCCTGAAGGGGGATCTGCAGAGGCCCTATATCGGGCCCTAGATATGTACATTATATTAATATCTCATAACTTAATTTACTCTAAAATCTTTTGATAGTTCATAACCTTGACCCTTATCTCCTTTTCTCGCGGGATAAAGATAGAATTTGGTTGTTGGCGTGGCCTCTCGTAGATATCTGCTCTTCTCCACGGCACCTCTCGAGCCCCCTGCGGGGCCTCTAGGGGCTGCTAGACGTCTCTCTGCTATGTAGTGTGGGATGTAAAAGAACCCTTGTCTCGGTAAAAGGGCCAATAGATTCGATCACCATCACCGCTCTTGAAATGACCATAGCTGTTAACTAAGGCGTAAAGCAACCCACACACCCACACACCCACACACCCACACATTTTTCTGTATGAGCCTTCAGACCTCAAGCTGCTCAGTGTACGGGACTAGGTTTTGTCATAGGCCCTACGGACGCTACTCAAGGTAAAAAATAAGAGAGCTGTCTCACCATGACATTGGGCTGGCTGTAGTTTTTTATGTTTCGGTACCTACAACCAAAACAGCCAGTACCCGCCCCAGGGCTTCATGTCGCACGCGGGAAAAGTATAACGGTGGCGCCAACTGTCGGAATAGCGGGTACACTACGTCAGTAGTTCTTTTGTTCTCCGCTGAGTGACTGGGCGAAATGTAGTCGGTAGCTCTATTTTCTGTGCACTGTTCTGTTCATTTTCTACACTTAACACTTAAATAGACCGCGTGTTTGTACAAGCTAACCGTTTTTATCAGTGCAAAAATTAAATAAGCATCGGATAGAACACTAAAAAATGAGAAAGTAATCCGGCGCTTAGTATAAGGCACCAGTTTTATCATGAGACACCGAAAGTCTGGTTTTTTTAAGGTGGATAAGACAGTCGACTGAGAGCTCCAAACTAACCAAAAACGTACCAGAGGGAGAACGTACCCGACAGGGCAGGGGCCTTCTACACCCCGGCTCTGATTGATGAGCAAGCGACAAGTGCTACAGAGGGCCTATTCCTCTTTTGAGGTGGGCCCGAAATTGAACAAAAGAATAAACTCAAGAAAAAGCCTTAGGCTTAAAAGAGTTGTAGATACTGATTTTAACGAAGAAGTCACATTCATTAGTTTACAAATAGCCCGTGTAAGTACGCCCATGTCTTGCTTATTTCTCATAGGGTTGTAAGATAGTCACATCATGATGCACATCATCATAAACGCGATCATGATACCTTTCATAGTAAGTAGACTCGCCTCTCTGCCCTCTCTTTTAGAGAGGGCAGAGAAGCGAGTCTCACTCTTAAAAAACCCTGCCCCTCCCCCCCCCCCCCCTCCCCCCCTCCCCCCCCCATGCATCTTAAAGAGTGCCCCCCAGAGTGCCCCTCTCCCCCTAGAAAAAAAGAGCCACATTTTTAAATTATTTTTTAGCAAGCTTTTTTCAGCTTGCTTTTTTTTTCTTTTTTTAAATTTATTTATCCATCAAAATCTCAAGTGACTTATTTTGAAAGCCAACCTAGTAGTCACGTGACCCCCTTAAGTAGGTCACTTCCCGTCACGTGACCTATTTGAATTTCCCGCCAACATGGTGGTCACGTGACCCTCTTAAGTAGGTCGCTTCCGGTCACGTGACCTATTTGAATTTCCCGCCCAAAGGTCACGTGACCGGAAGTAGGTCACTTCCGGTCACGTGACCTATTTGAATTTCCCGCCAAAAGGGAGGCCTCTCATTGGCTGCTTTTGAATTTCCCGCCAAAAGGGAGGCCTCTGATTGGCTGCAGGTCGATTGAGTAATAAACAGTACTTAACTATAGTCCCGTTCCGATACATACTATACTACTCACCTGGTCAGAGACGGCACCCCATCAGAGACGGCACCCGGTCAGAGACAAAAATATTGGCTCAAGGTCATGAGACACAGCCGTCAGCTGCCACTTTACCACATATATCTGGGAGGAGAGGAGGTCATAGCTGCCGCCATTGAGTCGAATTTAGGGTTTTGATTTGAACTTGTTTTATGTAAACTGTACAAGTTGGGGGTATGGCCTGCATCCATCTGATGGAACCAGCAGTGATTCTGTTGGTCAGACTAGATTCACTTGTAAGTTTAATATTGTGAACTCATAAGTTTAATATTATAACAGTTTAATGGCTCACCGACGTCAGTGGAATAGACCCATAAGGATACTTTGGCAAATGAGAAAGAGATGAGCAGGGTTATCACTGAAAGCGATCGAAATGTGTGTGTCTGTATTTACTGGGGATGGAGCAAGATGGTAGACTGTTATTCATCATTCATGTAAAAAAAAAAAGTTCATTACAACCAGTGTTGGCTAGTCTGAGAATGATTAATAAGTTTCTGTGCTGATAGCAGCAGTAGGGGGTCGTGGCTAACTATTATTGCCGGGCCCCCTATAAGGTTGCTTGCCAGTCTTAGAATGTTTAATAAGTAAATTTGTTAGTAGGGGGTCACCTCTGGCCTATTGTTGGTATGTTTAACCCTTTAAGGATGGCATAATGTCTTAATGCATCATGCCCTTGGTCGTCATGATGCAGAGATGCAGCCCTGGCGAGTAACTCGCGAGTGCTGCATCTAAGCATCATGCTGATCCTACAGGGTTGATACACTCCCGAAGGGTCAGCATGATGCACCAATGCAGCACCGGTGATGTACTCCCTGGGACTGCATTGGTGCATCATGACAACTAATGCCATCTTTTAGCGACATCTGTCTTTAACGGGTTAACATGGACCCCTATAAGGTTGTTTGCCACACACAGTTGTTTGTGGAGGTGGACAGGCTCTTACCGCCCACTGCTCGTCTCAGTGCGTAAACACACAGCTGTAGCCTGCCCCAGGTGGTCCGGTGACAACAGGCCAATCACCTAGAGCTCCTGAGTAACCACAGCAGCAGTTACAACAGCAGCAGCAGCATCAGCAGTAGCATCAGCAGCAGTAACAGCAGCAGTAACAGCAGCAGTAACAACATAAGCAGTAACAGCAACAGCAGTAACAGCAGCAGCAGTAACAGCAGCAGCAATAACAGCAGCAGCAGTAACAGCAGCAGTAGTAACAGCAGCAGCAGTAACATCAGCAGCAGTAACAGCAGCAGCAGTAACAGCGGTAGCAGTAACAGCAGCAGCAGTAACATCAGCAGCACTAACAGCAGTAACAGCAGCAGCAGTAACATCAGCAGCAGTAACAGCAGCAGCAGTAACAGCAGCAGCAGTAACAGAAGTAACAGCAGCAGCAGTAACAGCAGCAGTAGTAACAGCAGCAGCAGTAACAGCAGCAGCAGTAACATAAGCAGCAGTAACAGCAGCAGCAGTAACAGCAGCAGCAGTAACAGCAGCAGCAGTAACAGCAGCAGCAGTAACAGCAGCAGTAACAGCAGCAGCAGTAACAGCAGCAGCAGTAACAGCAGCAGCAGTAACTGCAGCAGCAGTAACAAGAGCATGAACAAGAAGTGCTGCAGTATTAATATTGGAAATAGTTATACATGTCTGAGTGCAAAGTTTTTCCTCTGCCACGAGACTGCTGTTCATCATGCTTGCAGACACAATGTTATAACTTTAGGCTAATATACCCTAATTAACCCATTAACCGGTTGAGGTCGACATGTTGCTTAAAAGCAATTTTGTTCATAAATTGTTGTCAGGATTACACCCAGGGGGGACATTTAATGGTGCTAGCTCAGGTGGGTAGGACAGAGCAGATAAAAAAACACTTACTAACCTTTGAAAATAGTAGGAGTGTCTTTTTTCCTCACCTCATAGATTAGATCACTTATCTCATAAGTAGTATAGTATGTATCGGAACGGGACTATAGTTAACTACTGTTTATTACTCAATCGACCTGCAGCCAATCAGAGGCCTCCATTTGGTCACGTGACCCCCTCATTTGCATAATTACGTAATAGGCCACGCCCCCTCATTTGCATAATTACGTAATAGGCCACGCCCCCTTGATCACCAGCCAATCAGGGGCCACCATTTGGTCACGTGACCCCCTCATTTGCATAATAGGCCACGCCCCCTTGATCACGTGACCCCCTCATTTGCATAGTAGACTACGCCCCTTTGATCACCAGCCAATCAGAGGCTTCCATTTGGTCATGTGACTCCCTCATTTGCATAATAATGGATCACGTGACTCCCTCATTTGCATAATAGGACCACACCCCCTTGGTCACGTGACCGGAAGCGCTCTTTATTTGGAAAATAGGCCACACCCACTTGGTCACGTGACCTGACCCCCTCCCTCATTTGCATAATATAGACAATAGACAGACCACGCCCCCCTTTTGGTCACATGACTTGGACTAGCCAATGGGAGGCTTCTATAAGGGGGGAGGGGAGGGGGGGGAGGGGGGCACTTTAAGATGCATGGGGAGGGGAGGGGGGGGAGGGGGGCACTATTTATGGGGTGGGCGGGCACTTGGGGGGGAGGGGGGGCCTTTGGGGTCTGCTCGGGAGAAAAAAAAAAAGATCTGATCTCTAGGGATTCGGAGGTGACTGTAGAGGAGTTTTTCGGTGACTTGATGACTTTCAAACGACCGTGCTGATAGTTGATAAATTTGACTTTTTGACTTGAATATTTCTTGCGATTTTGCGACTTGTAAGCGAAAGCGAAAGCGACTTTGCGGCCCGTAGCCCCTTAAATAAAGAGGTGACTTTGTAACCTCAGGGGGGAGATCCTTCTACACCACCACAGAAAGGATCTCGGTTGATTGACTGTACTTTGACTTGTTGTAAACAAAAAAAAATCAATGAATAGAACGACCCTCTTATTGCTAACAAAGGAACGACTTTTGAATTACACAAATGTGACTACCCTCTTTTTGTAGGGGTTAGCGGTAACTCGACTTGAATTAGAGTATTAGGGAGAGCAAAACGCGACTACACTCCGTCAAAGACTGTCGTCTTACGGACCGGATAACAATAACCCTAGTTACCTCGGTTACTGTTGATGACGCGTAATGAGCAACGTCGTCAAAATTAAGCTGACGTCAGCGGTCGGCTAGCCAGACAGTGTTTTTTTGTCAAAATGACCGGAGCATGTTACGTTGCGGTCGCTCAAGAGACGGCGATGCATCTGGTCACGTGGATACTGAAAGAAGGTGACCTGACCCCCTCCCTCATTTGCATAATATAGACAATAGACAGACCACGCCCCCCTTTTGGTCACATGACTTGGACTAGCCAATGGGAGGCTTCTATAAGGGGGGAGGGGAGGGGGGGAGGGGGGCACTTTAAGATGCATGGGGAGGGGAGGGGGGAGGGGGGCACTATTTATGGGGTGGGCGGGCACTTGGGGGGGAGGGGGGGCCTTTGGGGTCTGCTCGGGAGAAAAAAAAAAATTATCTGATCTCTAGGGATTCGCTTCCTCTCTACCCCCCTTTAGGGGGGTAGGGAGGAGGCGAGTCGGAGGTGACTGTAGAGGAGTTTTTCGGTGACTTGATGACTTTCAAACGACCGTGCTGATAGTTGATAAATTTGACTTTTTGACTTGAATATTTCTTGCGATTTTGCGACTTGTAAGCGAAAGCGAAAGCGACTTTGCGGCCCGTAGCCCCTTAAATAAAGAGGTGACTTTGTAACCTCAGGGGGGAGATCCTTCTACACCACCACAGAAAGGATCTCGGTTGATTGACTGTACTTTGACTTGACAAAAAAAAATCAATGAATAGAACGACCCTCTTATTGCTAACAAAGGAACGACTTTTGAATTACACAAATGTGACTACCCTCTTTTTGTAGGGGTTAGCGGTAACTCGACTTGAATTAGAGTATTAGGGAGAGCAAAACGCGACTACACTCCGTCAAAGACTGTCGTCTTACGGACCGGATAACAATAACCCTAGTTACCTCGGTTACTGTTGATGACGCGTAATGAGCAACGTCGTCAAAATTAAGCTGACGTCAGCGGTCGGCTAGCCAGACAGTGTTTTTTTGTCAAAATGACCGGAGCATGTTACGTTGCGGTCGCTCAAGAGACGGCGATGCATCTGGTCACGTGGATACTGAAAGAAGGTCTACCTATAACCACCACGCTAGTTTGAACGTGGCGGGTATGAGTCATCATGGGGCCCTTGACGGGTGGGTCCTCCCCATGCAGCCGTATGTCGAATTTAAGAAATGCCCGTGTCACACGTCACTAAGGGAGAAAACGTTTTTTGAAAATATTTAGAACCCGAATTTGAGCATTCTGGTACATTTTTAAGGACCCAGACACCGCAAAGCCGGGTACCATCCAAGAAAAAAAAAAAAAAAAAAATTGGCGAAATGGTTAGGCTTGAAATGGTACTTTTCTGATGCACTCTTCGAACATTTTTTTTTCCTCATGTCACTATGGTCCATGTCACATGTCGGACTCAAGAAATGCCCCATGTCCCATGTCACTTAGATGTCCGTGCCCGTGTCGTCGTATCGATTTTTAAGAAAATGACCATGTCACCATATCGAATTTAGGGGTCTAGTGACATCAGCATGTCCGGCTATCCTCCACAAATTTAGCTCTAAAATGTTTACTTTTTTTTTGGGCCGATTTTTCATCATTTTAAAAAAAAACAATAGGCTGTTGAAATGTTTGCTGTTGTAAATAGAAACAAAAACAAAACAAAGCGCATGGTAAGATTATGTCACATTGTAGTCGCGGGTCCGCTCGTTGCTTATCCAGCCTCTTCGTGGATCCGCGACTGCCAATGTGATCATATACTAATCACCGGCGTTTACGGTATTATATACTAAGGTATGAGACAGGTCTTACAGAAAAGGTGTCTAAAAAGCCCTGTGACCTGATTGAAATGACGTCAGCGGCGTCTGCTCGTCAGTGCCCGGCTGTAGCCCGTAGGACATGTCATTCTGCTTTTCTGGATGTTTTGAAATATTTTGATTTAACTGTTAATACCTGATAACAAGCCTCTGAAGCAGTTTTTGATCGAGTACCTCTTCTCTACTTTTCCATCGATTAGCTGCTTCAGCAAAAAAAATCGCGCGTGCGCGGTCTAGTCTAGATGACGGAGTCGCTAAAGCTCTGTTTAGAGAGTGGAACTTGACCTTGACTATAGACTCAGTACTAACTGAACGCCCCCCGAGGTCACCCCTCACGTGGGTATATGTGCAAGCTCGGGTTCTTCACTTTACGGCTTGACTAAAACTGAGACGCGTCCATGATAAACTCTAGCCCTTTTTTTTTCTTTTCTAGGATCGAGAGAGAGATTTTAAATGGGGCGGTTATCTAAATAGCGTGGAACTAAAATCAGGCTGCGGCAGATAGTATCTCTGCGCACCTCAAGACTCAACGTAACTTTCACTCTCCAGCAGAAGTTTAGTTGTCACTAATTATGGGCGGCGACCGTCGTGCACCGGCGGATATTGGAGAGTGTTGGAGAGCTGAACCTTACAGACATATAAATCAATCGCTCTGGTGGAGACAAGTGTCGGAAATATCTCGCCATAGATTGGAACCAAATACTTATCTAATGGAATCGTTATCAGTTTTCAGTTTTCTTGCCGTACAAAATTTATTTCCCACTCTTCACGTGGTGATAGCTGAAGGTCACTCGTCGTAGGTACGTGTGACCGGGGAACACCCTTTTTGGTTTTGGCGCGGGTTGACATCAGATTTGTACCGTACTGTCGCGATTAAGGGCTCTGAGGGAGTGCTTTTCAATTCGGTGAAGTTCTTACTCAGGAGCTATATACAAGCCAGGCGCTGGCGCTTATTCAAAGTCGCGATTTTAGTGCTTGAGAAAAAACATTTGGAGGCTCTTATACTCCGGCGCTTATACAAGACTGGCGCGCTTTCAACACTAGTTGCTTTATCGCGACCGTACGGTATGACTTCGGTGTCACAAGGTCCCAAACTCCAAATAAGGAAGTGAAACGACGTCGCCTGTCTACCTCGTGCGCGTCATAGCGTCGTCGAAAATAGTGTGACGTCAGCTTCTCTCAGGCGGCTAGGAAGTCAGTTCGACAAAAATGGCTCACCGAGTTAACTTCGTGCCCGTTTCTCGATCTATGATCGATGCGGCCGTGGAGAAGGAATTCGTAGCCGCGCTACAGAGAGAGGAGGCGGAGAGACAGAACTTCGTGGCCGTTTCTCGATCTATGATCGATGCGGCCGTGGAGAAGGAATTCGTAGCCGCGCTACAGAGAGAGGAGACGGAGAGACAGCGGACTGCTGCTGAAGCAGAGGGTGTGGCCGATGAGCTGATCACGAACGTCACTGATCAACTCATCCGACAGTGCGTGGAACAAGTCAAGCAGCAAGTCTGCATGGAGGAAGGTCTACTGCCCGCCGTGCTGGGGGAGCTGCTGCAGGACTACCACGCGTTATGACCACGCCCTCCGCTTCAGCAGCAAGGTCCCTGCGACCCTCTCTACTAAACGGTCCTTTTAAGGACCAACCACTGATCACAAAAGTTGAAAATCAATCTCAATATAATATACGCATCAGAAAAAAACCCTAATAGGCTCTACACTGAAACCCTGTTGAGTAGGTAGATCGGGTTGGTTTTTTTTTGGTTTTTTTTAGGAAGGGCAATCAGGTCATCGTGTGGAGGTCATCAGGTGTCCTGTGTGCTGTCTGTCTGTCTGTCTGTCTGTCTGTCTGTGTGTGTGTGTGTGTGTGTGTGTGTGTGTGTGTGTGGGTGTGTGTGTGTGTGTGTGTGAATTTTATACAAATACAATTATTCATTCCTTTCAGCAAGAAAATTAGCTCAATGTAATCATATGATTTTAACTGCCCTACTTATCAGGGCCTTGACGACATCTGACCGCCCCCCTTTTCAGGATCTAAATGGAAATTCACCGCCACCGCTTTTCAGAGTCGTGCTGCAGTGGTTATCCAATACATGGCGGAGTGCCATTACCTAATTCTTTTGTATGTAAAAAAAACAGCACTGATAAGGGTTTTAATTAGACAGATATTGGTTCTACACTATCAAAAAATAACCCCTCAGCGCTTTAATGCTAAAGGTAGCATAGTGCTTTAATGCGCTACGCCCTTTGTCGATATGCCGGTGTATGCATGCATGCAGCCCTGGTGAGGAACTCTGAGTGCTGCATTCATGGCTTATGACGACAACGGGCACTGCACATTAAAGCGCTATGCGACTATTAAAGGGTTAGATCCAGTCTTGCTCCAGTCATCTCGAATGCTATACCCAGAGTTGGTGGTCTGGTCCAGACTGCTGTACACAGATTGTGGACGGGATGGCGGGTTGCTGCCAGACTATCCCCCTGGTACGATATGCGGCTGGCGCGGCCGAGACTGTCTTATATGATGCTGAGTCTAATTATGTATTAGATACCCTACGAGTAACTGAGAGTATGTCAAAATAATCACGGCAAACTGACTGGCGACTTCATAGGACCATAGGGCGGTTATTATTACATAACTCAGTAACCTTCGGTTATGTGTTAGATAGAGTACACTTGGACACGGTTATTCCATATACCCACTGCCCCACAGGGTCAAGACGAGGTGATTAAATAATAAGACCCAGACGGGTAAAATAGCCAAAGTCAACAATGACCTGTTTTTTAGCCAATATGGACAAAGAGACACGGGGTGCTGTACACAGCTTGTGGACGGGATGGCGGGTCGCTGCCAGACTATCTCCCTGGTCCGATATGCAGCCGGCGTGGCCGAGACTGTCTTATATGATGCTGAGTCTAATTATGCATTAGATTCCCTACGAGTAACTGAGAGTGTGTCAAAATAATCACGGCAAACTGACTGGCTGCCTCATAGGTCAGTTATTATTACATAACTCAGTAACCTTCGGTTATGTGTTAGATAGAGTACACTTGGACACGGTTATTCCATATACCCGCTGCCCCACAGGGTCAAGACGAGGTGATTAAATAATAAGACCCAGACGGGTAAAATAGCCAAGTCAACAATGACCTGTTTTTTAGCCAATATGGACAAAGAGAAACGGGGTGCTGTACACAGCTTGTGGACGGGATGGCGGGTCGCTGCCAGACTATCCCCCTGGTCCGATATGCAGCCGGCGTGGCCGAGACTGTCTTATATGATGCTGAGTCTAATTATGTATTAGATGTCCTACGAGTAACTGAGAGTGTGTCAAAATAATCACGGCAAACTGACTGGCGGCCTCATAGGTCAGTTATTATTACATAACTCAGTAACCTTCGGTTATGTGTCAGATAGAGTACACCTGGACACGGTTATTCCATATACCCACTGCCCCACAGGGTCAAGACGAGGTGATTAAGTAATAAGATCCCCAGACGGGGGGTAAAATAGCCAAGGCAACAATGTCCTGTTTTTAGCCAATATGGACAAAGAGACACAGGGGGTGCTGGGAGTTGGCGACAAGGGGCAAGACGGGCAAGACTACTTCTCAAAATAGACAATGACAATGGCCAAGACCTAGTTCTTAAATTCGACAAGGCCCATTGGCATCTCTTATATTCGACAAGTGACACATGTGCCCCGTCTGTGGTCCTAATATAGATTTTCTAAAAAGTAAATTTTCTGCACCGTGTGACAACGACCGATCAGCTACATAGCAGAGATTTCCCCAACCTATTTTGGTTATTTTTCTATTCAGTTTTTGATCAGCGCACTATATTATCGTGGTTTTTTTTTTAAAATTTTTTAATCATAAATAATATGTAGACTTGGAAAAAAAAAAAAAAAGAGAGCTGACACGCAAACTCCGACTCTCCCCCCCTCCTACTCACATGTCGCTGTTTTGTCACTAAACCCAAAGACCCACCCACCCAGTAGGAAGGGGAGACGCTTGTGAACGTTCCCTTAGGCCTCTATTCTTTATTTATTGTGTGGCCCCTAAAGAGGGGCCAACCAACTGACGCTGTCAGTTGGTTATATGCTGCACAACATGGGCGTAATTAATTACGCCTGGTGTTAAGCAGCATGGATCACTGTGGTTTGACAGACTGACCTCAAAGGGCCCCCGTTGGATGGGGGCCCTTGTGGCACATCGAGTCAAAACGAGTTGATCCGTTTTTCAGATTATCGACTCGGCGAGAGTTTCTGACTATCTATCTTTTATAAAGCCTTAGATATGGTGTGGTATTTTTCATCTCGCTATGGTTTAGTTGGTATTTAAAGAAACTGCCTCATTTCTATCAGAAATACACAATATTGAATTGTTTTTTATATTTTAATATATTTAGAAGCGCACTTTGTTGCCTATATAGCTCATTATGCGTTGAAATGTTCGCGAGCATCGTAGGAATGTACAAAACCCCTATTGTGGCGCCATCTGACGAAAGAGCGGGGAACTATACGTGACCTGAACCCCTCCCTCAGCGCGTTCGTTATTCGCATCTTTGACAGCGACTAAGAGACGCTCAAACTGTCTCTTATTTAGTTTGAACTTATCACAAATTTGTCTTTGATAGGTCGTAGATTGACTTCTGACTTTTTTTTCTTTTTTAGTTAGAATAAAAAACAAGTGACGCCAACACAGACCTGCGCATTAACGCGCTCCACCGTCTTCAGAGGGTTAAGTCTATAGTACAGTAGATTCTACTGTGTACTTACACTAACAGTGCTACATATACATACCTGAGTCATAAGTGGGGGGTTTTTGTTGTTTTTTTAGGGAAAAAAAGTGATCTACTCACCCAAACCGCTATTAGTAGGTAACCTGTATGACCCATACCGCAAACATCTGCCTCGTGACTGATAGTGTACCGGTGGTGAAGTGCTGTTGCAAGAACAATTGAGGCTCTTTATATAGCTGAGAGAGCGAATGGCCTAATCTTGTTTTCACCTTGAGCCCCCACCCTATTCCAGAGAGGGTATCAAAAATCACATGTACACGTATATGGGCTTATATCTGGTGAATAGATAAGGCGAGGCAACTGTGTATACTAAGACTTCAGGGGGCGTTTTAACGACAGGTGTGACGCGCCAGCCCGTGGACGGAGCTTTTGTTTTCACCTAGAGAGGGGATCGAGAGTGTATACAAAGCCTACAGGGGGTGATTAAAGACAGGTGTGACGCGCCAGCCGGTGGCCGGATCACCGCATCTTCTAAGCTTTGTTTTCACCTAGAGAGGGGATCGAGAGTGTATACAAAAAAAACCCCTACAGCGGGTGTTTAACGCGGCCGGCTGCCTACATGCTATGATCTAAGCCTGTTTTCAGCTAGAGAGGGACCTAAATCACCTAAACCCTTTCCACCCTTAAATCGATCTGATAATTACCATAAAGAGGAGTAATGCGCGTTACATGTATATGGGCTTATAGCTGGGTAAGAGATTAAGATGCTAGTCAACTGTGTATGCAAAAAAAACAAAAAAACTACAGGGGGTGTCTAAAGTCGATTGTCATGCGCCAGCGGGCGGACGGAAGTCTGCCACTCTAGCTGTGACTACAAGCGCGTGCGTGTGGTAGACAGCTTAAATCAAACACAAGTTAAGCTCCTTATAGCTTCCTACTGACTGCGGATTCGAGTGCTTGAAAGATGGTCTTTTGTTTTTTTCATCTATTTCCTCGGGGAGTCGAACAGGATTAAAGATGTAACAAACCCGCACCTACACAGGTAGACAGCTGGTCGCCTTCCTAGTGAGAGTTTTCCTCTTGAGTTAAGAAGCTTATCTCGGAGCCTAGTACATAAGCGAGAGTGAAACATGGGTCCCACACACTTCTTCTACCACCTTCAGCATGGCGTCATCAGGAATCACTCTATGTTCTACCGAATGTGAGCAATCCCAACACTACTACAGAGCCGCGACAACACCACACGAGGAGACGTCCATGTTTACTGATGAGTTAACAAGTAGCAACGTGGAGGTTGGTTTTTATCAAGATTCGTACGGGTGGCTGGAAAGTGTGAGGGCTACTTCTGCAGCTATTGCTGCTGCTCGTGCAAAACGTGAAGCTCGTATCGCTGTTCGTGCTACACATGCTGCATACGAAGTTGCCAATGCTGCTAACAACGCTGCTGTTACTCTCGCCGCTGCTGCTCGTGCTGCTAATGTTTTTGCTACTGTTTCCGCTCTTGCTACCGATGCTGCTGCTACTGATGCTGCAGCGTCTGCTAAAAGTGCCGCTGTTGCGGCTGCTGCTAGGGCTAATGCTATTAATGCTTGTACAGCTGCTAAAAAAATAGCCTGTTTTGCTTATGCTAGTCGCAGTGTCGCTGTTATGGCTATGGCTGATGCACATAATGCTAAGTTACGGGCTGTTGCTTTTGCTGAAGATGCTGTTGATGCTGAAGATGTTGCTGCTGCTGCTGCTACTGCTGCTGAAGATGCTACTGCTGCTGCCGCTGCTGCTGCTGAAGATGCTGCTGCTGCTGCGGCTGCTGCTCTAGACACCTATGACGCTGCTGCTACTGCGGCTGCTGCTCTAGACACCTATGACGCTGCTGCTGCTGAAGATGCTGCTGCCGCTGCTGCTACTGCTGCTGCTGAAGATGCTGCTGCCACTGCTCTAGACACCTATGACGCAGCTGCTGCTGCTTTTGCTGAAGATGCTGTTGATGCTGCTACTGCTGCTGAAGATGCTACTGCTGCTGCCACTGCTGCTGCTGAAGATGCTGCTGCTGCTGCGGCTGCTGCTCTAGACACCTATGACGCTGCTGCTACTGCGGCTGCTGCTCTAGACACCTATGACGCTGCTGCTGCTGCTGAAGATGCTGCTGCTGCTGCTGCACTAGTCATCTATGACGTGGCTGCTGCTCTAGACACCTATGACGTGGCTGCTGCTGCTGCTGCTGAAGATGCTGCTGCTGCTGCTCTAGACACCTATGACTAAAACTTAGTAGGAGTTATTTTACAAACACTACTGCTACCTATGACTAAACTTAGAAGGTGTTATTTACAAACAAGAGAGCCACGTGGTGTTGTTTACAAACAAGGAGAGCCACGTGGGTGTTGTTTACAAACAAAGATAGCCACGTGATGTTGTTGTGGCCTATCATGCCAATGAAGGGGACACGTGATCAAGGGGGCGCGGCCTATTATGCAAATGAGGGGGTCACGTGACCAAATGGCGACCTCTGATTGGCTGGTGATCAAGAGGGCGTGGCCTATTATGCAAATGAGAGGGTCACGTGATCAAGAGGGCGTGGCCTATTATGCAAATGAGGGGTCACGTGACCAAATGGTGGCCTCTGATTGGCTGGTGATCAAGGGGGCGTGGCCTATTACGTAATTATGCAAATGAGGGGGCGTGGCCTATTACGTAATTATGCAAATGAGGGGGTCACGTGACCAAATGGAGGCCTCTGATTGGCTGCAGGTCGATTGAGTAATAAACAGTACTTAACTATAGTCCCGTTCCGATACATACAATACTACTCTCATACATGCAATCATCCATAGATGCGGTCACTGCTGTATTGCGAAGGCAGTATCTAAATATCCGTCCCACTATGAGGCAGATTTCCACTTTTTGTGGATGACTCCTCGCTAACTTGAGGCAGTTTCGTAGGGTACTACGTATGCCTGGACATTAAACAAATCAATCAATCAATTTCCTCAAAAGATGATTAAGAAAGCCCGATGTCTGCTCATCAGTAACATGGCACATGATTGACCAGAATTATGTGTACATGTTACACAGTCTCTGATTGGTCAGTCATGGACCTGACTTGACACATGCCTTCTGATTGATTGCCTAGACTTCGTACAGTTTATTCAGCATGACAGCTGATTGGTTGCCTAGACTCCCTTCTAACCCCTGCCAGCTTGTGTGTGTCCTAGTAACGGTTGTAACCTGGTAACGGGCGTATCCTGGTAACCTAATCTGTAGATGATGAGGCGGCAAGAAGCGCGCTAATCTGACCTTGAGGCAGATGTACGGCCAGAGGTCGAGAGCCAGAGTGAGGCGCAATCTCCACTCATCATGCCTGCAGCTCTAGTCTACAGCATCCACTCACCAGGGGCTGCGGTGTAGAGACCGGACTACATCATGGCCATATTGTGGGGGTTTCCCTACAGGTGAGGGGTTTCCTACAGGTGAGGGGTTTCCTACAGGTCAGAAGTTCCTCACAGGTCAGACATTCCCTACAGGTCAGGGGTTCCCTACATGTTGGGGATTCCCTACAGGTTGGGGATTCCCTACAGGTCAGGGGTTCCCTACAGGTTGGGGTTTCCCTGCAGGTTAGAGATTCCCTACAGGTTGGGGATTCCCTACAGGTTGGGGATTCCCTACAGGTTGGGGATTCCCTTACCTAATGGTGGGGAGTAGCGTTATCGCTGACACCCCACCTGAGCAGGGACCCGCTGCCCCGTGCCGATATCAACACAATCAGGACCTTGGCCTAGTGGTGTAAGCAGCTTGACTAGGACCAGCGTTATCCCTGACGCCCCACCTTGGCACCGCCCGGCCGCCCGGTGCCGATATCGACAGGTTGTGGGAGATAATTGCCACATAGGGAGAGGAGGTGAGCGGGCCTGATGCTTGTCTGCTGCTGATAAATGAGCCCTTAACCCTACTGCTGCTGGTCCATGCCTCGAGTTTCCTGATCATTTTATACACTGCATGAAGGTTGGCATCTAAGCAAGATGCCTGCGTTCATGCGGCGTGGATGTCTTATCAAAATTTCAAGTAAAATTCATGAATCGTTACATAAATACAGAGCGTCACTCAAAAGCTTTCTCATTTTCTTTTTCATTTGTGGTAGCTTGAAGCTTCACTAGGCCTCATGTAATATTTCACCGGGTTGTGAAGTAACTGTCGATTTCAACACTTTACCAACACTGCATGAATGTTTGCGTTTAAGTAAATCATAGATGCCTAAGAGGTATATTCTAAGCAACTTTAAGCCGTTTTGATGCCAATTAAATGTCACGGAAAGGTCATCATCACATTTTAGTGGCTTTAACTGGTATTTCCTAATTTGCCTACTCTTCAGATTATGGCTTAATTTACTAATTTTGAAGTGCACGCTATAATTCCCCTATTGAAAATACACCATAAAATGCTATACTTGGGCCACATCTGAACCTCTAATTGGGCTCTTATTGCACATTGATGACATGGCATTGTGCCCTATCCTCCAAAATTGGTATTGTACTAACATTTGAAACACGTTTGACACAAAATTTGAAATATGGAAAATATCAGACCATGTCACTTTAAATTGACTTAAATGCAGACATTAGTGCAGGGCAAGCATCTCTGTTTATGCAGGTTAATCAGGGGAATAGTCTCATATGCTGTTATAGTCTCTAACATTGGTTCTTAAAGGGACTCGCAGGACTACTGATGTGCTATTGACTTTTGCATATAACTTAGGATTATGTTAGTTTGATACATTATCTAATAAAAAATCAAAAGAAATTGCCATGTCACGGTACTAACTTTCATGATAGAGCCATTTGAGCAAAGGAGTACCTTAACTATAGAAATGAATCGGAAAACAGCATTTATACATTATCTATCATGAATAATCCCTTTCTTCTATTGAGATTGCAACCAAACCTTTGGAATGTATAATGGACATCTGTACAAACATTTTAGGACCAACAAAACAGGGGGTAACGGATGAAATGAGAAAGGCATGAATTCTGGAAGAATATTTCTTTTGCCTTAACTATAGGATCCTATGGGTGTCCTAGCAGTGAATATATATGAACAATGGAGGTACACTGTCAAAATAGCAGATACAAATAGTTGATTTAGGGAAAGTGGTCTATGTAGGAGAATACGCGTTTCATGAGCTTCGATTTTTGCTGCCAGGTGGCTTCTGTGTAGGAACCAGCAATTCCCTTTAATGTCATATTTTACATCTTCCTCCTCATAATATTCAACATACATCAGTATAACAGTCTCCCTAGAAGGGCTGATTCTTTGACAGGAAGTTCTGAGCCTCCATTTACAATATCATATATTCAATGTGTTTCTTAGAATTGCCTTTTTTCCCTAGAGTTGTCTGAGCTCGGTGAGTTTGACATAAAAAGCTGTGGTCTCCCCGCGTCCCCTGGGGCCCCTGTCATACACAGGGCTCCGTACACTCTCCACGCTACCTCATACTGAGCTCTGCACCAGGCTGTTATCATGATTTCCTTTTAAGTTTAAAATCTCTCATTGTGATTAGATTAATACTAATTTCAATGGAGGTCATTGAGCAACAAATTAATGAAATATTTGGTATATTTTGATAAAATCAACAAACAAGGGAAGTAGTTTCAATTTTTGACTTGAATTAATGAAATGTTTAAGAAATCGTATCACATCATATTTTGTGATTTTTATTTGAATCATTCATTTATCCTGATTGGGAAATCAGAGTATATAATTCAGAACCGACTGGATTACTATTCGGTCACTATCTTATACAACAAATGAGTTTCATTATCATTTTTGAATAGGTAGCTTTTTTATTAGTACACACAAGAGGTTCTCTACTAATGTACCACTGATAAGTATTTCACCGGTGATGCTTTCATGTTCTGTGATTGGGTTTATGCACTGCGGGGTCAGCATGATGTAATAATGAACAGGTCCGGTAAATGGAGGAAAACCCTCCCCAGAGCCGTTATTTACACCAGTGTTAATTTTCACAACGCAGGTGGGTGTGAAAACACTGCAGGGCTAGAATTAGCAATGGTTTTGCATGTAGCATAGACACTGCAGGGCTAAAATTAGCAACGGTTTTCTTATAACCCATTTGCTGAATTTTCTATCAATTTGCTGTTAAATGTTTATATCCCATAAGATAGATTAATGTATGCTCTTGAATCATACATGGGGAATAGTGAATCATACAGGTGATTGCCATGAAATCACATATAAATAAGCTTTTTCTACAGACTTTCCCTCTGTGCTCCTCCATTTCACCCAGCAGGCAGTGAGCCCTGGAGTGTTTTCACACCTACCTGCGTTGTGGAAATTAACAGTGGTGTAAATAACGGCTCTGGGGAGGGTTTCCCTCCATTTCCTGGACCTGATGAATGCAGTGCAGGCGAGTAACTCGCTGACTCTACATGGCAGGTCTCCCACTCGCCCCACACTCCCTATATGCTCACTATATTTTCAGGATCCTCCCTATATAGCTCTATATTTTGAAAAATGCCCTACTTTCCCAATTCTGAAAATCCTGAGGTCAGATTTTTTTCAGTTCAGAGTGTGCATGTATGATGTATAGATGTATCAACCATATCTTGGATATGCCCTATATTCGCCAACATTCACCCTATAATTGCAAAATTTTAGCCCTAGAATAGAGTCTAGGGTGGGAGGCCTGACATTGGTGCATCAGAAAAGAATATGAATCCCTGAGATTTTATGCCTCCCCTATTTATAATACAATCTACCCTTAATAAACAACAGATTATAAATATCTTCATACAAAAAACAGTCCTGGAGACAAGAATACAATAAAAGAAATGGTAAAACCTGGTATGAAAAAGTAGTTTAGTGCAGAGATTGTGGATGCTCTGTAAACTATGCGTGGAGAGTGAGTACAAGATGGCGGCTTGTAGCTGTCTATGCTGATTAACCGCACGCCACATGCGGCCTCTGCCTCCTGGTTTTATCACGGACTGTAAACGTAGACATTTTCCGATATATATTTTTTCGCGGATTCGCTATAAAGTACAATTTCACATGGATTTAAGTTGGCAGATTTTGAAATATGGTAGTCAAATAACTATGCTGGATAAATATTTGCACTGTATTTTTCATTAAAATATGTACAGTGCGAAATGAAATATGTTAACAGTGCTTCTTTCTGCCCTTCACTGAGGGTGTGTGTGTGTTGGGGGAGGGGGGTCTGCACTGACTGAGGGCATTAGGTGAGGGCACTGACTGAGGGCATTAGGTGAGGGCACTGACTGAGGGCATTAGGTGAGGGCACTGACTGAGGGCATTAGGTGAGGGCACTGACTGAGGGCATTAGGTGAGGGCACTGACTGAGGGCATTAGGTGAGGGCACTGACTGAGGGCATTAGGTGAGGGCACTGACTGAGGGCATTAGGTGAGAGCATTGGGTAAGGGCTTCAGGTAAAGGAACTAGTTGAGGGCACTGACATAGGGCACTGGGTGAGGGCATTAGGTGAGAGCACTAACTGAGGGCCTTAGGTGAAGGCATTAAATAAGGGCACTGACTGAGAACAATATTTGACACTGTACATCTCACTGTGGCCTGATGGTTGCACCATTGCCTATTGCACTTTAATGCCCTGCACATACCCTCCCCAGCTTCATAAACGCCTGGTCAGCTGTTTTATAAAACCGAATAATTGGAGTCGTGGCGGGTTTGGAGCGACTCCAGTTACATGTGGGCGTCAAGCCCTCAGTGTAACTAAGCCGTCCTCGACACGGAAATTAAACCATGCAGGTTTTACTCGGGTTGGGTTTGGTTCTCACTCCTGCAGGATATTACCACCTGCTGCACCTGCCGCCCCAAGAGGTAATTAGTACTCAGCTAGAACCAAAGAGCTAATAGTACTAAGAGGGTCCACTTACCAGGTGGAAGACTGCCTGGACTTACAGTACAGCCTGCATAACACACCCAGCCCGTTTTCACAGGCCACTCAGCCTGGGATACAGGGCTGTTCATTAGCAGGACTGTGTTTTCACTATACCTTTTTTATAATCATATTTGCTAAAGATAATGATATTTGCTAAAGATAAACTCACATAGAGGATATAGATCAGTACATCACCCTCCAACTAATGGATGCAGTATGTGCCTGGTCTACTGCAATTTTGAATAATTTCATGTTTAAATTGGTATTTTATCTGATGGGACAACCATAAGAGCAGGCATAACAGTTGCCTCTGCTTGGAGAAGGTGTGAAAGCCTGAGCCCCAGCCTGCTGTACCAGGGTCATGTGCTGGGAGAGTGTGAACAACCTGTATAAACACCCTGCCTGTAAAGACTCCCGGCCTGTTAAACCAGCCTGGGTAGCCTGAATTAGCAGGCTGCCTGGAAATACAGGCCAGGCTGTATCACTGGTCTAGTCCTCCACCTGATTACGCTGTGTGAATGTTTGCAGTTAAGTATATATCATATATGCCTAAAGTAACGCTTATCTAATCGCAGAAGATGCCATTTAAAGCCACTTAAATGCCGTTATGACCTCTTCATGACATATATACATGGCATTACTGAGCTCTAAGCTGCTTAAAGTGTCCCTTTGAGGCATCTTAAATTTGCTTAAATCTAGATATTCAAGCAGTGTTAGTTGTTCTCCCAGTGTTAGGTGTTATCATTGCACCACAGCAATCAAAATACCTCGGTATACCCAAAAAGGTGGTTATGCAATTCTGAAGAAGTTTTTATATTTTTACCCATTTTGGTCAATTTTATGAACTTCGTAGAGGTCGTCTAGTACTTTCATGTTTAAAAAAAACAAAAAAAGAAACGACATACCGACCCTACATTTTCTTCCCATGTTACCTGAAACAAACTTTCTTTTTTTTTGGGGGGGGGGGGGGGGGCTAATATTGCTTATAGTGTAGCTCCAACATGCATTAGCTCTGATCATTCTGTAAATTCTAAATATTGAAAATCTTAATCATGATTGAGAAAAGTAGAAATAGAGCAGATTTCTGATACTGAAATCACACTGCAAACATTGGTTCTGATTAGATTTGCTCCAAATATAACCTGGCTATAAAAAATAGCACAGAGAAAAAAAACAACAAGGTACTAAAAATGGTTATTTCAGCCACTAAGTTGTATCTAAGGTTGAGTAATTAGGTTTTCAGTGGGCTGTATGGGTTGTACACTACATCCACCAGGGGGCGCCATGGGCATTTGGGGGACAGGAAGTTTGTGAGTGGACCCTCTTATGATTCTTTGCTCTTTGCTATAACCCTGTAAGGGAAGTATGGCACTTTAATGTATCTGAGCCCTTTCGTTGCTATGTGTGCATCAATGCAGTTCCAGTGGGTACCTCCGGGGTTGTGCTTTTATCATGCAGACCCTATGGGATCAGCAGCTATCATTGGTGCATCATGCTGCATTAGTGCATCATGCTGCATTAGTGCATCATGCTGCATTGGTGCATCACGCTGCATTAGTGCATCATGCTGCATTGGTGCATCACGCTGCATTAGTGCATCACTCTGCATTAGTGCATCATGCTGCATTAGTGCATCACGCTGCATTAGTGCATCATGATGATGATAACTTATCATAAAGGATGATGATAACTTATCATTAAAGGGCAAACAGAATCTGCTGATGTAGCAAAGTAGGTCAAGTTAACAATACCCTCACAACTCCTACAGACTCCTCTTTAACCCTGTAAGGACGGCATGATACTTTAATGCATCATGCCCTTGGTTGTCATGATGCATAAATGCAGCCCTGGCGAGTAACTCGCTTGTACTGCATTCAAGCATGCTGACCCTACAGGCTCGAGACTCTTCCAAAGCACATCAATGCAGCACTGGCGAGTTACTTGCTGGGGCTGCATTGGTGCATCATGGCAACAAATGTCATCATTTACCGACATAACATCCTTAAAGTGTTAACCATCTGAGGATAGCAGCCCAATTGAATTTGCTTTTTTACTGTCATGATGCATTCATCCTGCATACATGCATCATGAATGCACCCTCTAGGACTGCATCACCTCAGTAGGGTCGGCATGATGCTTGAATGCAGAACAATCGGATTACTCACCAGGGCTGCATTCATGCATCGCGCCGATCTGCATAGTTTATCAAAGCAAACTGTCGTATTAAACCCTTTAAGGACGGAGTAATACCATAACACATCATGCCGTTGGCCCTCACCAGTGCTGCATTCAAGCATCATGCCGACCCTACGGGGTTGAGACACTCTCTTAGGGTCGGTATGATGCACCAATGCAGCACTGCCGAGTTAGTTGGCGGGGCTGCATTGGTGCGTCATGACAACAAATGCTATTTTTGGGCGACATCCATCCCTCAAGTGTTAAAGGGCTTATTGTGAGATGATATAACTGGTGTTATTGGAGGTATATACGGTGCCAATTATATGTCGATAGCCCTGCCATAACCCGATAGCCCTGCCAGTTTAAGGATGCATGTCGCTAAAAGATGACATTTGTCATCATGATGCACCCCTGGCAGCCCTGGCGAGTTACTCGCCAGTGCCGCATTGGTGCATCATTATGACAAAGGGCATACTGCATTAAGGCATCATGCTGGCCGCAAAGGGTTTAGGAATGCCTAATACATTTAAGGTTAAACATCATTTTATCGACATGATGCATGCATGCAGGCTTGATCATTTATTCCCCAGGTCCGCATTTAGACATCATGCCGACCCTACGGGGTTGATACACATCTAAAGGGTCGACATGATGCATTCATGCAGCTCTTGGTGAGCACTAGCCAGGGCTGCATTCATGCATCATGACAACAAAGGGCGCAGCACATCAAAGCATGATGCTGCCCTTAAGGGGTAGCACTGTAATCTGTGTCGTAATACGTTATAAATACCACAGTCATACCACATCCAGGGAGATGCGGTAATACCCCGGGGGGGGGGGCACTTAGTATATTTTGTATACACATGTGTGCGGCTGGCAAGGGTGCTTTTTCAGCAAATTCTCCCTAGCAAGGGTGCTGTTTTGAAGGAAAAGTGTCCCTAGCAAGGGTCTACTTTCAACAAAATCGCCCTAGCAAGGGTCACTTCTTCGCAAAAATGACATGTTTTTCACCAAAATGTACCACTTTTTCCCATTTTCCACAAAAATTTCCCAGACACGAGTAAAATGTCTCTAGAAATGACCCACTTAGTATATAGTTTGTGTTTTTTTTCCCGTCAAAACAAGGATTTTTTGGGCCAAAAGTGCCCTAGCAAGGGTAAGGATTGTCATAGGTCCAGCCGCACACCCGTATCAGAAAAGATTCAAGTACCCCTCCCGGGGGTAATACGTTATTACTACCTCATACAGAAATAAGATAATACTACAATATTACTACATGCAATGCCCATCTGCGTCAACTATCTCAACCATAGGCTGCTCTTGATTGCTACATGTGCAGGGACTATACGAGACTAGTGCGTTAAGCTATGGATGCCGCCATCTTGACTCAAAGCAATGCATTGTGGGTGGATTTCTTATCAGTACCCCTGTTTACTCCCCTTAATCAATGGCGTTGATGATGGGTTGTAAGACTGATAGTCTATACTGCACCCTTGCCATGATCCCCTATGTACTTTTCCTTTGTTCCAGGTGTGAGAGTAGCGGATTAAATTGGTAACCTGACTACCTGCATTTATATATGTCGTAAAGCCTAAATGTATACGGTAAAACACCCTCAAGGTCTTAAGCTCTGCTCTCTCTCTGTGTGCCTATCGCCAACCTCCGCCAGTAACTGGAAGTCAGCCATACAAACAGGCAATACCACCTTGTTCAGAATGCATTGCAGTGCGTTGGTCAGCCTGTTTATGACAGATCCCCGGCAACGGCTGGCTGTACCAGACCACAGTGACCAGCTCTCTGAGCAATCAGTTTCTAAACGGCATGTCGCTAAAAGATGGCACCAGTCAAAGATGGCACCCGGTCAAAGATGGCACCCGGTCAAAGATTGCACCCGCTCAATAATGGCACCCATTCAAAGATGGCACATGGCCCATAGATGGCACCTGGTCAAAGATGGCACCCACTCAATGATGGCACCCATTCAAAGATGGCACCCGCTCAAAAATGGCACCCGTTCAAAGATGACACCTGGTCAAAGATGGCACCCATTCAAAGATGGCACCCACTCAACGATGGCACCCACTCAAAGATGGCACCCGGTCAAAGATGGCACCCAGTCAAAGATGGCACCTGGTCAAAGATGGCACCAGGTCAAAGATGGCACCGGTCAAAAGATGGCACCCAGTCAAAGATGGCACCCCTCAAAAATGGCACCCACTCAAATATGGCACCCACTCAAAGATGGCACCAGGTCAAAGATGTTCACATTGGCCTGATCTGGTGAGACACAGCCAGAGTTAGTAGCCACTGGGAGGGCAACACCCCAAGCTGGCCTCTCTCTGCCTGTGTACCAGATGTCATCAGAGATTGACATCTTGTCTTCACAGCCGTCAGCCATGACAGGCGCACGTTACATCACTCTCCCAGCACAGTCTCTAATAACACTCTGCGCAAAGGTTTAGACTAAGGAAATCTTCTGTGTAAGAAGGGAGGAACACGGTACTACTTGTCTGCTCTCCTATTCCTATCACACACTGCAGTCTCCATACACCAAATATAGTTCTCCAGGAATATGTCCAATTTTGACCTTAAAAATATCACCAATACTTCTGAAACTTTTAAAATTTGTTATTCATACATTCCTTCAAATATTTGAATTGATTTATAGATGCACCCAGGCAAATATGAGCGTCAACCAATGTCCCCATTAGCACTTTTATACGAGGGTCAGGCACTGCTGGACTATAATAGATGGGTCAAGAGCCATTCTCGTGAGTGTCAGGCTATGCTGGACCTTCATCTAGAGCTTCTACTCACCCAAAATAGCTTGAGAGTCTGGCTATGCTGGATCCTCATGCCATAGTCTGCCAATGCTGGACTCTGGGGAGAGTCTCTTTTAGCCTACAAGAGTCCAGCATTGTCAGACTCTGGCATGAAGATCCAGCATGGCCAAACTTTCAAGCAATTTTGCTAAAGTTCAGCCTGTTATTGAAGGTCCAGCATAGTCTGACCCTCACTAGAATGGCCCTTGACCCATCTATTATAGTCCAGCAGTGCCTGAGCCATGTCTGAGAGTGCCAATGGCGAAATTGGATGACGCTGATATTTGCCTGTCTGCATAGATGGATATCTTAAAGCATGGCCTACGTGAGCTTTAAGGTAAACCTGCCACATGTTGGCGTAGTGTGGGTAGGAATGAGAGAATCTGCTAGGAGATTGGAGGCGACGCGGGTCCCAGCATTCATGGATCAAAGCCTGGCCGCATAATGAGGACAAGAAAGCGCTGACTCAGCAGGAATGTGGTGTAGGGTGCAGGGTGTGGGGCCAGCTGGTACAGGGCGCTGTGTGTGCTGTCATGTCGTGCTGCAGTATGGGGGCATGGTTCCTATAGCATGTACCCATGCTAGTGTCCCCACCCACTCTATATATAGGGCTTAGTACCTGCATAGGCTCCACTCTAACTGTTGCTGTAGGGGTACCATTGTCTACGTTGGTGCAGTTGGGCTATATCATACACCTTTTAGCCTACCTATTCAAAACCTCTTTAAAGGCCCAGTGCCCCTATATATAGTGCTGAGTACCTGTCCCGACTCCACTCCGACTGCCGCTGGAGGGGTACCGAGACCTGCGGGTTTAAGAGACCCTTAGCTGTTTTTCTAAACAGGCAAATTCAGGGGTGCTCTGCAAGCCGCAAAATGGGGGGACCAGCTATTACAAGACACTGTGATGTAGTGCTGCCAGCCTGGGGCAGGGTTTCTACTGAAATGGCCCCATACGCGGGGGTAGCTGTGTCACTTGTTGAATTCAAGAAATGCCAATGTCCCAATGTCAATTTTAGGAAATAGGTGTTGTCCCTGGTTGGTTTTGAGAATTAGGTCTTGTCCCTTGTCCCCAATCTCCAGTAGCCCCTTGTCCCTTGTCATAAGGGTTATAAAGGGCGTGACGTCATGTCCATTTTACCCATCTAGGGCCTAAGGCCAAAAAAAAAGAAGGTTTGTTTCAGGTCACCCGACCGACCCTATCTAAACGTGTGTTTTTTTTATCCAATTCTGAAGAATTTTTTTATATTTTTACACTTTTTTGGGGTCAATTTTAGATTTACAAAAGCTTGGGAAAATTCTTCCCATTTTTACACTTTTTTGGGTCGATTTCAGGTTATGTAAAAAAAAAAAGGGAAAAAAAAGAAAAAAAGTCCAACCTACCGACCCTAGAGTTTCCTCCCATGTACCTGAAACAAACTCTTTTTTAATTTGGCCTAACTGAAGGTACCTACGCTGCTTTACTCATTGTTTCTTTGATGCAGCTGTGCGATATTACACTCTAAAAATGAACTTGTCTCCAGACTCTTCAAAGTGATGGGCATAAAATAAACGAGTCAAAAACTCGTCTAAGTGTCAAGGAAGCGGGTCTTCTAGCTAGTGATAGAAGACCCATTGGCATGTGCCAGCCCAAAACCAGACATTTGCCAGCTCTAGATTCTATTTGTGGGATGGTAACCTGATAGGTTAGACAACTTTTGACTCGTTTATTTTATGATAGTCACTTTGATGAGTCTGGAGACAAGTTTACCTTTTCAGTGTTTACTACTGTTAGCCCACCTGCTGTCTCCTGCATGTATATGTTTGTATGTATACATATACTATTGTTGTAGGGGTACCTAGATTTGGGCCTTTTAATTCATTGTCTACATTGGTGCAGCTGGGCTATATCATACACCCGTAAGGCTACCTGTTGTTATCTAACACGGCTGGCGGCTTTGGCTGTACTCTTAGTAAGTTAATTGCTTCTCTAAAGAGTAAACTCAGGGTTGTTCTCCCCACCCTCAAAACTGGGGAGGGAGGTGGGGTGGTAATAAGAGGGGCAGAATTTGAATCTCTATAAGGTGTAAAATATATAGTGTTAAAACGAGAAAAAATCTTCTCTTTTTGTCTACTGTACTTTTTGAATCAGGAAATAAAAGCAGTCTAACAGGAAGGAGTAAAGCTTATCTGTAAGGAAACGAGGGGTGGTGCTCTGGATTTATGAGGGCTGGTAGTTTGGCGGCTCCTATACGGGACTAGCATATCCTGGTACTTCAGGTAGTTGGGGGCTAAACCCAATCTCCTCATCAGGCTAATCCCCTCCCCTCACACCTGGACCAAAGGTACTGATAAGAAATTCACCCATGATGCACTGCTCTGGAGCCAGGGGCCTAACCACAATGCATTGCTTTGAGTCAAACTGGCGGCCCCCATAGCATTATGTGCCAGTCCCTTATATCAAGGCGGGTGATAGTTTGGCAGTCGGTGGTTACCGTCATAGAGTAAATCCCCACCTCCCCTGGGTGCAGAGACAGACGGGTGACCTGACAGCACGAGGAGACAGCCGTGCGGTCGGGGGTCCTCGGTCTACGGCACAGGTTTTACCAAGACCCCACCTTGGCGAGTGACATGGCTATATGGGGTATCATGGGAAGGTGTGCAACTAAAAGTCCACGGTCAAGTATGGACGTGACAAAGACGTGAACTAGACTCTACATAGTGTACACGATATGCACTAGATGGTGTAACTGCATACCCTAGTGACTGTCGTGCACACTAGTGGTATATGGAGCCTATTTGGCACGTCCATACTTGACTGTGGACTTCTAGTTGCACACCTTCCCATGATACCCCATATAGCCATGTCACTCGCCAAGGTGGGGTCTTGGTAAAACCTGTGGTCTACGCTGTACGTCTGTCTTCATCTTGTTATCTATTCTAGTATCCACTCTGTTCAGGCTCCCAGTATAGTGGGGGACATAGTAGTAGTGTTATAGACAAGGACCGGTAACCCTTTAAAGATGGCATGATACCTTAATGCATCATGCCCTTGGTCCTCATGATGCATGAATGCAGCCCATGTGAGTAACTCGCCAGCGCTGCATTGAAGCATCATGCTGACCTTCCGGGGGTTGAGACACTCCACAAGGGTCTGCATGGTGCACCAATGCTCCATTGGTACATCATGATGACAAATGTCATCTTTTAGCGACATCCGTCCTTAAAGGGTTAAAGGCCACTACAGACACAAATAGATGAAGAGGTTGATGGAACTGACAAAAAGGTGATTAGGATAAGTAGAGGTAAATGAGATAACTCAGCTCACCAGATGCTTACAGAGTAGATTAGACGTGTTGCAAGTCTCTGTGTTAAGATGGGTTGATTTGATGACATTTTCGTTTACTGCACAGTTTTCTGCGCAGGTACATGCTCTAGGCTGACCATAGACCACCAGGGGACCTCTGAGATTTCTGCCATCAATATTACGTTTTTGAAGTGTTTGGGGTTGCCAGCTCTGCTTAAACCCAATATTACTAACTTTGTCACCATGATGGATGAACTGGTACCTTGAATTGCAATAATCTTTTTGTGATATCCATCATGATACCCATGATACCCATGTATGGGTCTACGTTCAGCCGTCTAAATCTCTTCCTATAATACACACTCAGAAAAATCAGCTTCATTGTTGCTGAAACCAGGTGAGAGTGGTTTCAGCGACAATGCTGCTGACTTTTTTTAGTGTGTAGCTCGCTGTTAGTGCACTACAGCGACAAATGAATCTGGCGCTTGAGGCGTCATGCCATCCCTCACAGGCTAGCACCCAGCCTGTCCCCAGCTCACGCCGGGGGGGGGGTACTCAGTATAGGAATGGGTACCAACTGCGGTAACAACCCCGAAGAGCTGTCGCTGTGCGCGCGTCGGAGCAAGAAAAAAGGCGGGTCGTTAATTGTATAAAAGTAAAAATCTAGGGCTCTCAATCACTGGAAAGTACAAAATCAGGGGCTGTCACAATAGAAATGAAAATAATGAACCCTTAAATCTCATACATGACTTGAGTGATCTATATAATTCCAAAATAACTTCGAATTTAATGGAAGAGGCCTCGTAACAGTGGGCTGTCATCTGATTTCTTAGAAAATAGGGGGCTGTAAAAATTATGCAAATTTTAAAGGGGCTGTAAAATAACCAAATAGTGGGGGCTGTAGTTTCGCAGTTGGTACCTAGCATTAAATAGTGACTACCTCCCCTGGGAGCTCACGTTGTCTGCTCCCTTACAGCCCATGTCACAGCATCCAGGCACTTACTGAACTTATAACGGCCGCATAGTGCGTCAATGCATCATGCCTCCCACCATCATGATACATGAATGCAGCCCTGGTGAGTAACTCGCCAGAGCTGTATTCAGGCATCATGCCGACCCTATGGCTTTGATACATACCCGTGCGGACGAATGCAGCCCTCGTGAATTACTCACCAGGGCTGCATTCATGCATCATGACAACGAAGGGCATGATGCATTAAAGCACTATGCTGTCCTTAAGGAGTGAGTGCCCGGGCAGCGTCATTCACCTCCGACACCTCCTGACCTTCTCTGCTTCTTTCTCATCTGACTTTTACTACATTGTTGGACATTCTGATTAACCATTTATTGACAGCAGGATATGTTTTATGTTCATCATTTTACACAGACGCAACCATAGTGAGCATCATGCCAAACATTCAGTATAAATCCATCCCGTAGGGTAGTCATGATGCATGAATGCAGCTTTATCTAGTTAATAACCAGGGCTGCATTCATGCATCATGACATGCATCATGACAACAAATTGGGAATATTTTTTACAGCACGATGTTGCCTTTAAATGGTCATCTCTGAGTGAGTTGAGGAATGTTTTATCGGAATGTGAGGAATGTTTTGTGAGTGAGAGAATGGGCCTTGTAGTTATGACGTGATTTGGTATTTGATCTCATCAGCTGGGCCCGGACCCCCCCCCCCCGACCCCCCTCCTATCCTGCAGCTGGTTAGAAGTCGCACCTAAATAACCGACTTCTAATGCTGCGCTCTTTAAGCGTTAATTGGGGTTACTAAAGTTAACCAGCACAGAGGCCCATCTAGAGGCGGGCTGTCAATGTCTAGGTAGCCCTAGGATAATTAACTCTTAAGAGTGACATGGTCCCAGTTTTTTCCATATTTTTAACCCTACTTAACCCTTTAAGGACGGATGTTGCTAAAATATGACATTTGTCAGCATGACACACCAATGCAGCCCTGGTGAGTAACTCGCCAGGGCTGCATTGGTGCATCATGCCAACCCTCCGGGAGTGTCACAACCCCATAGGGTCGGCATGATGCATGAATGCAGCCCTGGTGAGTTACATGGTTAAATGTGTTGCAAATGTTATTACGGTATTATTTTTGGATGATGGGCACAATAAAACATCCTGGTGGACAATAAGAGCGTCCCATGAGCACAGATAAAGTCTGGAACAATGTTTAATAGGTGTGACATGTAGTATAGCCATAATCATCGGACCATATCACTTTAAAGACAGCATAATGCATTATGACTTGGTAATCATGATGCATCATGATGCATGGGGTTAAAGCCCCACTATGCTGCCCTTAAAGCCCCACTATGCTGCCCTTAAAGCCCCACTATGCTGCCCTTAAAGCCCCACTATGCTGCCCTTAAAGCCCCAGTATGCTGCCCTTAAAGCCCCACTATGCTGCCCTTAAAGCCCCACTATGCTGCCCTTAAAGCCCCACTATGCTGCCCTTAAAGCCCCACTATGCTGCCCTTAAAGGGTTAAAGCCCCGCTATGCTGCCCTTAAAGCCCCACTATGCTCCCCTTAAAGCCCCACTATGCTGCCCTTAAAGCCCCAGTATGCTGCCCTTAAAGCCCCAGTATGCTGCCCTTAGAGGGTTAAAACCCGCCTCTTGTAACAACCTTGGCAGTAACCTGACCAGGGTCCGGGTTTTATGTCTGACAATGAGAACTGACGATTCATTTGCTAACAGGCGAGGAAAAAGAAAGAGGAGAAAATAATCAGTTTTGTGCTTTGTTATTATATTTAACAACTCAGCTGGAATTTAGACTGAATCGCAGTAAATTAAAGCACCAATGTCTCACTGCGTAGGCCTATAACCTGTCCCAAAGACAGGACCTCCCAACTACTTACACCATGATATTAATCAAGAATGCAACAAATTTAAGAGAGTACAAAAGGTAGGTCTAGGTTACAACCGCTTTGCACTGAGCGACACATCCACAGTATAGGCCTCTACCGGAACCAGACTTGTTCCCGCAGCCACTCTGTGTCCATTGACACCAGCAATCTCGTGAGACCTTGGCTCTGCTCTCGTATTGCAGCCTGTTCCCCAGAAGCTATGGTGTGTGAGTGTCTGGTCGTTGCCTAAGTTTCACGATAGATTGCGAGCCCAGAACTAACATGGCCGCCCATACAGAGAAACCAGGGTTATCGCTGTAAGTACTACCTACATCTCTAATAGTCCTAATAAAGATAGCATCACCAAACAGAGCGGTGCCTATTCATGAACCAATCAATACACTTGTACCATGCAGCCGGTCCGTGCTCAATGGGCCTGTAGCATGCGTGACATGTAAAACCAGCCCTGATTGGCCGCTCGCGTGCTGACACACTTTACTCACGTTTTGTTTCAAGAGTCAACATTTCCCGTGAGCACTTAGCTGTCAGACAATCAGGTGTTACAACCAATCAGAACACAGGTAACAAGGGGTGGTGGTGTAATGGGAACCAATCAGAACACAGGTTACAAATCACTTCTGGCAGTATTGAATTATGGTGCGAGTCTGACTGGCCTGAACAGATCACTATAGAAGAATGAAAATCAATCCCCCCCTGCCCCCTGGACATTTTCAGGACCCAGCTTCACCCGAAGGGCAGCCTTTCCCCCCCTCTTGCCCTTGTATTTGTGTTTTATATACAATGTGTGTGCCCTATATTTCATGTGGAGAAACAAAGCTACTATGCTTAAGTACTAAAATCACCGTTCTCCACACCCCCATGGAGAAACTGAAGCTCATTCTCCATGGCCTGTTTCTCCACGATGATAGCTATGAAACCGATCTTTAAATGTATATTTTAATCAAATTAATCTAGAATTACATAAAATAAATACAGAGATCAACTCTAATAAGTCTGAACTCATGGTGCATTGGATTGCATCACACTCGGCTCTGCCTCATGTGATACGATCCAATGCACCACTTGTGAAGAAACCTGTCGTTCAGACAGATTATCGTGGACCTCTGTCTATATATACATTGTATGTATCTGCAAAAGCATTGCGAAAGTGGAAAATAGGTTTCCTTGAAAGCTATTGTGAGTCTTAATACGTACATATTGGTATACTCGGAACTGTCGGTATAAAGACCTGTATTTGCAGAGATGTGAATTTAATAACATAATTTACGGGGAGTTTTTAGTCCTAGTAGGTTCTGCTTTATCAAGTTCCATGAATACGCTTTTAATCTACGCCAACTTTATAACACATATTATAACAGTATTATCTTCGGAAGCCGTTCTGAAATAATTTTCCTAGAAAGCTTTTCTGATTTAGTAAAGATATAGAGGGACTTTAGTAGTATTGTATGTATCGGAACGGGACTATAGTTAAGTACTGTTTATTACTCAATCGACCTGCAGCCAATCAGAGGCCTCCCTTTTGGCGGGAAATTCAAAAGCAGCCAATGAGAGGCCTCCCTTTTGGCGGGAAATTCAAATAGGTCACGTGACCGGAAGTGACCTACTTCCGGTCACGTGACCTTTGGGCGGGAAATTCAAATAGGTCACGTGACCGGAAGTGACCTACTTAAGAGGGTCACGTGACCACCATGTTGGCGGGAAATTCAAATAGGTCACGTGACGGGAAGTGACCTACTTAAGGGGGTCACGTGACTACTAGGTTGGCTTTCAAAATAAGTCACTTGAGATTTTGATGGATAAATAAATTTAAAAAAAGAAAAAAAAAGCAAGCTGAAAAAGCTTGCTAAAAAATAATTTAAAAATGCGGCTCTTTTTTTCTAGGAGGGGGGGAGAGGGGCACTCTGGGGGGCACTCTTTAAGATGCATGGGGGGGGAGGGGGGGAGGGGCAGGGTTTTTTAAGAGTGAGACTCGCTTCTCTGCCCTCTCTAAAAGAGAGGGCAGAGAGGCGAGTCTACTTACAATGAAAGGTATCATGATTGCGTTTATGATGATGTGCATCATGATGTGACTATCTTACAACCCTATGAGAAATAAGCAAGACATGGGCGTACTTACACGGGCTATTTGTAAACTAATTTCTCTTGAATCTATTAACAGCTCACATTTTTTTCTTAGATGACATCTGACAGCTGCTTGCTAGGCTAAGATATTGTTAAATAAACAACTTGGAAAGCTAATTACAGTTTTCTGGCTTGAAATATAGTCTTTCAACAGACTTTTTTTCTCATCTTACACAGAGGCAAATATCAGAGACACCCAATGGCGCTTAAACTGCTCTCAGCCAAGGGTCGGGCACTGCTGGACTATAATAGACGGGTCAAGGACCGTTCTACTGTGGGTCAGGCTAGGTCGGACATTCAATAACGCAACTTTAGCAAAACTTGCTTGAAAGTCTGACCATGCGAGATCCTTATGCCCCAGTCTGTCAATGCTGTCCAGACTTTCAAGCAAGGTTGTCAAAGACCTACCTGTCATTGAATGTCCGACTTAGCCTGCCTGACCCTCAGTAGAACGGTCCTTGACTCATCTATTATAGTCCAGCAGCGCCCGACCCTTGTATGAGAGGGGTATTGACACCATTGGCTGACTCTGATAATTCGCCTGTGTGCACGAGGGGAGGAGAGGGTTTACAGCTTGCGCTTATAGAGCACTACTAGTGGAGGTTTGGATGAGGAGGCTATGACATATGATGTTTGTCTTAAAAAATAGCCATGGCGCATGTCGATGTCGCTTAATTATGCTCATATCTCATGTCGATTTTAAGAATTGCTCATGTCACCTGTCACTGTGTTTTTCAAGCTTCATGTCAAATGTCACTAGGCTTCATCTCGACTTTAGTGGTCCACACCGCTGCTGCTGCTGCTGCTGTCGGTGCTGCTGCTTGTGCTGCTTGTGCTGCTCATGCAGCAGCTGCTGGCTGCTTGTGCTGCTGCTGCTGCTGCTGACAGATGCTACTGCTTGTGCTACTGCTCGTGCAGCAGCTGCCAGCAGCTGCTGGCTGCTTGTGCTGCTGACAAGGTCATGGGGGCTGCTGCTGACGATGTCACGGATGCTGCTGACAAATGCTACGGCTTGTGCTGCTCGTGCTGCTTGTGCTGCTGAAGTCGCTGCCAGCTGCTTGTGCTGCACGTGCAGCTGCTGCTGAAGCCGCTGCTAGATGCTGCTGCTTGTGCTGCACGAGACTGAGTAGCCGCTATTCGGCGTTTCACTCCTTATGTACCCTGTCCTAGTTAATCCTCTTAAACGGCTGAAAAGGCTCTCTCAGCACAGAGACTCTACTCAATGTAAGAGATCAGTTAAGTAAGTTTTCACATGCCACCTGACTACTGCGGGAGGGTTTAGACTTAAGCAGCTTAGTGCACACACGTGTCTGTTAGAAAAGCTACCTGCACACCTGCCTTCCTTTTTCACTAGTATTTACCCCCTGCCGACTTATAAGGCACCTATACACGCCTTCTTGCTTCTAGAGCTAAGCTGACTGGCAGCTATTTTAAAAGAGAATACTCGTTACCTGTATAACGGATAAGGGGGTTATGAGATTAGCGTGTGTATACAAAAAAAAACAAAAAAAAGCTACAGGGGGCGCGTGTCTGTCTGTGAGGTAGAGACCATGTGGTAAGCGACTCAAGTGTAAAACAACAGCACCTCCTCTTGTCGCAGTGAGTGGTGTGGACGGCGGCTGGCTAGTTGAATTTAAGCGTCAGCTTGAAAGATAAGGCCAAATAAAAAAAAAGGTTTGTTTCAGGTCACCCGACCAACCCTAGCAAAACAGGGTCGACCCTACGTTTTTTTTTAAGCAAGTTTGAAGAAAATTTCATATTTTTATACTTTTTGGGTCATTTTTAGAATTTCCACGGAGGATGGCTAGTACTTTCATGTTAAAAAAATAAAATAAAATAAAATAAAAATCCGACCTACCGACTCCAGTCTTTCTGCCCATGTTACCTGAAACATACCTTTTTATTTATTTTTGGCTTAATCCGTTCACGGGCTGGCGCGTCACACCTGTCGTTAATCACCCCCTGTAGTCTTTGTATACACAGGTGACTCGGCTTTATCTCTTCACCAGCTATAATCCCATATACATGTAGCGCACGTTACACTCGTTAATTCTCTTTTCATGCTGATGGATTAGGGGTGGAAGGGTTCAGGTGAAAAGCGATTTGATTCTCTCTGGAAGAGGGTTGGAGCTCTAGGTGAAAACAAGCTTAGAACATCCAGATTAGCTGCTCTCTCGGCTATATAAAGAGCTTCATTTTTTCTAATCTCTGCCCACTTCGTCTTGTTGTACACTATCAGTCACGAGGCAGACGCTGGAAGTAGCAGATGTTTGCAGTATGGTTTACACAGAGGTTACCTGCTAATAGGATTTTGTCAGAATAGGGTGAGTTGCTATTAAAATGAACATTTAAATGGGTTGTTAATATGGTATCTGATGTTGATGAGCTAACACCTAACATTGAGGATTATGACCTCCCAGAGGGGCGTCTCGCCAAATTCTCCAGTCTTGACTATAGTCTTAACTGTCTAAAGACTGTGGAGCACGTTAATGGGTGGTCTCCTTACTAATTTCACTTGACCAGGCCGGCAGGGTCAACTAGGCTAGGTAATTACAACCACAAGGGCGGCTACTCAACATGCAAGTAGACCTACTACTACGAGATTGTCTTTTGACCACTCTGCCGCCGCCTGCTGGTCTGGCGATTACATGCTCTAGTATAGTTCTCCGCTCTTTTCGTCAGATGACGCCACAATAGGGTTTTTGTACATTTCCACGATACTCGCGAACATTTTAAACGCATAATGACCTATAATAAGCAACAAAGCACACTTCTAATATATTGAATATAAGAAACATGTCAACGTTGTGTATTTCTGATAGAATGAGGCAGATTCTTTGAAATATCAACTAAACTATAGTGAGATTGAAAATACTACACCATATCTAAAGCGATATAAAAGCTATATAAAGTCAGAACCTCTGACGGATCGGTAGGATCACTCAACCATTCGTCCTCGAAAGCAACACAGGGTTCCCGTCCAACAGGACTTTGAGCCTTGACGCTTTTGAGGAGGTTTGATCTCATGCTGCTTAACATGTGGTGTAATTAATCAACACCGCGGCCCATCTTTAGGGGCCACACAATAAACAAAGAATAAAAAAGGGTAGGACTTAGGTTTAAAGTGAATCTCCCAGGATTTTGGCGAGGTCGACAAAGGAGGAGATAACAGATTAAACTGCAGGAGACTATACGCAAACCTTGATACTCTCAGAGGGGGAGCTCCATATTGCGGACCTGTGGTCAAGGTAATTACAACCACAAGGGTGGCTACTCAACATGCAAGTAGACCTACTACTACGAGATTGTCTTTTGACCACTCTGCTGCCGCCTGCTGGTCTGGCCATTACATGCTCTAGTGTAGTTCTCCGCTCTTTTCGTCAGATGACGCCACAATAGGGTTTTTGTACATTTCCACGATACTCGCGAACATTTTAAACGCATAATGACCTATAATAAGCAACAAAGCACACTTCTAATATATTGAATATAAGAAACATGTCAACGCTGTGTATTTCTGATAGAATGAGGCAGATTCTTTGAAATATCAACTAAACTATAGTGAGATTGAAAATACTACACCATATCTAAAGCGATATAAAAGCTATATAAAGTCAGAACTTCTCACGGAACGGCATCTGCAACAGATCACTCAACCATTCGTCTTGAAATGCCACACAGGGTTCCCGTCCAACAGGACTCTGAGCCTTGTCGCTTTTGAGGAAGGTTTGATCTCATGTTGCTTAACATGTGGTGTAATTAATCAACACCGCGGCCCCTCTTTAGGGGCCACACAATAAACAAAGAATAAAAAGGGTAGACCTTAGGTTTAAAGTGAATCTCCCAGGATTTTGGCGAAGTCGACAAAGGGGTAGATAACAGATTAACCTGCAAGAGACTATACGCAAACCTTGATACTCTCAGAGGGGGAGTCCCATATTGCGGACTTGTGGTCAGATCTATCCCTTCTAGGGGGCAGGTTGCATGTCGTAAATGTCTACTACAGACATTGGGATATATTGTTAATCTTACTCTAGGGTCTCCATAATTAGACCCTGAATCCGTTGTTAAACGGGTGTGAGGGGGTGGTAACTAATACTTATGAGATGTTAGCTTAGTTCATAGTCTCCTTACCAATTTTCACTTGACCAGGCTGGCAGAGCCAACTAGTCTAGGTAATTATAACCACAAGGGCGGCTACTCAAGATCTAAGTAGACCTACTACTACGAGATTGTCTTTTTGGTCCTTCTGCTGCTTAGTTATTACATCCTCCAGTCTAGCTCGCCACACCCTTTGAGCAGCACCACCATTGCCTCGGTAAAAGTGTAGGGTGTGTGCTTTCCACCTTCAGGTATCCATAGATTCGATCACTATCACCCCCCTTGAAATGACTTCAGCTGTTAATTAGGGCGTAAAGCCACCAACCAAGTCCCTGTCAAAAGATGTGAATAACGAAACGCGCTAGTATAGTTCTCCGCTCTTTCGTCAGATGGTGCCACAATAGGGGTTTTGTACATTCCTACGATGCTCGCGAACATTTCAACGCATAATGAGCTACATAGGCAACAAAGCGCGCTTCTAATATATTAAAATATAAAAAACAATTCAATATTGTGTATTTCTGATAGAAATGAGGCGGTTTCCTTAAATACCAACTAAACTATAGCGAGATGAAAAATACCACACCATATCTAAGGCTTTATAAAAAACTATAGAAAGTCAGAACCTCACACGGATCAGCATTCTGTTTGCAACGGATCACCCCTGACCCACTGGTCCTCGCATGCCACACACGGCTCTGCCGTGTTTGAGCTTTGAGGTATCACCCATCAAGTGATCCATGCCGCCCAACATGAAGCGTAATTAATAGCTGCTGTTGCATAGCACAGTGGCAGCATCTAACTAACTCTAAAGAGTTAGTCGGCCCCTCTTTAGGGGCCACACAATAAACAAAGAATACCCTGAATCTGGGACCTGCTGGCGAGGGCCCCAACTGTGAAGTCATTATTGGCCACATTGGTAATATCAATTAAAACTTTAGACAACACCCACCTTAAGTATCATTAACGGACAATATCAATGAACTCAGCATCCGCCTGGTTACCACATTTAGCACCAATTTTACAACTCACAGGGGCCACACTAGCCTCACCGCGCTTTTTATTGCTCTGCTGATTTCTCCAATCCAAAACATGAGGTATCTAGTCTAGCTGTGAGCTCATTGGGCCAAACAAAAAAATAATCCGTGTTCAGGTAACATGGTCCAAAAAAAAATAGGGTAGGTCTACGTCGCCTAAGGCGACGAAAGCGCGTCAAAGCGTTTACAGGGTTCGAGCCCGTGAGCTGCTCCTTGGGGCTGCAAAAAACGCTTAGACACTGAAATCCCATAGGGAAAGAATTTTGGGTTTTTGGACTTTAGGCCTTAATTTGAGGGTGATCCCGGGCTGATAGAAAAATAATTCTTGGACGAGCGGATAGCTCTGGATCTCTTTTATCTAAAACAGCGAAAAATTGATTATGGTTTCGCCGCAATTCATCCGACGGGGGGTAATCAGCCCCCCCCTCTGCCAATCAAGGCAGTGAATCTTGGCGACCGTGCGATCACTCACGGCCACCGCGACGAACCGACAGAAGAGATCGGCATCTTAGTATGATTCGTGTGACCTACTTAGAGGCTCACACGGTGGAGGTGTGTCCGGCGTTCGGCGCGCTGATTGGCTACTGGTGGGAGGCGCTGTGCCGCGTCAAGAACTTCACCTATTTGGGGCGGCTGTTAAAGGCGCACTGAGTTGAGGTGCACCTTTAAGCAAGAGCGCGATCCGGCCTAGTCTTGCGGACCTCTGTTTAGAGAGTGTAGCAAGCGGCTATGTCGCGCTCTCCAACCACAGGCTTAACAGTGGTCCGCAAGACTAGAGTGCAAGACGCGTGCACACACAGACCGAACAGACACACACACACCCACACACCCACACACTCCTATCAGTGAGACGTCTAGCAGATTCGGGAGAGGCGACCAGGGAGGTACTCTCGGCTAGCGGCCACTAATTGCCTGTTTAGATAAGGCACAGAAACAAGGGTGATGACAGACTACGTGTTCAAGCAGCCAACATGCCCTGACACTTGATAATGGGTGTGGACCGCTAAATTCGATATGGTGACATGACCATTTCTTATAATCGACAAACGACATGAGGTCTAATGACAAGTGACATGAGGCCCAAAAAATCATAGTGACAGGTGACATGAACATTTCTTAAAATCGACATGGGATATGAACATTATTAAGTGACATTGTCATGTGACATGGTCATTTTCTAAGATCGACATTCGACATGGGGACCCCCTATCCAGAGCCCCTTGATAGATGACAGCTGTTGTGTGTAAGAAAAGTGTATGCCTCACAATCAAAAGATGATAAAAGGCTTTATCCCACTCGATGTGGGTTTTGAATCAAATATCAAGGGATCAAATATCAGATCGATATTTGACGTCGTCAAGTGATATCTGACGTTGTCAATCACTTTTACTATGTAGTCAAGGTCGTAAAAACAGAGCCCCCTGATTGGTCAACAGCATGAATGAAAGTTGCATCTCAAACTTTTAATACTCGGTATGGGGCCCCGTGGGGCTGGGACCAATATTTGCAATTTTCGGAAATACTGTCGAGAATTTCTAGATGGAAACACCTTGTCTGGGGTAATTTGACCTCTACTCTTCGATATTCAAGTAATACTCAAGCTATTCTGACTCTAAACATGAGTAAAACGGTCATTTACCAGCGTTATCGGCAGCGCCGACATCAACAACTGCTGATCTCCCTTGGTTACATGACCCAGCTCCGTTTCTAAGGCCTCATGGATCGGGGCCCTGAAGGGGGATCTGCAGAGGCCCTATATCGGGCCCTAGATATGTACATTATATTAATATCTCATAACTTAATTTACTCTAAAATCTTTTGATAGTTCATAACCTTGACCCTTATCTCCTTTTCTCGCGGGATAAAGATAGAATTTGGTTGTTGGCGTGGCCTCTCGTGGATATCTGCTCTTCTCCACGGCACCTCTCGAGCCCCCTGCGGGGCCTCTAGGGGCTGCTAGACGTCTCTCTGCTATGTAGTGTGGGATGTAAAAGAACCCTTGTCTCGGTAAAAGGGCCAATAGATTCGATCACCATCACCGCTCTTGAAATGACCATAGCTGTTAACTAAGGCGTAAAGCAACCCACACACCCACACACCCACACACCCACACATTTTTCTGTATGAGCCTTCAGACCTCAAGCTGCTCAGTGTACGGGACTAGGTTTTGTCATAGGCCCTACGGACGCTACTCAAGGTAAAAATAAGAGAGCTGTCTCACCATGACATTGGGCTGGCTGTAGTTTTTTATGTTTCGGTACCTACAACCAAAACAGCCAGTACCGGCCCCAGGGCTTCATGTCACACGCGGGAAAAGTATAACGGTGGCGCCAACTGTCGGAATAGCGGGTACACTACGTCAGTAGTTCTTTTGTTCTCCGCTGAGTGACTGGGCGAAATGTAGTCGGTAGCTCTATTTTCTGTGCACTGTTCTGTTCATTTTCTACACTTAACACTTAAATAGACCGCGTGTTTGTACAAGCTAACCGTTTTTATCAGTGCAAAAATTAAATAAGCATCGGATAGAACACTAAAAAAATGAGAAAGTAATCCAGCACTTAGTATAAGGCACCAGTTTTATCATGAGACACCGAAAGTCTGGTTTTTTTAAGGTGGATAAGACAGTCGACTGAGAGCTCCAAACTAACCAAAAACGTACCAGAGGGAGAACGTACCCGACAGGGCAGGGGCCTTCTACACCCCGGCTCTGATTGATGAGCAAGCGACAAGTGCTACAGAGGGCCTATTCCTCTTTTGAGGTGGGCCCGAAATTGAACAAAAGAATAAACTCAAGAAAAAGCCTTAGGCTTAAAAGAGTTGTAGATACTGATTTTAACGAAGAAGTCACATTCATTAGTTTACAAATAGCCCGTGTAAGTACGCCCATGTCTTGCTTATTTCTCATAGGGTTGTAAGATAGTCACATCATGATGCACATCATCATAAACGCAATCATGATACCTTTCATTGTAAGTAGACTCGCCTCTCTGCCCTCTCTTTTAGAGAGGGCAGAGAAGCGAGTCTCACTCTAAAAAAAACCCTGCCCCTCCCCCCCTCCCCCCCCCATGCATCTTAAAGAGTGCCCCCCAGAGTGCCCCTCTCCCCCCCTCCTAGAAAAAAAGAGCCGCATTTTTAAATTATTTTTTAGCAAGCTTTTTCAGCTTGCTTTTTTTTTCTTTTTTTAAATTTATTTATCCATCAAAATCTCAAGTGACTTATTTTGAAAGCCAACCTAGTAGTCACGTGACCCCCTTAAGTAGGTCACTTCCCGTCACGTGACCTATTTGAATTTCCCGCCAACATGGTGGTCACGTGACCCTCTTAAGTAGGTCACTTCCGGTCACGTGACCTATTTGAATTTCCCGCCCAAAGGTCACGTGACCGGAAGTAGGTCACTTCCGGTCACGTGACCTATTTGAATTTCCCGCCAAAAGGGAGGCCTCTCATTGGCTGCTTTTGAATTTCCCGCCAAAAGGGAGGCCTCTGATTGGCTGCAGGTCGATTGAGTAATAAACAGTACTTAACTATAGTCCCGTTCCGATACATACTATACTACTGACTTTCCTAGAACTGCTGCGTACGTTAACCTTATAAGGACTGCATGATACCTTAAAGCATCATGCCTTGGTCGTCATGATGCATGAATGCAACCCTGGCAAGTAACCTGCCAGTGCTGCATTCAAGCATCATGCCAACCCTATGGGGTTGAGACACTCTCGAAGGGTAGGCATGATGCACTAATACAGCACCGGCGAATTGCTTGCCGGGGCTGCATTGGTGCATGATGACAACAAATGCCATACTTTAGCGACGTGCCGTCCTTAAAGGGTTAAAAAGATTTCCTAAGCTTAGACCAGCTGCGTTTGGCTGTTATTAATGGCTATTCTATACACCTATCCTGAACCACCTCTCCCTTAGCATTTAGATTTACCCTTTCAGGGCCACATAGTGCTTCAATGCATTAGGCCATGATGTATGAATGCAGCCAGGGAGAATAATTCACCAGGGCTGGCTTCATCTATATTGTGCCTCTACATGGGTACCCAGAATTATGACCATGTCGCCGTGTCGAATTTAAGCAAAAGGGCCGTGTCGCTGTGTCGAATTTTATGTTTATAATAACTCATAGAAAAATTCCTGTGTGTCGAATTTTAGCCCCAATTTGGCTGTGTCCATAGGATTTTAAAAAGGCCATGTCGCCCGTGTCGTTTTTTAAAAGGGCTGTGTCGCTGTGTCGCCCGTGTCGAATTTTACCCATGTATGGGCACTATATTGCCAACCTTATTTGGTTGATACACTCCCAAAGGCTCAGCATCAATGCAGGTCCTGCTGGCGCTGCATAGATGCATCATGACTACGCATGCAGGGAACATGCATTAAGGCATCATGCCACCCTTAACTCCTCATCGCCTTCCTATTACTGATCCCCCGGCGCACCCCACATCGTCGGCAGGTCTAGATTCCTCATTTCCCTGTAACATCAGAGCCAGTAAGGAAGATGTCATTTTTTGATAAAGGGGGAGGGGGTGTCAGTAAATTTTATGGGAGCGCAGTGACATTTTTTGGGTCCCAAATTGTTTCCGCCCCCTAGATGGGTATTATATCGGTCACGGCTGACTAGTCCCCCTAAAATCTACCCCCCCCCCCCCCATTTGAAAAATGACCACTCCCTATATGGGCTTGGAAATCTGAATTGCTGCAGGAAAAATGCTGCATGTTGAGACAGTGCCAGGGAAACAACTGTTGCTAAAAATAGCCGCCATATTGAGAACAGCAAAGACGCTGCTCATCCACTTTGTGGACCTGCCACCATGTGGCGCCACTGGCACTGTGACGTCATCAGGCTATTTATAGCACGAGGTCATTCTGCAGCAGAGGGAGGCATCTGAAGGCCTCTCTGTAGGTTCAAATACTAGTAGTAGAGGGGTCACTCTCCAAGCAGATACCTGGTCATCACTCTGACCCAGTTGCATAAATTAATATACAGTATCCACCGTTGGATAAAGATGGCTGTATGTGTTCAGAGAGGTCATTGATCGTGGCGCTTGGTGCCACCTCTCGGTACATTTCGAGACATTAGTGGCATGCGATAAATACAAAACCCTATTCAAGGTTGTACATCTGCATTGTATTTCAAAAGACAATGAAAGTAATGCTTTTATGCAGATTTATCAGGTCCGGGAAAAGAAGATGCTCCCCAGAGCCATTCCTTACACCAGTGTTAATTTTCACAACGCAGGTTTGTGTGAAAACACTGCAGGGCTAAAATTAACAACGGTTTTGCTTGTAGTATAAACACTACAGGGCTAAAATTAGCAACGGTTTTCTGATAACCCATTTGCTGAATTTTCTATCAATTTGCTGTTAAATGTATTTATACCATAAGATAGATTAGTATGTGCTCTTGAATCATACAGGGGGAATAGTGAATCATACATGGGACTGCCATGAAATCACATATAAATAAGCTATTTCTATAGACTTTCCCTTTGTGTCCCTCCACTTCACCCAGTAGGCAGTGAGCCCTTATCAGTGTCACCATGGTGACTAAGATAGCAGCCCCACTCCTGCGTTGTGAAAATTAACACTGGTGTAAGGAATGGCTCTGGAGAGGATTTTCCTTCATTTCCCGGACTTGATTTATCCCACTGTGGTAGGGTTTCGTCTCTATCTGGATACATCTAGTACAACATCAGGACCCATCCCTACTAATGGTGGTAGGAGGCAAGGTAGCACTCAATAAATGTGTCACAGTGCCACAGGACCCCCCCCCCCCCACCCCCTCTAACCCCCCCCCCTCACCCCCCCCCAGGCCCCGGCGGTAGGCGCCTGGTATAATTGCATTCTTTGATGGCAACCTTCATCAATTAGCGCTGGTTAACCCTTTAAGGACGCACGTCGCTAAAAGATGACATTTGTTGTCATGATGCACCAATGTAGCCCCAGCGAGTTACTCACCAGTACTGCATTGGTGCATCATGCTGACCCTTCGCGAGTGTCCCAGCCCCATAGGGTAGTCATGATGCTTGAATGCAGCACTGGCGAGTTACTCGTCAGGGCTGCATTCATGCATCATGGGGACCATGGGCACGATGCATTAATGCATTATGCCGTCCTTAAAGGGTTAATTAGGTTGTGTCTAATGAGAAGGAGCTCTAGAGCAGCCACTGAGCCTAATGACAGGCTGAGTACAAGCCTAGTGCAGGCCTTGTGTAGGCCTAGTGCAGGCCTACAGAGGAGGCCTGGTGCAGGCCTAGTGCAGGCCTACAGAGGAGGCCTGGTGCAGGCCTAGTGCAGGCCTACAGAGGAGGCCTAGTGCAGGCCTAGTGCAGGTCTAGTGCAGGCCTACAGAGGAGGCCTAGTGCAGGCCTAGTGCAGGCCTACAGAGGAGGCCTGGTGCAGGCCTACAGAGGAGGCCTGGTGCAGGCCTAGTGTAGGCCTAGTGCAGGCCTACAGAGGGGTCCTAGTGCAGGCCTAGTGTAGGCCTACAGAGGAGGCCTAGTGTGCTGGTGTTGATTGTATTCATTTACAGAAAATTGGAGTTGTCACACTGGAGGTTACCTTGTCAGTGATACAATGGTAGATCTCCAATATAAGTAGCAAAAGCCTACCAGCGAATTTTTAGGAGCTGCATAGTGCTTTAATGCGTTATGCCATTTGTTATCATGATGATGCATTGATGCAGCAATGGTGAGTCTACTAACCAGGGCTGCATTTAATGCAGCAAGCCCACCTTTGGTGAATGTATTAATATCATACGGTTGACATGTTGCTTGAATACCAGGACTGCATTCATGCATTTTGATGACTTAGGTCATACTACAATTATGCACTATGCAACCTTTGAAGGAATAATTTCTATTCCAAGATAAATATTTTGAATGATTTAATATTTTTGTAATATCAAAATAGGGCCAAAAAAAAAGGTGTGTTTCAGGCAACCCGACCCTAGTTTCAAAAAAGGGCCGACCCTAGCATTTTTTTTCCGATTTTGGAAAAAAAATAATTATTTTTTGCAAAATATTCATATTCTTTCGGAAATTTTAGCAAATTTTTGGTCAGGAAGAACAGATCACATGCCTAATTGACTGTCCAGCCTCAGGAAATTGCTTTTTAACAAGAATGTTCAATAATTTCATGATATTCCTAGTCATGGTAAGAATCAGTGAGTCGTCTTGATGACCTGTGAGTCCATGTGGCAGTGCGCGACTCATTCCAGGTACCTCCAATATAAAAAATAAAAAATACGACTTACCTACCCTTAATTTTTGGACCATGTTGCCTGAAACACACCTTCTTTTTATTTTTTGGCCTAGTCAATAAGATTTAAAAATCGAGATGAAAATAGTGAATTGCGAAATTTAGATAAGTGGGATGTCAATCACTGTCAATAACATGGAATCTAATGTCTCTCGGGTTTAATCTGAAGACTCTGAAAAAAACTTCCTTTTGGTGCCACTCATTGAGGTCACTCGGCTGTATGGATATCGCAGGTTTAGTAAGAATCTCTTAGAAACAGTATACACATTTAATTAGTTGTACATTGTCAACATATAACGACGCGTTGAAACATTACTTTGACATGCTATTTTTGTTTCCGTGCCATTTGGTCAATATGGCAGGCTGTATGGTGAGTAGGGTGTAGAGTGATACCTGGTGACTGGGTTAATTATATTGGTAATATAATTACGACGCGATGAAACATAACTTTGACATGCTGCTTTTGTTAGGGCAAATAAAAAAAAGTTGTGTTTCCAGTCACCCGATCCTACCTAGCTAAACAGGGTCGACCTGACTTAAAATAATTGTCTTTGTTAAATGCTTTTATTAATGAAAAATATGATAGAAATAAACAAATTTGGGCATATTTGGTATCAAATTAAAGCTCAAACTGGCAGCAATGCATTGACTTAGGAATAACTACCACTTTTACAAATTATGATATTTTGCGAACATTAGACCTCCAGCAAAAAAAAAGGAAATCCAACCCTGCCTACAGTAGTATTGTATGTATCGGAACGGGACTATAGTTAAGTACTGTTTATTACTCAATCGACCTGCAGCCAATGAGAGGCCTCCCTTTTGGCGGGAAATTCAAAAGCAGCCAATGAGAGGCCTCCCTTTTGGCGGGAAATTCAAATAGGTCACGTGACCGGAAGTGACCTACTTCCGGTCACGTGACCTTTGGGCGGGAAATTCAAATAGGTCACGTGACCGGAAGTGACCTACTTAAGAGGGTCACGTGACCACCATGTTGGCGGGAAATTCAAATAGGTCACGTGACGGGAAGTGACCTACTTAAGGGGGTCACGTGACTACTAGGTTGGCTTTCAAAATAAGTCACTTGAGATTTTGATGGATAAATAAATTTAAAAAAAGAAAAAAAAAGCAAGCTGAAAAAGCTTGCTAAAAAATAATTTAAAAATGCGGCTCTTTTTTTCTAGGAGGGGGGGAGAGGGGCACTCTGGGGGGCACTCTTTAAGATGCATGGGGGGGGGGGGAGGGGGGGAGGGGGGGAGGGGCAGGGTTTTTTAAGAGTGAGACTCGCTTCTCTGCCCTCTCTAAAAGAGAGGGCAGAGAGGCGAGTCTACTTACAATGAAAGGTATCATGATCGCGTTTATGATGATGTGCATCATGATGTGACTATCTTACAACCCTATGAGAAATAAGCAAGACATGGGCGTACTTACACGGGCTATTTGTAAACTAATGAATGTGACTTCTTCGTTAAAATCAGTATCTACAACTCTTTTAAGCCTAAGGCTTTTTCTTGAGTTTATTCTTTTGTTCAATTTCGGGCCCACCTCAAAAGAGGAATAGGCCCTCTGTAGCACTTGTCGCTTGCTCATCAATCAGAGCCGAGGTGTAGAAGGCCCCTGCCCTGTCTGGTACGTTCTCCCTCTGGTACGTTTTTGGTTAGTTTGGAGCTCTCAGTCGACTGTCTTATCCACCTTAAAAAAACCAGACTTTCGGTGTCTCATGATAAAACTGGTGCCTTATACTAAGTGCTGGATTACTTTCTCATTTTTTTAGTGTTCTATCCGATGCTTATTTAATTTTTGCACTGATAAAAACGGTTAGCTTGTACAAACACGCGGTCTATTTAAGTGTTAAGTGTAGAAAATGAACAGAACAGTGCACAGAAAATAGAGCTACCGACTACATTTCGCCCAGTCACTCAGCGGAGAACAAAAGAACTACTGACGTAGTGTACCCGCTATTCCGACAGTTGGCGCCACCGTTATACTTTTCCCGCGTGCGACATGAAGCCCTGGGGCGGGTACTGGCTGTTTTGGTTGTAGGTACCGAAACATAAAAAACTACAGCCAGCCCAATGTCATGGTGAGACAGCTCTCTTATTTTTACCTTGAGTAGCGTCCGTAGGGCCTATGACAAAACCTAGTCCCGTACACTGAGCAGCTTGAGGTCTGAAGGCTCATACAGAAAAATGTGTGGGTGTGTGGGTGTGTGGGTGTGTGGGTTGCTTTACGCCTTAGTTAACAGCTATGGTCATTTCAAGAGCGGTGATGGTGATCGAATCTATTGGCCCTTTTACCGAGACAAGGGTTCTTTTACATCCCACACTACATAGCAGAGAGACGTCTAGCAGCCCCTAGAGGCCCCGCAGGGGGCTCGAGAGGTGCCGTGGAGAAGAGCAGATATCCACGAGAGGCCACGCCAACAACCAAATTCTATCTTTATCCCGCGAGAAAAGGAGATAAGGGTCAAGGTTATGAACCATCAAAAGATTTTAGAGTAAATTAAGTTATGAGATATTAATATAATGTACATATCTAGGGCCCGATATAGGGCCTCTGCAGATCCCCCTTCAGGGCCCCGATCCATGAGGCCTTAGAAACGGAGCTGGGTCATGTAACCAAGGGAGATCAGCAGTTGTTGATGTCGGCGCTGCCGATAACGCTGGTAAATGACCGTTTTACTCATGTTTAGAGTCAGAATAGCTTGAGTATTACTTGAATATCGAAGAGTAGAGGTCAAATTACCCCAGACAAGGTGTTTCCATCTAGAAATTCTCGACAGTATTTCCGAAAATTGCAAATATTGGTCCCAGCCCCACGGGGCCCCATACCGAGTATTAAAAGTTTGAGATGCAACTTTCATTCATGCTGTTGACCAATCAGGGGGCTCTGTTTTTACGACCTTGACTACATAGTAAAAGTGATTGACAACGTCAGATATCACTTGACGACGTCAAATATCGATCTGATATTTGATCCCTTGATATTTGATTCAAAACCCACATCGAGTGGGATAAAGCCTTTTATCATCTTTTGATTGTGAGGCATACACTTTTCTTACACACAACAGCTGTCATCTATCAAGGGGCTCTGGATAGGGGGTCCCCATGTCGAATGTCGATCTTAGAAAATGACCATGTCACATGGCAATGTCACTTAATAATGTTCATATCCCATGTCGATTTTAAGAAATGTTCATGTCACCTGTCACTATGATTTTTTGGGCCTCATGTCACTTGTCATTAGACCTCATGTCGTTTGTCGATTATAAGAAATGGTCATGTCACCATATCGAATTTAGCGGTCCACACCCATTATCAAGTGTCAGGGCATGTTGGCTGCTTGAACACGTAGTCTGTCATCACCCTTGTTTCTGTGCCTTATCTAAACAGGCAATTAGTGGCCGCTAGCCGAGAGTACCTCCCTGGTCGCCTCTCCCGAATCTGCTAGACGTCTCACTGATAGGAGTGTGTGGGTGTGTGGGTCTGTGTGTGTCTGTTCGGTCTGTGTGTGCACGCGTCTTGCACTCTAGTCTTGTGGACCACTGTTAAGCCTGTGGTTGGAGAGCGCGACATAGCCGCTTGCTACACTCTCTAAACAGAGGTCCGCAAGACTAGGCCGGATCGCGCTCTTGCTTAAAGGTGCACCTCAACTCAGTGCGCCTTTAACAGCCGCCCCAAATAGGTGAAGTTCTTGACGCGGCACAGCGCCTCCCACCAGTAGCCAATCAGCGCGCCGAACGCCGGACACACCTCCACCGTGTGAGCCTCTAAGTAGGTCACACGAATCATACTAAGATGCCGATCTCTTCTGTCGGTTCGTCGCGGTGGCCGTGAGTGATCGCACGGTCGCCAAGATTCACTGCCTTGATTGGCAGAGGGGGGGGCTGATTACCCCCCGTCGGATGAATTGCGGCGAAACCATAATCAATTTTTCGCTGTTTTAGATAAAAGAGATCCAGAGCTATCCGCTCGTCCAAGAATTATTTTTCTATCAGCCCGGGATCACCCTCAAATTAAGGCCTAAAGTCCAAAAACCCAAAATTTTTTCCCTATGGGATTTCAGTGTCTTAGCGTTTTTTGCAGCCCCAAGGAGCAGCTCACGGGTTCGAACCCTGTAAACGCTTTGACGCGCTTTCGTCGCCTTAGGCGACGTGGCTAGACGTCTTGACTAAAACTTAGTGAGGGTTCGAACCCGGAACGTCCGTATTAGACGCCTAATTTCTACTAGCCCCGAAAACGAGAGTATCACATCTATATAGGTCAACCATGTTAGCCTTGGTTTAAGTGCGTGCAGAACCGTGTATTGTGCATTTATGCAGCATACAGATATGGAGACAGACTGCTACAGTGTCAAATTGATCGGCATTGTATGTAACTGGACATGAAGAAGGATATTTTTACTTAGTTTTCTAAAAAAAAAAGAGGATAGTTCTCGGTACTACTATAATACTAATAGTGTCACTAAGGGAGAAAATGTAGGGGCACCGTAATTGAGAATTTCTTATTCATGTCGCATGTCGATTTTTAAGAATGCTAGTGTCACATGTCACTTAAATGGTCTAATGACACAGATAGCACTAAACCTATAGACCTACCCCCCGTCCCCTTAGTCTTTCTATACTGAATCCGGGACTTGCCGGCGAGGTCGACAAAGGCCTTACCTAAGGCCAAACAAAAAAAAAGTTGTGTTCAGGTAACCCGACCGACCCTATCATTTTGCCCCGACCCTAATCTTTTTTTAGATTTTTTTATTTTTTTTAGACTTTTCCTGATCTAGGTTATCACCAAAGGGGAAAGGAGTACCTAATGACCTTCAACTAGCCTATTTGTCATCATTTGAAAGATAAGAAGGGAGGAAATCCTTTCTATGACAAAAACAGTGCTGATAATGGCTTAATTAGACAGATATTAGTCCTACATTATCAAATAACAACTCTATACAATGTGATTCTCTCATACAACTCATCTCAAAACCCTAAAAAAAAAATCCTAAAAAAAAAATCGACCGACCTACCCTATTTTTTTTTTGGGCCATGTTACCTGAACACGGATTATTTTTTTGTTTGGCCCAATGAGCTCACAGCTAGACTAGATACCTCATGTTTTGGATTGGAGAAATCAGCAGAGCAATAAAAAGCGCGGTGAGGCTAGTGTGGCCCCTGTGAGTTGTAAAATTGGTGCTAAATGTGGTAACCAGGCGGATGCTGAGTTCATTGATATTGTCCGTTAATGATACTTAAGGTGGGTGTTGTCTAAAGTTTTAATTGATATTACCAATGTGGCCAATAATGACTTCACAGTTGGGGCCCTCGCCCGCAGGTCCCAGATTCAGGGTATTCTTTGTTTATTGTGTGGCCCCTAAAGAGGGGCCGACTAACTCTTTAGAGTTAGTTAGATGCTGCCACTGTGCTATGCAACAGCAGCTATTAATTACGCTTCATGTTGGGCGGCATGGATCACTTGATGGGTGATACCTCAAAGCTCAAACACGGCAGAGCCGTGTGTGGCATGCGAGGACCAGTGGGTCAGGGGTGATCCGTTGCAAACAGAATGCTGATCCGTGTGAGGTTATGACTTTCTATAGTTTTTTATAAAGCCTTAGATATGGTGTGGTATTTTTCATCTCGCTATAGTTTAGTTGGTATTTAAAGAAACCGCCTCATTTCTATCAGAAATACACAATATTGAATTGTTTTTTATATTTTAATATATTAGAAGCGCGCTTTGTTGCCTATGTAGCTCATTATGCGTTGAAATGTTCGCGAGCATCGTAGGAATGTACAAAAACCCTATTGTGGCACCATCTGACGAAAGAGCGGAGAACTATACTAGCGCGTTTCGTTATTCACATCTTTTGACAGGGACTTGGTTGGTGGCTTTACGCCCTAATTAACAGCTGAAGTCATTTCAAGGGGGGTGATAGTGATCGAATCTATGGATACCTGAAGGTGGAAAGCACACACCCTACACTTTTACCGAGGCAATGGTGGTGCTGCTCAAAGGGTGTGGCGAGCTAGACTGGAGGATGTAATAACTAAGCAGCAGAAGGACCAAAAAGACAATCTCGTAGTAGTAGGTCTACTTAGATGTTGAGTAGCCGCCCTTGTGGTTATAATTACCTAGACTAGTTGGCTCTGCCAGCCTGGTCAAGTGAAAATTGGTAAGGAGTCTATGAACTAAGCTAACATCTCATAAGTATTAGTTACCACCCCCTCACACCCGTTTAACAACGGATTCAGGGTCTAATTATGGAGACCCTAGAGTAAGATTAACAATATATCCCAATGTCTGTAGTAGACATTTACGACATGCAACCTGCCCCCTAGAAGGGATAGATCTGACCACAAGTCCGCAATATGGGACTCCCCCTCTGAGAGTATCAAGGTTTGCGTATAGTCTCTTGCAGGTTAATCTGTTATCTACCCCTTTGTCGACTTCGCCAAAATCCTGGGAGATTCACTTTAAACCTAAGGTCTACCCTTTTTATTCTTTGTTTATTGTGTGGCCCCTAAAGAGGGGCCGCGGTGTTGATTAATTACACCACATGTTAAGCAACATGAGATCAAACCTTCCTCAAAAGCGACAAGGCTCAGAGTCCTGTTGGACGGGAACCCTGTGTTGCATTTGAGGACGAATGGTTGAGTGATCCTACCGATCCGTCAGAGGTTCTGACTTTATATAGCTTTTATATCGCTTTAGATATGGTGTAGTATTTTCAATCTCACTATAGTTTAGTTGATATTTCAAAGAATCTGCCTCATTCTATCAGAAATACACAGCGTTGACATGTTTCTTATATTCAATATATTAGAAGTGTGCTTTGTTGCTTATTATAGGTTATTATGCGTTTAAAATGTTCGCGAGTATCGTGGAAATGTACAAAAACCCTATTGTGGCGTCATCTGACGAAAAGAGCGGAGAACTATACTAGAGCATGTAATGGCCAGACCAGCAGGCGGCAGCAGAGTGGTCAAAAGACAATCTCGTAGTAGTAGGTCTACTTGCATGTTGAGTAGCCACCTTTGTGGTTGTAATTACCTAGCCTAGTTGACCCTGCTGGCCTGGTCAAGTGAAATTAGTAAGGAGGCCCCCCCATTAACGCGCTCCACAGTCTTTAGACAGTTAAGACTATAGTCAAGACTGGAGAATTTAGCGAGACGTCCCTCTGGGAGGTCATAATCCTCAATGTTAGGTGTTAGCTCATTAACATCAGATACCATATTAACAAACCATTTAAAATGTTCATTTTAATAGCAACTCACCCTATTCTGACAAAATCCTATTAGCAGGTAACCTCTGTGTAAACCATACTGCAAACATCTGCTACTTCCAGCGTCTGCCTCGTGACTGATAGTGTACAACAAGACGAAGTGGGCAGAGATTAGAAAAAATGAGGCTGTTTATATAGCCGAGAGAGCAGCTAATCTGGATGTTCTAAGCTTGTTTTCACCTAGAGCTCCAACCCTCTTCCAGAGAGAATCAAATCGCTTTTCACCTGAACCCTTCCACCCCTAATTCATCAGCATGAAAAGAGAATTAACGAGTGTAACGTGCGCTACATGTATACGGGATTATAGCTGGTGAAGAGATAAAGCCGAGTCACCTGTGTATACAAAGACTACAGGGGGTGATTAACGACAGGTGTGACGCGCCAGCCCGTGAACGGATTAAGCCAAAAAAAAAGAAAAAAAAAGGTATGTTTCAGGTAACATGGGCAGAAAGACTGGGGTCGGTAGGTCGGATTTTTATTTTATTTTATTTTATTTTTTTAACATGAAAGCACTAGCCATCCTCCGTGGAAATTCTAAAAATGACCCAAAAAGTATAAAAATATGAAATTTTCTTCAAACTTGCTTAAAAAAAAACGTAGAGTCGACCCTGTTTTGCTAGGGTCGGTCAGGTGACCTGAAACAAACCTTTTTTTTTATTTGGCCTTATCTTTCAAGCTGACGCTTAAATTCAACTAGCCAGCCGCCGTCTACACCACTCACTGCGACAAGAGGAGGTGCTGTTGTTTTACACTTGAGTCGCTTACCACATGGACTCTACCTCACAGACAGACACGCGCCCCCTGTAGCTTTTTTTTTTTTTTTTTGTATACACACGCTAATCTCATAACCCCCTTATCCGTTATACAGGTAACCAGTATTCTCTTTTAAAATAGCTGCCAGGCAGCTTAGCTCTAGAAGCAAGAAGGCGTGTATAGGTGCCTTATAAGTCGGCAGGGGGTAAATACTAGTGAAAAAAGGAAGGCAGGTGTGCAGGTAGCTTTTCTAACAGACACGTGTGTGCACTAAGCTGCTTAAGTCTAAACCCTCCCGCAGTAGTCAGGTGGCATGTGAAAACTTACTTAACTGATCTCTTACATTGAGTAGAGTCTCTGTGCTGAGAGAGCCTTTTCAGCCGTTTAAGAGGATTAACTAGGACAGGGTACATAAGGAGTGAAACGCCGAATAGCGGCTACTCAGTCTCGTGCAGCACAAGCAGCAGCATCTAGCAGCGGCTTCAGCAGCAGCTGCACGTGCAGCACAAGCAGCTGGCAGCGACTTCAGCAGCACAAGCAGCACGAGCAGCACAAGCCGTAGCATTTGTCAGCAGCATCCGTGACATCGTCAGCAGCAGCCCCCATGACCTTGTCAGCAGCACAAGCAGCCAGCAGCTGCCAGCAGCTGCCAGCAGCTGCTGGCAGCTGCTGCACGAGCAGTAGCACAAGCAGTAGCATCTGTCAGCAGCAGCAGCAGCAGCACAAGCAGCCAGCAGCTGCTGCATGAGCAGCACAAGCAGCACAAGCAGCAGCACCGACAGCAGCAGCAGCAGCAGCGGTGGTGTGGACCACTAAAGTCGAGATGAAGCCTAGTGACATTTGACATGAAGCTTGAAAAACACAGTGACAGGTGACATGAGCAATTCTTAAAATCGACATGAGATATGAGCATAATTAAGCGACATCGACATGCGCCATGGCTATTTTTTAAGACAAACATCATATGTCATAGCCGCCTCATCCAAACTTCCACTAGTAGTGCTCTATAAGCGCAAGCTGTAAACCCTCTCCTCCCCCCGTGCACACAGGCGAATTATCAGAGTCAGCCAATGGTGTCAATACCCCTCTCATACAGGGGTCGGGCGCTGCTGGACTATAATAGATGAGTCAAGGACCGTTCTACTGAGGGTCAGGCAGGCTAAGTCGGACATTCAATGACAGGTAGGTCTTTGACAACCTTGCTTGAAAGTCTGGACAGCATTGACAGACTGGGGCATAAGGATCTCGCATGGTCAGACTTTCAAGCAAGTTTTGCTAAAGTCGCGTTATTGAATGTCCGACCTAGCCTGACCCACAGTAGAACGGTCCTTGACCCGTCTATTATAGTCCAGCAGTGCCCGACCCTTGGCTGAGAGCAGTTTAAGCGCCATTGGGTGTCTCTGATATTTGCCTCTGTGTAAGATGAGAAAAAAAGTCTGTTGAAAGACTATATTTCAAGCCAGAAAACTGTAATTAGCTTTCCAAGTTGTTTATTTAACAATATCTTAGCCTAGCAAGCAGCTGTCAGATGTCATCTAAGAAAAAAATGTGAGCTGTTAATAGATTCAAGAGAAATTAGTTTACAAATAGCCCGTGTAAGTACGCCCATGTCTTGCTTATTTCTCATAGGGTTGTAAGATAGTCACATCATGATGCACATCATCATAAACGCGATCATGATACCTTTCATTGTAAGTAGACTCGCCTCTCTGCCCTCTCTTTTAGAGAGGGCAGAGAAGCGAGTCTCACTCTTAAAAAACCCTGCCCCTCCCCCCCTCCCCCCCTCCCCCCCCCCCATGCATCTTAAAGAGTGCCCCCCAGAGTGCCCCTCTCCCCCCCTCCTAGAAAAAAAGAGCCGCATTTTTAAATTATTTTTTAGCAAGCTTTTTCAGCTTGCTTTTTTTTTCTTTTTTTAAATTTATTTATCCATCAAAATCTCAAGTGACTTATTTTGAAAGCCAACCTAGTAGTCACGTGACCCCCTTAAGTAGGTCACTTCCCGTCACGTGACCTATTTGAATTTCCCGCCAACATGGTGGTCACGTGACCCTCTTAAGTAGGTCACTTCCGGTCACGTGACCTATTTGAATTTCCCGCCCAAAGGTCACGTGACCGGAAGTAGGTCACTTCCGGTCACGTGACCTATTTGAATTTCCCGCCAAAAGGGAGGCCTCTCATTGGCTGCTTTTGAATTTCCCGCCAAAAGGGAGGCCTCTGATTGGCTGCAGGTCGATTGAGTAATAAACAGTACTTAACTATAGTCCCGTTCCGATACATACTATACTACTGCCTACCTAGCATTTTCCATGATTTAACCGAAACACAAGATTTCTTTAGGGCCTTACCGTGCCATTTGGTCAATATGGCAGGCCCTATACATGACTATCGTGTAGAGTGTTACCTGGTGACAATGCCGTATTCACACTGAGCTAATGGACGCCGCACAGAGCCGGGTATTTGGGACCTCCTTGGGGACGCGCCGATTTCTGAGCCACCACCAAGCTATTATTACCTGAACAAATGAAACATTAATACCTGCATAGTTCTGTATGGTGCTTTAACCCTTCAAGAACGCATGTCACTAAAAGATGACATTTGTTGTTATGATGCACCACTACAGCCCCGGCGAGTAACTAGCCGGTGCTGCATTAGTGCATCAATCCGGGCCTTTGGGAGTGTTTGAAGTCTGAACCCCATAGGGTCGTCATGATACCTGAATGGCTGCAATCATGCATCATGGTGACCAAGGGCATGATACATTAAAGCATATTGCTCTCCTTAAAAGTTAATGTATTATGTCCCTTGTTGTTTCGATGCCTGAATGCAGCCTTGGTGAATAACTCGCCCAAGCTGCATTGGTGCATCATGCCGACCCTTTGGGAGTGTACCAGCCCCATAGGGTCGGCATGAAGCTTGAATGCAGCCCTGGCGAGTTACTCACCAAGGCTGCATTCATGCATCTTGACACCAAAGGATGTGATGCTTTAAGGCACTATGCGGCCCTTAACGGGTCAATACCTTCTTAGTTCCGCTGCCGACAATGGACACTAGAAGATTGAGACCTCCCTGAGGATTGCCGCTAAAATGATGTATACATAAGGGAATGCGTCCCAAAGGTCGGAGGTATGGAGGCATTGTGTGACTACCATAGTGGGGGTTGGCATTTATTTGGCTCTTTTCAATTGTGGCTTTAGAATAAATGCTTATTCCCAGAATAGTTTCTGTCTCAGGAACAAAATACTCTAAATATTGTGTCTTTACTGTGGATTTGTCTTTGTATCGCCTTCAGTAGTTCAAATGTAAATTTTTTGTAGTATCTGTATAATCATATTTAGCTCACTGTACATATCATCTTTATATCATCAACTTATGTGTTATAAAATGAAAGATCCAAGCAAAATGGGTATCAGCATTTATTGCCATAACTTTCCACATGTATATAACCTGTGACTTTGGTAATAAAAACAATTCAAACTTTAAAAAAGTTATCGCATATGGACCTGATTCTCAGAATCTAGTGATTGTGCCTCATATATATATTTCTCCTACGGGTCCGTTTTAGAACATGCTGTAAATAGTAAATAGAATATTATATAAATATAGAGATTTCTCCAAAACAGCAATGAACTACTACTTTTAGTTTCTTATGGCTAAAAAGTAAAAAAAATACATTTAAAAAATACTAGTAGTTGTTAAAACCTTAGAAATTTCATAAATCTTCGAGAAATGTAGAAGGGTCGACCATAGGGATGTCATTGACATCTCATTTTTGTTGATTGCGTTTATCGCGAATTTTGGTCGCGATTTTTGTTGATGTCTAAACATAACTTAAAATCAGCCAAATAAACGTGTATATTACTGCATGTGGCTTTAGTGAACGACATACCATATTTTAATGGATCCTGCTCTTTCCAAAGATCACAAATGTAGTGGTCAGGGATTGATATTCTTTTCTAGAATTAATTGTAAGGCTCTTTAAAATAAATTGTTGAGCACTGTTAACCTTATTTCTAGGCCTGCATAGCCCTTAAAGCTTTGAATTATATCGTTTGTTCTAGGTCGACTATTTACAAAATTCTTTTAGTTTTTGAAAAGAGGGTTCTTCCAGCTTTTCAGGGATCAAAGGGTGTATTGATATGATGGTTTTCTCGATGTGATAATCGGAATTGATGAAATGTTGGTATTTCGATGTAGGGGGTATCGATGACATCCCTAGTCGACCACAAAAATGAGTCTGTCAGAATACAGGAACACAATCTTTATTTTCTCTAGTCCTTACTCCCCCCGCCCCCCATGTACCAGTTCTCATGCTGCTTTACCAACGTCTCTTCTCGGTTTGCCTTTATTCCCCATTTTTCACAAATTAGAGTAATCCAGTTTAATTCAGCCGGATTTACCGTCCTTGTGCCATTTTCCCAGCGTCCTTTGCGGCCGTATCAGCAGCTGGATGACATCGCTGGCTGATTAACCCTTTAAGGATGGCATCATGCTGTAATGCATCACGCCCTTAGTCGTCATGATGCATGAATACAGCCCTGGCAAATGGCTCAGTGTTGCATGCAAGCATCATGCCGACCATACTGGATGGATACACTCTTGAAGGGTCGGCCTGATGCACCAATGCAGCACAGGTGGCACTGCATGAATCTTGTCATTTAAGCAAAAATTGGATTGCTGAAAGTCACACTTTAAGCATATTTAATTCCAGTCAATGCTCCTTAAAGCTGCTTAAATGTCATTATGACTTTAACAGGACATTCACATGGCATTAAGTGAACTTAAAGCTGCTTAAATAGTGACTTTAAGCAATAAATGTTTTGCTTAAATGCCAATGTTCATGCAGTGTGGGTTACTCTCTGGGGATACATTGATGACAAAAGTCATCTTTTAGCGACATGCCGTCCTTAGAGGTCTAAGTAGGAACCTGTTGGCTGGCATCCCATGCTGCCTTTCACTCTCTTTATTTTTGACAATTATTTTTTTTTTTTTTAAACTTTGATATTGATGCCGCTAACTCCCTTCTGGCTGCCAACTAAATGCTGCTACTTAGCAAGCGAGATTATTAATCTGCCAACCAAGTCGCGCAATTTAAACGTATCAACCATTCTTGCTTTTCTGCTTTTACTTTGTCGTTTCTTCTCTAATCTATCAGCCCCTTAACTTCCAATTACGGCTTCTCTGCATTGGGTTGGGTGTGTAGGGTTTGTTGGCGGTTATCCGAGTGGAGGCTTGATGACAAAGATATCCCTTTATAGTACACATAGTGCTTTAACGCATTGTGCCAATTGTCGTCATAATGCGTAGGCCTACCGTACAGGGGCGTGGCAAGCAGTTTCAAAGTAGAGGGGACAAAGGGGGTTTCTGACCCTTTTTGACCCCTTTTCTCTTGACCTTTATGGTTTGACCTAAGCGCAGGTCTTGTATAAGTGTGGGGGTCGGGAGGACTTAAAATATCTCGTATGCGCTGAATCAGAATCTCATATAAGCGCCTGTCTTATATTAGCTTGGAGGTATGTAGAGCTCTGAAAAATAAGTACCACAGGCTTTAACACGACAATACGATAAATACAACCCTGGGGAGTTAGTCACCAAGACTACATTCAAACCGACCCCTTAGTGAGTATGGGATTCCATCGCTTCCCAAAGGTTGGCATGATACATTCTTGCATACCTGGCAAGTAGATGTACATGTCAGGGCGGCATTCATGCACCATGACAACATAGGGCATAGTGCACTGATGCACTATGCGGCTCTAAACTCTTCAAGGACAACACAATACCTTATTGCATCATGCCCTTAGTCATCATAATACATGAATGCAGCCCTGGTGAATAGTGCTGCATTCAAGCACCATTCCAACCCAATGGGTTGAAACACTTCCCATTGGGTTGGCATGATGCACCAATGCAGCACCAACGAGTAACTCTCCAGGGCTGCATTGGTGCATCATAGTGACAAATGTCATCTTTTAGCGACATGCCGTCCTTAAAGAGTTAAAGGGCTTAGATCAATGCATCCAGGGTTGTTTTGTTCAATGTCTCTGGTTTCCTTCATCACAGGGACATGTGCTATTGTACTGCCGACCTTAATCCTTTAACGCCAGCAAAGTGTGATAATGCATGATGCAGGGGCGTGGCAAGCAGTCTCAAGGTAGGGGGGACAAGGGGGGAATATTACCCTTTTTTACACCTTTTCTCTTGACCAATTTGGTTTGACCTTTTTGGGGGTTGGCCAAAAGTGGGAGGGGGGGACATGTCCCCCCCCCCGTCCCCTCGGTTGCCACTATGTCATTACGATGCATGCAGCCCTAGTGAGTAACTCGCCAGCACTGCATTCAAGCATCATGCCAACCCTACAGGGTTGATACACTTCTGAAGAGTCGCCCTGATGCAACAGTGCACCACCTGTGAGTTACTCATTGTAGCTGTGTTTGGGAATTGTGACGACAAATGTTGCCTTTTTGCAACATGCGGCCCTTAGAGGGTTAAGTGGTCAATATAACGAGTGGTAGTTACAGGGAAGGCCCCACTGACGGTAGAGACGTCTATACACACATCGATATATCCAGGGTCCTTGAGGCTCTACTGCCCTGATAGAACCCTTTAAGGATGGCATTTCACCAAAAGTAACTCATCGGTGCCGCATTGGTGCATCACGCCGACCCTTCAGGAGTGTCTGAACCGTACAGCACTTTACAGGTACGGTGAATGCAGCAATGACCAACAAGGCATGATGCATTAAGGCATTATGCCGTCTTTAAAGAGTCAAAGGTCTTTTGCACTGTTTAATCATCTATGGGCGTCAAAGTGTGTTAATGCTTTTTATTTTCATGATGTGTAAATGCAGCCTTGGCTGCATTCTTGCGTCCGACCCTTCGAGATCGTATCAGCCTTGTGTAGTCAGCTTTGAAAATGCAGCAGAGTTGCTCAATCTTGGCACAATTACTGGCATAAATCATGACCAAAAAGATTGAATGTTAATTATGCCCTGTGATGTCATAAGCTTGCAGAGAAAAGTGTGCACTATGAAAATGCACAATACCCAGGGTGGGTAAAAGGCAATATGATGTTTAACTAATGGTACCAACTTGTTGAATCAGTGTTATTCAAACCGATATTAAATTCTCATTCCACATATACTGACCTTTGTCCTCCCTGGAGGGGTGGCTGACTTGGGGGGGGGGGCTACCCTAGACACACCTATGTATGCCATGTGCGTGTGTACACACACACATGGCGTGTATTATCAGACAGAGAAGATTACAGAACGATAAAACCCGACTCCAAACAAGCACAGACTAATGTGCCCCAGGTACCCCTCTATCTGGGCCACTCTCTGGTTGCAGAGGGATTTGAACGTCCCCCGACAAAATGTGGCACACTTTAGCAACAGCGACAATCTCTTATTACATATTTAAGGACTGAGCTCTGTCTAGCGAAACTGTCACTGTGCTTGGAGACTGAGCTGTAACTGTGCTTGGAGACTGACTCAGTTGTAACTGTGCTTGGAGACTGACTGAGCTGTAACTGTGCTTGGAGACTGACTGAGCTGTAACTGTGCTTGGAGACTGACTGAGCTGTAACTGTGCTTGGAGACTGACTGAGCTGTAACTGTGCTTGGAGACTGACTGAGCTGTAACTGTGCTTGGAGACTGACTGAGCTGTAACTGTGCTTGGAGACTGACTCAGTTGTAACTGTGCTTGGAGACTGACTGAGCTGTAACTGTGCTTGGAGACTGACTGAGCTGTAACTGTGCTTGGAGACTGACTGAGCTGTAACTGTGCTTGGAGACTGACTGAGCTGTAACTGTGCTTGGAGACTGACTCAGTTGTAACTGTGCTTGGAGACTGACTGAGCTGTAACTGTGCTTGGAGACTGACTGAGCCGTAACTGTGCTTGGAGACTGACTGAGCTGTAACTGTGCTTGGAGACTGACTGAGCTGTAACTGTGCTTGGAGACTGAGCTGTTACTGTGCTTGGAGACTGACTGAGCTATTACTGTGATTTGAGACTGACAGAGTTGACACTGTGCTTGAAGACTAAGCTTTCACTCTGCTTGGAGAGTTACCGGCCTGTAACTATGCTTGGAGAGAGACTGAGCTGTACCTCTGCTTGGAGAGTGTGTGTAACATGATATGGCGTATTACGTGAGGAGGGTGCGTGTCTGTTGTCCCGTCACGCACCCCGTCCCCTCCCATCCTGGTGTCGTAAAACGCTCCCATGCATCATGCATGTCGTAAAACCCAACATGGCTAGTCCTCAGTATCTGTAAAAGTCAGGGAGTCAGTGTCGGTGACAAAGCCAACACAATACTAAAGTTTAATAGGGTTGGGAGCAAAAATGTGTTGTGCCTTTGAAGGTTGGATGCCAATGTGTCCACGCAGGAATCCATTAACTCTATCCTCTCATTGAATAGTGACCACTCCCTAGAGACCTTTTTGCACCCACTCAGTACGTTATCTTGCAGGATGGCGCATTGCAATGAGACGGGTACTCTGTATATTCTTGTCCATTTGATTGCTTCTATGGCAGACTTACTACATTCTTGTCTATTTGTCTAAATACAGTCTTGTCATTTGATGACTGTTTTGGTGGACAAGCATCATCAGATCCTGATATTGAATGCCATGTCTTTCTTTCACCAAACTAAGTGTAACCCACACTTGTACCCAGCGACATTGGAGGTGAGGTCGTTAGGCCGAGTGTCTCAGGGACAGGTTAATTTACATATTGCGCTGGTTACTAACCTCTGGGGTCGCACAGCAAGTACCAGCGGGCATACAACCTTCACCTTGGTCGAGCACATGGAAATTAAGACAGTCAATAAAATCTGATTTATTATGCGATGTCATTTCATGAATTCATCAGGAGTCGATCTAAGTAGGGTAGGATGAGCATCTCCACTAGTTCCTACTATCCCAACCTACTTTTATATAAGTTAAATATCACTGAAAGGAAGGCATACAGCTCAGCACAGTGTTGATAAACAACCAATATGTGGCTTTGTATCAATACGACCAAACCAGTAAGGAGTCCCAAATTAATCCAGTTATGAAATCCCAAGTAGGATTCTAATACATGTGCCATTAATTTCCCTTATAGCGCCAGCATTCCTACTTATAATAAATACACATTTTGTAAGTTTCTAGCCACAAAAAAAGATGTAGCATACAGAGGTGGTTCTGATGTCAAATGTGACATGTCCCAGTGTCATTTGGCCTAAGGCCAAAAAAAAAAGGGTGTGTTTCAGGTTACATGGTCTGAAAATCTGGGGTAGGAAGGTCGGATTTTTATTTGTTTCTTTTAAATTTTTTTTTTACTTAAGCCTGAAAAGTACCCAGAAATCGACTCACGAACTTCAATGCTGACTCGCCGACGACCGCCTCGACTCGTGAACTATCAGATCGACCCTGAAATAGCCCCAAAATGACCCAAAATATAAATATTTTTTCAAAATTGCATAGGGTCGGGTAACCTGAAACACACCTTTTTTTTAATTTGGCCTAACGGCCTCACCGAGTGATGAGTTTGAGCCGTAACCCTGTGGCAGTCTAGGGACCACGACCAGGCAATAATCTACCACGATAAACACACAAAGCTGAAAGGAGCAGGCATCAGATATACAGACTCCTCACCAAAGGCCTGAGGGGTTCCTGGTGCACTTCAGCATTCCTATACCCCCCTATAGGCTATAGAGCTGCTGCTGCTGATATGATACCGCTTGTCTAGTTAGGGTTGAAAGAGAGCTGTCTGAAAGTTACAGACCTGATTGGTATTTACCTCTTGTTAATTGTAGATTTCATCCTGGGCACTCATAGGGAAATGTCCACTGCAAGAAGGTTGGCATTTAAGCAACAATTTGACTGCTTGAAGTCACCCTTTTAGTATCTATAATTCCAGCAAATGCCACATAAAGCTGCTTAAATGTCATCATTTACGTGGCATTTACTGAAATTAAAGTGCTTCAAGAATGACTTTAGCAAAAGAAATTTTGCTTAAATGCTAACATTTATGAGGTAGTCAGCATTTAGTAGAACTGACTATCTGACCAGTGCCGCCTCTCTCCCACTTTATGATTGCTATGCCTATGAAATGATCAAATCCTTGAAACATTGAATGCCATATAAATGCACGTTCTGAAACCATATGGGGGATTATTATAAGATGCTCCCTATGTGATTTAAGCCCAAAGGACAGTCCAGGGTAAATAGAATCAAAGTAACCCTGATTTGAGGTACTTACCTCTTCAAGCAATAATAGCAATAATAACAATAAACGTAGTGCCTCTAATGGGTATCGCGGGCTCACCTCATTGTCTCACAGTACACCATAACTTTTGCCCTAACTAAGGTGGGTCAACGACCGGTGGAGCAGCTCGCTATTATATAGGCCCCTAGTACCATTAACCTACATAACTTGCTTATATAGACACTTGTATGATCATATTTTAGCACAAGCGCTTCTCAAGCATTATTCTCGTCCCCAGATCCTTCCACAGGCATGCCGTAGTAACTACAACTATGGCTTTAATCTAGGATTTTGCTGGGTTTGGGAATTCCCTGTTATAGCTTAAAACCATTGAACATGCAGGAACCAGAATGTATGATGGGAGTTTCCCATCCATTCTAGTTCCAGTTTGCTGGTTCAAAATTAACAATAACGATTGCCTAAACCCAGCTACATTTTAAGTTCAAGATCATAGTGGTGTTTGCAAGTGCCATTCCGTGCCAGAATGGTGTGTTGGACAAGAGTATTCACGCACTAGATGCCAGAACCTGTCCTTGGGGATCGCGCTTGCCTCGTTCCCTCATGGAGCCATAACTTTTAACTCGTCCCTAACTAAGGTAGGTCACTGACCGGTGGAGCAGCCAGCTATATATATAGGGCCCTCAGCATCCACTCAGTCTTTGCGAAAACATGCAGGACACTGGCAATGTCCTTTTAGAATGCCACTGGTCCAGTCACATTTTTGGGCTTTTCAGAACTAGAAGAATTCAGTTGGGCTTCTAAAGCTGAAATATGTATGTCAATATATTGTGTAAAACTATATATCTATCCTGATTTGGCCATAAATTATCACAATTATAATGTATTTTTATTGGACAAAACTCTTCTATACTTTAAATACAGAGATCATCAGATATGTGGCTACCATGTGGGATGAAAAAGTTTTCACAAAGACTGTCCACTAACATACAAAGTGTGTTTATATAGACACCTGTGGGATCATATTTTGGTACAAGAGCTGATCAAACACTAGTGCCATAACTTGTGCTCTAACTATAAGGTGGGTCAGCGACCTATAGAGCACCGGCTAACAGAACTAACACATCCTGATACTTGACCATCAGGTTGTGACAGGTTACACCTTCATCTCTTTATCAACCTAATCTCCTCTCACACCTGGAACAAAGCTCTGGAGTTGGGGGCTGAACCACAATGCATTGCTCTGAGGCAAGATGGTGGCATTCATAGCCTAATGGGGTAGTCCTGTATATATATATATATATATATATATATATATATATATATATATATATATATATATATATATATATATATATATATATATATATATATATATATATATATATATATATATATATATATAATTATATCGGGCCCCTAGTGCCATTAGCCTACATTAACATGTGTATATATATAGACACCTGTATGGTCATATTATAGTACCAGAGTTCATCAAACACTAGTGTCCGTAGATAATGCGCGCTCACCTCTTTCATTCACAGTACACCATAACTTGTGCTCTAACTAAGTTCGGTCACTGACCGGTGGAGCAGCCCGCTATATATAGGAGCCTATCATCCACTAGCCTACATAGACATGTTTATATGAGCACCTGTATAATCCAACAACCAGTTACCGGCACTCTGTAAGCAGGACCCACACTGAAAAACTAGTCATGGTCAGCCTGATTCTCAAACTGTCATATAAAACATTTGCCTTCGAGGGTCAGGCAATACTAGACTATGTCCGGTATTTTCAGAGCCTGGCAATACGTGAATCTTGAAGATTCTCTCCAAGAGTACCTTTTCTATTTATGTATTAACCCATTAAAGGCTGCTTTACTCATTGGCACTGCTTTGGATTATCACAACAACCAATGAAGATAAAATCAAATTTCACCTTACGCTGGTCTCATTTCATTTCACAAGGCATCAAGCTGTCCATGAAGGGTTAATCTGGGCTAATACAATGTCTTTCACACATTGTGTATATTGTATACCCTCACATAATAGAGGGTTAAATCAGATAGACTACACCTGGACACAGTTCTCCCACATACCCACTGCCCACTGGTCATTGACTCGGTGTATAACACCTCGTCTTGACCCTGTGGGGCAGTGGGTATATGGAAGAACCGTGTCAAGGTGTAGTCTATCTAACAATTGTTCATCAATTAGTCTGTGGTATAACCTGGAAACACAGTTATATAAGGTTGCACATTACTGCACTGCCCTAATCATGGTGCCCAGTGGAGACTGTGTAAGTAGTATGGCACACTGCCTCTGGCAGTTGTATAAGTAGTATATGCAAATAGTGCACTGCATCTGGCAAGTAGGAGTAGACACTACTATGTTGTATCATTGACCTGAACAGCAGGTGCTCAGTAAAACAGCATAGTTAATGTGACGGATAACTGAGGGTATAACAGCATAGTGAAGCCAGTACCAAAACTAAAGAGAAAAGTTGTCATGCATATTCTCAAAATAGTTGATCTTGTTGTTATAAGTAAGTAAATATAAGCCTTTGTATTGGACTAAGAGTCCAGGTCTGACTCCAGAATGAACCAAAAAAGATTGAGCGGTCCCTCACATTAGAGACACTCTGTAGGTTTATCCCTCGACAACAGAAAGCCTCCCTCTTTGTTAGATAACGCTCCCCAGTATCTAAGAACCATAGAGTTAAACTGAATAAATCCCTTTTTTCAACTTAAAGTATATTTCCACTCAATGTAGAGGATAGTTTCATGAAGGATACATAGATAGAAGTGTATTTCCAATCTCTAGTTAATAATCTCATGAAATATATACAAAGAAACCTACGAGTTCTTCACTACTTTCTAATACTGAGGTTCAATAGTGAACATTTTTTTGAACCCTGGTCTATAGTTATTCGATATAGAGTCTAGAAAGATTTTCTCAAAAGCAGCATTTATCTGAAAACAAGATAGTAATCTTTCTGCGCCATATTTGTTGTTTTGGTTGCGCTGCTTCTTCCTGAATGTTCTGCAATCAACAGCACCAAGTGACAGGTCATGTGACCATCTGCAACAAACTCCCTGTGCAACTTGTGATGGACACTAAAATTGTGACTATACATGGGCGCGCAGATTTTTGACTGTGTTGCCATCTCAATTTTTAGCAAAGGTGCCGTGTCACCCTGTTGATTTTTATCTAATACAAACTAGTTTAAACGTTTGTGTCTGTCGATTTTTAAAAGTGCAGTGTCACCCGTGTCGATTTTTAAAAGGTCCATGTTACCGTGTTGAACGCAGCCAATTTCAATGTATGGCCACAGAACTAGTATGGCAGTTCACAAAACTGAACTAACTGTAGCCTGGAATAAGGGCACTGTAAGGTATGTTAATAAGTGCACCTACCTGATGTATCCGGTGTTGGGTTGTTGTTTCTGTGTTTGCGTCACGCACCACGTTATCTCACTGCAGGTAGCTGCACGCCTGTTCACTGTCCAGTAGGGGTAGAAGGGCCTGCAAGTAAGAGGTATATAGGGTATATCATATACTATATGTAGGTATATGGGTAGTATAGGGCCTGCAAGTAAGAGGTACATAGGGTAAATCATATACTATATGCAGGTATATGGGTAGTATAGGGCCTGCAATAGGGGTAGTAGGGCATGCAAGGTGGATATATACATAGTACATGTAGGTATGGCTGTTTCTCATGACTGGTCGTCATTTGAGTTTGGAGGACCTAATTTTAGAATTCATGAGAAGATGAAAATCCTTTTGCTTGTAAATGATAAAGGTATTTGGCCAACTTATTTCAAAGTTATGGAAGCTTATATCAGAAAACCTTTCCTATGGTAGCTTGGCAAAGTTCATGTGTCAACAAATGGTCTAGGGCATGGTTCCAATCGTCACTCTCTATCAATATAATGGTTTAACTCTTATTTTTCTTTTGTTAAGGTATACTTTCCTTATGTGAGCATTTCTTATGTATATAGTAGAGGCTAGTAATCATATCTATGGTTATTTCCTATATATTGGCATATTTCTTGTAGCTTTTCACTGTGTTGAAGGAAGTAGGTGATATAGTGTAATATTCTGGGATGAATGGTTCCTTTAATGCACTCTCTATCAAATACTCTTACATCCTCATATTTTTATCAATAGCTGTATTTTCTACTGAAATAGTTTCTTCTATATCCACTCTTTGCAAAGGTAGGTGAAACTAAAGCTCATTATGAAGAATTAATTTTATAGCTGCTGTACAATAGAGAGGATGTAAGCTGTTTTATAGAGAGTGACGATTGGAACCAAGGCATTTTTGTGCACTTGGCAGTAGTATCACTATCTTTAGGCCCTCAAGTATTTATATGATTCCTATTTCCACTGTTAGATATTACTGCTGGTGTATTTACCAGCCCTGAAGCCTGTCTTTCAAGTACATTTACTTATCTATATTTGCTCTAAACTCATACTTCTTGCTTAAATGGAGCAGATATTCCCCTTACCTCTCCTTATCTTGCTATAATTAGGCTGATAAAAGGTAATGAAGTGGTAGGAATCAATAAAAATGTAAGGAAATGGATGGAAATACAACTCGTCAATGACACATAAGTTTATAGCAGCTCTAGCATAGAGAGAAAGTAGTCCATACGATACAGCGTGATGATTGGAACCAGCGTGACGATTGGAACCATTGACATATATACATAGCAGTACCACCTGACAGGCTTGCTGCAGAATTCTCTCATAATTGTATATTATTCCCTTTATAATAGAGATAGTTGATATTTGATATGCATAGTTAAATATAGATACTACGCAAGCTATGACAATGGATGTAGTTTGATAGAGAGTGATGATTGGAACCAGGAAATTACACATTTTTGCCCTCATGAACTTCAATTGGCTCTCCTGAGTCAAGTGTACAACATGTCATCCTTTTCTTTCTTTTAATATATACATATAAGATATACTAGTCCAGCATGACAATATATTTTGATATGGTTAGCTAATTGCTATAAGATAGGGGAGGTGTGACTTATGACAATAGAGCGTGATGATTGGAACCATTGAATTACACAAATGGATCATAGCACCATCAAACCACAGTTATAGGTACAACTAATGAGTTATACACCTTGCACATTTCAATCATAGGTATTCTATATAAAAAAAATAAGAAAGGTCATATTCTTCTCATAATCTTTGAAATTTTACAACTTTTGAAATTCACTGTTGATGAAAATTCATGAAAAATGCCATATTTTGCTGTTTTATGGGCTCTGACACACTTAATATTGGTCATAGAGAGGTAAAAGTATATACCCCAATGTAGCTCTAACTGCGATTGACTTTATAGAATCAATAGAAACTCATAACATCCAGTTCCAAGAGATTTGAAGCCTGCTAGAGTAAAAATGGCATATGACGACCAGTCATGAGAAACAGCCGTATATAGTGTAGGTATAGGGGTAGTAGGGCCTGCAAGGTGGGTACATAGTGTAGGTACATAGTGTAGGTACATAGTGTAGGTATAAGGGTAGTAGGGCCTGCAAGGTGAATACATAGTGTAGGTATATAGTGTAGGTACATAGTGTAGGTATAGGGGTAGTATAGGGCCTGCAAGGTGGGTACATAGTGTAGGTATATAGTGTAGGTACATAGTGTAGGTATATAGTGTAGGTACATAGTGTAGGTTTATAGTGTAGGTATATAGTGTAGGTATAAAGTGTCGATATAGGGGTACATTTAGGTACATAGTGTAGGTACATAGTGTAGGTATAGGGGTAGTAGGGCCTGCAAGGTGGATACATAGTGTAGGTACATAGTGTAGGTATAGGGGTAGTAGGGCCTGCAAGGTGGATACATGGTGTAGGTATATAGTGTAGGTATAGGGGTAGTGGGGCCTGCAAGGTAGGTATATAGTGTAGGTATATAGTGTAGGTACATAGTGTAGGTATATAGTGTAGGTATAGGGGTGGTAGGGTCTGCAAGATGGGTACATAGTGTAGGTACATAGTGTAGGTATATAGTGTAGGTACATAGTGTAGGTATATAGTGTAGGTATATAGTGTAGGTATAGGGGTGGTAGGGTCTGCAAGATGGGTACATAGTGTAGGTACATAGTGTAGGTACATAGTGTAGGTATAGGGGTACATGTAGGTACATTGTGTAGGTATAGGGGTGGTAGGGTCTGCAAGATGGGTACATAGTGTAGGTACATAGTGTGGGTACATAGTGTAGGTATATAGTGTAGGTATAGGGGTAGTAGGGCCTGCAAGATGGGTACATAGTGTAGGTACATAGTGTAGGTACATAGTGTAGGTATAAGGGTAGTAGGGCCTGCAAGGTGAATACATAGTGTAGGTATATAGTGTAGGTACATAGTGTAGGTATAGGGGTAGTAGGGCCTGCAAGATGGGTACATAGTGTAGGTACATAGTGTAGGTACATAGTGTAGGTATATAGTGTAGGTATAGGGGTGGTAGGGTCTGCAAGATGGGTACATAGTGTAGGTACATAGTGTAGGTATATAGTGTAGGTACATAGTGTAGGTATATAGTGTAGGTATATAGTGTAGGTATAGGGGTGGTAGGGTCTGCAAGATGGGTACATAGTGTAGGTACATAGTGTAGGTACATAGTGTAGGTATAGGGGTACATGTAGGTACATTGTGTAGGTATAGGGGTGGTAGGGTCTGCAAGATGGGTACATAGTGTAGGTACATAGTGTGGGTACATAGTGTAGGTATATAGTGTAGGTATAGGGGTAGTAGGGCCTGCAAGATTGGTACATAGTGTAGGTACATAGTGTAGGTACATAGTGTAGGTATAGGGGTAGTAGGGCCTGCAAGATGGGTACATAGTGTAGGTACATAGTGTAGGTACATAGTGTAGGTATAGGGGTAGTAGGGCCTGCAAGGTGGGTATATAGTGTAGGTATATAGTGTAGGTACATAGTGTAGGTATATAGTGTAGGTACAAAGTGTAGGTATAGGGGTAGCAGGGCCTGCAAGGTGGATATACATAGTACATGTAGGTAAATATTGTAGGTATAGGGGTAGTAGGGCCTGCAAGGTAGGTACATAGTGTAGGTATAGGGGTAGTAGGGCCTGCAAGGTGGATATACATAGTACATGTAGGTACATAGTGAAGGTACATAGTGTAGGTATAGGGGTAGTAGGGTCTGCAAGGTGGATATACATAGTACATGTAGGTACATAGTGTAGGTATATAGTGTAGGTATATAGTGTAGGTATATAGTGTAGGTACATAGTGTAGGTATAGGGGTAGTAGGGTCTGCAAGGTGGGTACATAGTGTAGGTATATAGTGTAGGTATATAGTGTAGGTACATAGTGTAGGTATAGGGGTAGTAGGGTCTGCAAGGTGGGTACATAGTGTAGGTATATAGTGTAGGTATATAGTGTAGGTACATAGTGTAGGTATAGGGGTAGTAGGGTCTGCAAGGTGGGTACATAGTGTAGGTATATAGTGTAGGTATATAGTGTAGGTATAGGGGTAGTAGGAGCTGCAAAGTAGGATCAGTATATGTAGGGTAGTAGGGCCTGGAATGTTGGAGAGGTATGTGTAGGGTATATTATATACTGTATGTACGTATAGGGGGGGTAGGGCCTACAATGTAGGAGTAGTATTATCCTCTCACAATATACCTATATAAATATATGTGAAAATGTGGTTTTATTTTTAACATAAAATTTGGCTCAAAAGTATGGGAGGCAGAATTTTTTCAATAGCACACCCCACCCCCCCCCCCCCTTCATAATCCTATATGTGTTTTCACCAAATATGCAGTGGACTGAAAGAGGGGAAATATTCAGCCGTCCTTTAAATACCATTGTTTTAACAGCACATCTTTTTGCTGTGAAAGTTTTGATCGATAAGACTATCTAGAACACATGTGTTAGCTTCATATCACTATCTAAACCCGATTAGCCAGACATTTGTTTCTAGGGTTATCCCTTTTTGAGTGCTGAAATTAGATGTTGATATAAGCACCTTTGTGCACCCAGCAGTGCTGACCGCAGCAGGGCTGGTAGACAGGGCTAATAGAGGCAGGTGTACTGTCCCTCCAGAGGTACTTAGGCCAAACTGCTGACCGCTGACAGAGGATTGCCGTTAGGCCAATAAAAAAAGTGTTTCATGCAACCCGACCCTAGATTTAAAAAAAGGCTCGGCCCTAGCATTTCCCCCCCTCTATTTTGATGGTTTTTATTCTTTTGTAAATTCTCATTTAGCAACTTTTTTTTAGCAATTTCTGGGCAGAAATAACAAGCTCTTAATGACCTCAGTGGCCTGAATAATAGTCTCCCTTCAGGAAATGACTTTTTAAGAGGAAAATCCAACGATTTCTTGATATCTATTTTACTCGAGAAATTCTGATGAATCACGAGTTTATGTCGCAATTCACCATTCAATAATTGTAATCTAAAGATATTCAAAAATCCGGCCTACCTACCCTTAAACCATATTGCCTGAAACAGCTTTTTTTGGCCCAAAAAGCAGTGAGACTGTTTAGACGTTGTAGAGGTGCCCAGCTATAGCACTGAGTCAGCGCTGTAGGTCGGGTTGGGGCACGTACACGCGCTGTATTTAGCCATTAACCCTTTATGGACGGCATGATACATTAATGCATCATGCCCTTGGTCTTCATGATGAATGAATGCAAGACTGCAATCAAGCAAAATGCCGATCCTACAAGGTTGAGACACTCCTGAAGGGTCGGCTTGATGCATCATTGCAGCCCCGGATACACTGCATAATACTTCCGATATAAGCAGCTTTAAGTGTTGCTTAAAGGTGATTAAAGAAGGACAATAAGCCTCTTAAAGCCTCTTTAAGCAAAATTGTCAGCAAAAATTAAAGAACCAAAAGTCGGGATTTAATCAACCTTTAATGATGCTTAATGGCCTTCTTTCCGAGTTTCCAAAAGCTGATTAATGAAGGACTTGAGGTTTGCTTAAAGATGATTAAAGAAGGACTTGGGGTTTGCTTAAAATTTCTGAAAGCTGATTAAAGAAGGACCGGAGGTTTGCTTAAAGTCGTTTAAATCTGATTAAAGAAGGACTTGCGGTTTGCTTCAAATTGCTGAAAACTGATTAAAGAAGGACCGGAGGTTTGCTTAAAGTCATTTAAATCTGATAAAAGAAGGACTTGCGGTTTGCTTAAAATTGCTGAAAGCTGATTAAAGAAGGACTTGCGGTTTGCTTAAAATTGCTGAAAGCTGATTAAAGAAGGACTGGGGTTTGCTTAAGATTGCTGAAAGATGATTAAAGAAGGACTTTGGTTGTCTTAAAGTTCCTTATATGCTTGGGCTGAGTGCTGGAGGCTGGGGCCGGGTTCTTGAGGCTGGGGCTGGGTTCTGGAGGCTGGGACCGAGTGCTGGAGGCTGGGGCCGGGTTCTGGAGCTGGGGCCGGGTCTTTGAGGCTGGGGCTGGGTACTGGAGGCTGGGCAGTCAGGTAGGCAGCTGGGCAGTCAGTCATGCAGAGCTCCGAATGGTAGCAGGTAGATTGTAGCAGGAGGAGGTGTGTTCAGGTCGCCAGGCACTTAAGGAGTGAGGACTCCCCTTAGCAGCACCCCCATTATAAAGGGGGTGCTGTCTCGGTCACGTGACCGCCGCGAGACCTCCCTCTGATTGGCTAAGGGGGTCACGTGACCCTTGATGTGCACTGAAGCGGATCAGTGTTGCATTGGCCTTCATTGGGTGCGGATTGTGATGCTTCTAGAGGCGCTAGGGAGTCCAAGGAGGACTCATTAAAAAGCTACCGGGACTCCCTAGATGCCTGAATGCAAATCTCGCTGTGCTTCAAGCCATTCTAACTTTACAGCGTTAAACATGTATTGTAGCTTCATGGGCGCTTGGGGAAGTAATGAACAAAATGAAGCAAAATAAAGGGTAAAAATAAAAAGATCTATGTATACCTCCGTCACAGCGGTTTTGTAGCGTCCAAAGAAACGCCACACACACCCCACACACACCCCATACACACCCCACACACACCCAACAGTTGCCTGCACCCCCCAGGGCTCACATACTGCCTCCTGGCGGCTCTAAAGCGCCACACAGACCGCCACACCCCTCCCCCAGTTGCCTGCACCCCCAGGGCGCGGAGAAGGGCTCACATACTGCCTCCTGGCGGCTCTAAAGCGCCACACAGACCGCCACACCCCTCCCCCAGTTGCCTGCACCCCCAGGGCGCGGAGAAGGGCTCACATACTGCCTCCTGGCGGCTCTAAAGCGCCACACAGACCGCCACACCCCTCCCCCAGTTGCCTGCACCCCCAGGGCGCGGAGAAGGGCTCACATACTGCCTCCTGGCGGCTCTAAAGCGCCACACAGACCGCCACACCCCTCCCCCAGTTGCCTGCACCCCCAGGGCGCGGAGAAGGGCTCACATACTGCCTCCTGGCGGCTCTAAAGCGCCACACAGACCGCCACACCCCTCCCCCAGTTGCCTGCACCCCCAGGGCGCGGAGAAGGGCTCACATACTGCCTCCTGGCGGCTCTATAGCGCCACACAGACCGCCACACCCCTCCCCCAGTTGCCTGCACCCACAGGGCGTGGATAAGTGGCAGTAAAGTATGTTCTGCTTAAAGTAGATTAAAGCTGCTGACAAGCTACTGGTCCTTCTTTAAGCAGCTTCAGGCAGCTTTCCAGATCCTTAAACTAGGAATTAAAGTGCCAGGAAAGTAGGTACTGCTTAAAGTAGATTAAAGCTGCTGACAAGCTGTGGCTCCTTCTTTAAGCACCTCGACTGCAGCTTTAAGCACTCACAAAAGGGGTTTAAATTCGAATTATTATGCAGTGATAGTTACTTCCCTGCATTTGTGTATCATGACGGAAAGTGTGTTAATGTGCTATGCCCTTTAATCGGGATGATACTTGAATACAGCCTTCAGTAGGTACGCTAAGGGTATATTCCTTTATCATGTTGATCCTATGATCTTATAGGGTTGGCATGATGCTTTAAAATGCAGCTATGGCAATCTACTGCATAGTGCCACATGATGGCAACACACATATGTTCATTAAAGCACTTGGCGGCCCTGGAAAGGTTAGTTAGGCCACACTTTTTTTTAAATTTGGGTTACGGACACCTCAGGAAATTTCAAAAGCATGGAGGACAAAATAAAAAATAAATAAAATAAAATAAAAGTCGGGCACTAGGAAGTTTACTTATATATGTTAAGAAAACTTGAATATCTGAATGTACGTGGGAAATATAAAAGGATGATCCAACAATAGAAAATAATTGAAGTTTTAGCTAACCAATATTCTGCTGTTTTTTCTTTCGAATTTTGAGAAAATTTGAATTATTATTTCAGCACAATGAGAGCTAGATCATTGGTTTCCTGTTGATTTTAGCTTTCCAACGGTATATCATACCTTATATCTTTTATTTTATATCTTTAATTAGTTTTGTCTGGAAAGCAGATCGGAGGGAATAAAAAAAAAAGTGTAAAATCCAAATTTTATTTTTATTCCGATTTTGGCCTTTCCTAGTGCGGCGGGCCCGTAACCCAAATTAAAAAAAAGTGTGGCCTTATACAACTCTATAAATGGGACCTGCTGTTGTACTATCACAGCCACTTATACATAAATAGGTTCTAATCAAAGTACACTTAAAGTGCTGACTTTGAGACGGATAAGCCTTCTGGTGTTTCTATTAACACTCACTAGTTGCTGTAAAAAAGTCTGATACCGTAAAACCTCAAGTATAAGCCACAGCTAGTACGCGAGTCAGGTTGCTGGTGCTGCTTATAGGATCGATATATAGTCCATGTGCTGCTTATGCACGAGTTTTTGCAGCACAAAAGTCACCATAATCACATGGCTAGTGCGGTTTATTTAAGCGGCCCAAAGTTAGGCTTATATGCGAGGTTTTATAGTACTATCATTCTGCTCAAAACAACCTAGATTGCAAAGTCGCTCATACTTGAACTCTTGTTTACATCTTTTCTTCTTATATGGCTAATGGACTTGCTGATACACATGGATCCTTGGTAATCTAAATAAGTTAGTTTTAATCAATAAGTATGACACAAGAAGCACTGTAATTTTATCTGCTAACATTGGTGCCAATGACTACAGCATTGTTAGTTTTCCAACATATCCCGGACTTGCTTATGTTTGTGATACGCGTAGGATTGTGGTGTATGGTATTGCTATTTCTATGGTGATCTGCTCAATGCCATCTCGGTAATGTCCTACGACGTTATCCCTCATGGTGGTGCACGTCACTATGACGTCAGGGCACTACTTTATCAGTTACGTTGTATGGAGATTTCCAAGAACCACCTGCGGCTCCAGAAATGTTGCTGTGAAGGAAGTCCCTAACCGACTTAAGGCCTATGTGCACATGGGGTAACGACAATTGGAAACGGTATGGCCGCTACTGCGATTGTAATGGCATATTTGTGTCCCGACTTTCTTTTTCATCTACTTCTAAACAGAAAATAGGACTTTTATTGGTTTTTCCCTCTGCTTGTACTATTTTGGCTAGCTTCCAATTGCCAGGCATTGTCTTGAATTTAGCTTTTTATTCCTATTGGTTCCTTTTCCCCTTTATATAAGATAAGGAGCCTTGATTCACTGGTGCTCTTGTGGTTTTGTGCTTATCTTTGAACCAGTGATATTCTTGATTTTCTGCTTCAGTGCCTATTCAGCCAAATTAGCCACACGCTACTCCCGTAACCAACTTAAAAGATGCTACCCATCATGAGGAACAAGAATCGGGCATTTGTTATTAAATGTGAGATGACTAACCCCCCGTATGCCCCCTCTGAAGTTAAAAGTTAAAAAACATATAGTTAATTCAGTTTTAAGTTTTTAGAGGGAACTTTGCCATAAGCCATTAGCCATAATTACCCATTCATGTTCAGCTCAAGTGTATGAATGAGTAGTTCATCTACAAAAAAATATCTAAAATGCTTTTGGAATTTTTCTTTCTTTTAAATGTCACAAAAGATTTTTGGGTATGCAGGACTGCAGGGACTCTGGAGGCTTCGTCCATTAGACATCTCAAATTTGAAAACGAATGCCAGATTCTTCTTCCTCATGATAGATAGCATCTTTTAAATTGGTTGTGAAGAAAATGTTGTCCTATGCCAATCCCCCCCCCTCCCTATTACGGGTATTAGGCAGCGAAATCTGCGCTGTCAACAATTCCTGTTCACTTTAGTTTTGCTCTTTTTGACAATCAGGACTGTTTTGTTTTCTCTGATTACATTGTCACAGAAAACAATAAGCCGGTGAAACCGAGATTCAGGTGCAAGCGGACAGCTCTGGGTATTTACATAACGGTAAAGAGATGGCTGGGTCATGTAATGTGAGGTGGGGAACAGGGATTATGGATATGAGTGGGTCATGGTAGATGCTTAACACTTTAAAGTGAAATGGTCCCATGACTTTAGGGCTCAAAAATAAATCTTGTTTTAACTTAACCAAAATGTTTCTCATGGCCGTATTTTATGTACTACCTAATTTAACTTGCCAAGGCTGCATTCATGCATCATGCTGCCCCTACAGGAAGGATTTGCATGAGGCCAAAAAAAATAGAAGTTGTGTTCAGGTACAATGGCCCAAAAGAAATAGGGTAGGTAGGTCGATTTTTTTTTAACCAATTTTTTTAAACGATTTTGAGACAAAATTCCCCTTATTTTACTATAATTTTCAGCCAAAAACATTTTCTGTAAAAAAAAGGTTTGTTTTTGGTAGAAAAATCACAAAAATGCCTTCCAAAAAAATAGAATAAAATAAAATTTGGGTAGGGCCCAAAAAGTAGAGTCGCTAGGGATACCTGAACACAACTTTATTTTTTGGCCTGATGCATGAATGCAGCACTGGTCATTTACTTGCATGTGTTGCATCATAACAACAAATCATCGTTTCATGACATGCTGTCCTTAAAGGCCATTGCAAGTGACGTGTTTGGATCAGTTGTCTCGATCATCTGATTGGCTCAGAACACATCTAACATGTTTGTTATGCTCTTATTCGATCAGTGGGAGTCCTGCAAACAGCGCTTTTTCTTGGTCACCGATCAAGACATCGTTTGTGGTGGCCTTAAACAGTTCAGGCAGGTTAGAAGTCGTAGACTATGTGCAGCTATAGACCTATGCAGCAAGAAAGGGTGACTTTTCAGAAAAGTATTTAATAAAGTTTTTGAGCATTTTCGAAGTGTGACCGACAAATACACGAATATAACCTCAAAATCCAGCATTTCTAATTTGTACTATTTGAAAGGTGATTACCCTGTGAATCTGCTAATTTCAGATGTTTGCAAACATAGCCATTACAGATAATGCTTTGAGTATTCCGCTAAATCTAACACAATTACAACTTTATTATGAAGAGGTCATCCTTTCTTGCTGCTCCTGTCTAGAGCACTGAATCAGCACCGTAGGGTGCGGCACCTGGCACGTACACCCGCTGTGTTTAGTTTTACACCTCTATAAATGAGTCCTGTTGTTGTTGTACTAGCACAACCACTTAGAGGTTCTCAGACATTTCAATTTGTAGTTGATAAGTGCCTAATTAGACATCTTGTGCTTCTATGTTGGAAATAATTACAATTGAACTGTACTATCATTCACAAATAGATTGCTCAGGATGCTTTAGTAGCAAATTAAGTCTGAATCATGCATATTCAAGCCTAATCACAGATCACTGTAGCTAATAATACATGCACCCTATTACTAGGACAATATCTTATGCTTAAAGAAAGAACATTTCAGGGGATATGCAAAGACAGGGACTCCCCTGGTCCCCCAGATAGATAGCTAACCCTAAACCTAACCCTAACTGTAATCAGAAAGAACCAAGCTAACCCTAACCCCTACCCTAACCATGGGGCAGGTATCCAGTGTGGTTGGTTTCTTACAAAGCATCCGCTGGAAATATGGGGCTTTCCCTGTCTGTGGTTGGAGCATAAGATATCCCCAAAAATCGTATGCTTAAAGAATAAGGTATTGTGCTAATATGGTGCACCACAGGGTAGTCTTACTCATTGGTTTAAAGATATCTGACATTGCAGATAACCCTGCATCAGGTAATTGTCCAATATATCCGTACCATGGTCATATTTGTGGCACAGGTCAGATTGTACTTTGGTACAACTTCTCCAGCAATCTGCTTGATGGTCCCTCAGTGACCACGTGACAAATGACACTACATATCATGGCAGTCACCGTGAGGTCAGGAAATAATTACATCTGGATTCTACTACAAATAGATTCACCAATGCAACCCCGGCGAGTAACTCGCCAGTGCTACATTGGTGCATCATACCGACCCTTCGGGAGCGTTTCAACCTTATAAGGTCAGCATGATGCGTGAATGCAGCACTGGCGAGTTACTCACCAGGGCTGCATTCATGCATCATGACGACCAAGGCCATGATAGATTAATGCATCATGCCGTCCTTAAATGTTGGACTCAAGTCATATGTCAGACTCATGGTAAATCTCCCCTAATCCCAGTAAGGTCAGGTCCTGATGCAGGGGAGTCTTCTGGTGTTTCTAGTGATGCCAAATTATTATTGGAAAGAAGTCTGACACTGCAAATGATTGATGGAGGGCTTAATTGAGCATCATATCCGGGGTCCTGGATATTTGTGGCACAGGTCGGATTGTACTTTGGTACAATTTCTACAAGAATCTGCTTGATGTTCTGAGTGACATATGACACTACTGTAAACGTACATATTTTTGCTGGTATAAATTTTCGCGGATTTGCCAATAAGTACCATTTTGCTGGGATTTCAATTCGCGGATTTTGAATGATGGTTGTTACAGAGCTATATTGGATAAATTTTCACTCTGTGCATATTTTCGCGGATTTTAAAATCCGCGAAATCCGCAAAAATATGTACAGCGCGAAATATAATACGTTTACAGTATCTATCATGGCAGGCGCTGTGAGGTCAAGAAATAATAACATCTGGATTGTGCTACAAATAGATTGCTTAGGAGGCTTTAGGATATAGATTCAGGTCTTGGACTCAAGCCACGGTGAGTCTACTCAAACCCTAGTAAACATTAGATACTGAACTAGTTACACTAACTGCAAATAGATGATGTAGGATTAATTTCCACCCATATCCTGGCCCTTTGAAAATTGTGGCACGAGTTGGATTGTACTTTGGTACAACTTCTACAATAATCTGCTTGATGCTCCCTCGGTGACCGAGTGACATCCAACAATGCCATCCGTCATGACTGCGTATGTCGCTGTGACGTCAGGACGCTACTATATCAGGTACGCCATGTTGTATGGAGATTTCCCAGAACCACCTGGGGCCCCAGAATTGTTCTCATAAAGGAAGTCACCAACCTACTTATAGGTTAGGTGCTGGTGGGGTAAGGGTAAGTAGAGGAACAGTATAGATGCCACCGCTATAGGGTAAATGCAGGAGGGGTAATGGTAAGTACAAACAATATGGCCACCACTGCTATGGTTATGGCATATTTGTATTCTGACTTAGTTTTGGGATTTAGCCTCCTCTCCCTCTGAACAGAACATGGTAATTCTGCATTTAGATGGAATTTAGCTTCTTTACCCTATGTTTGTACTATATTGGCTAGTTTCCCTTTCTGAGACATAGTTAGATCTTGGATTTAGCGTGTATTCCTTTATCTTCTTTATTTTCCCTTCACATTAGATGGAAAGCCTTGATTCACATCACCTGTGCTCTAGTGGTTGTGCCATTTTTATTTGAACCAGTGACATTCTTAATAGTCTTCAGATTGAATGCCACAGCTATGTATTTCTGTTTGTAGCTTTTGTTTACCGTTACATTTTATCTACGAAAGAATACATGTACTTGTCCTAGACTATCTCACTTTAGTTCAGTTTGCTGGTTATTCCCTGTGTGCAGTATGATAAGAAAATTCTCACCTGATGTATGACCGGCCCCCTCCCCTCTCCCCAATCCCAGGCCCCCGGGAAGTGGGGGGTGAGTTAATGCACACACACTAAATTTTTCCCCTAAAGCCGTTATCTTTCTTGTCTCTCTATGATCTAACATCTGAGGCCCTTGCATATATGATGGATGGGCGCCACTGATGTGGCCCCCATCCATCACTTTATACTTTTAATTTTTTTTTTCTGCCTAAATTTTCTTCTACTCTTTTACCTCTTCCCTACATTTACTATCTTTTCTCTTCCATCTTTCCTTATCTCCTTATTATTCATCTTGATACATGTGAATTATTCTTATCAAAAGAGGCCGTTGGTCTGCTCAACTACAACAAACTTTAACTTGCCTCTAATGCATAATTGAGACCATTACTAAATTATTCTAAATTATGTGCTAACATTTTTACTTAGATTAACACAAGGTAGTGGGTCTGCCCAGACACTGGTCAGACCCACATCCTATCAAAATATCCAATATGGATATATATATACCTAATATACCGCTTACCGGGAACCTTAATTCAAGCAATGCTGTGGAATGCAAGTAATACAATCTATAAAGGTTATGTACTTCCTCAGGATAAAAATAAACGAATCAACAACAACAACAACAACACTGCGTTAGGATGTTGACTATTGTCATCCCTTATCCCTCAGTTACAGTGCTGATCTCTTGGTCTCCCTTTGGGAGAGAGGGAATATTATGGTTTGTTCCTTTTTCAGTTCTGCTTGCTGCCGCCTGCCTAAAGGGATTACATGTCGTTATTTTGCTTTTGATGTCGTCATTTTCTGGAGCTTTTTTGATCGATTCCATTAAGGTTTTGGATATTTTTGCTCACAGTCAATGGTTCGGTCATGAGGGGAGAATTGTTGAATCACAGTACAAATCTAAATCCAAAGGTTTTGGAATTTGCCTTGAGATTCTGAGAAATCAGCTAATCCTCTGTCATTTAATTCTATAAAGCCTATAATAAAAAAAAACGCGTTATGTTACTTGAAACATACCTTTTTTTTTTGGCCTTAGCTTAGACAGGTCAGTATGGGTATCCAAAATGCTACACCTCTAACAAGAGGGATGGGAGCATGATGTTTCAAGGCAGCATCTTCATTTGTGCATCATGCCTACCTTTCAGAAACTAATGAACCTGGAGGATCCAGGCGAATAATTCGCCAGGGCTGCATTCTTACAACATGACAACAAAGGGTATCGTGTGTAGGGGCTAGGGTTATACGGGGTTTATATGACTGGTTCTGTTGGATGCTGTGTTGCGAACTCCGTCCGAACCCTTCAGCCCGACGGCAGGTGGCAGCATCTGCCCCGGGCTTGGGGTATGGACAGAGGTCGCTATAGGCTTCCGGGCTGCGTGTGCGCGCACAGAATGGCTGCCTATATATACCCAGCATCCGATAGGACTCGTCGGTCACTCTGGATCCACGCTTGGACAGAGGCCCCGTGATCGTATCGGCTGCAAGCCTACTGACCAGTTCCGAAGTCTATAGGGAGTTCGCACCGCCATAGCTTTGCCTGTCTAGGTTACTGAATAAACCTATTGATTCGCAACCTGTAACACTTGATCCGAACTGTGTCGACTTTGTTTCTTTACTTAATACTATAACAATATTATAAAGGACAAAGTATCGTTCATTATTTATTGCATGGCCCTAAAGATCTAACAGGATGGGGAGTGATATGGGTATTAGGCAGCGAAATCTGCGCTGTCAACAGTTCCTGTCCACTTTAGTTTTTCCTCTTTTTGACAATCAGGACTGTTTTGTTTTCTCTGATTACATTGTCACAGAAAACAATGAGCCGGTGAAGACGAGATTCAGGTGCAAGCGGACAGCTCTGGGTATTTACATAATGGCAAAGAGAGGGCTGGGTCGTATAACGGCAGGGTGGGGGAAGGTGGATACTATAGTCCGTGGCACCAAGAAAGGGACTGCCAAACTATGGTTGCCCTTTTGCGTTTCATGTTATGATCCACTACTTTGGCACTAGTAGTCGCATCATCTTCATGTAAAAAACGTTTTTTAGTCGAGACTCTGTAGTTTAAGGTAATGACAATGTCATGTTTCTCTTGAGAAATGTGGGTAATTGTGAAATTTGTAAATACCCTAGAAACATTTCTGAAATGTTGTATTTTTGTTGACTTTGATTTGCATTAGCACCTATAGAAATTGAAATACACTGTCAGAGATGGAATAAGTCATCAAATAAATGAGGGAACAATTTTTTCTTCACAGTGGTACCATTAAGAACATTCTGGTTAAAGAAATGCAAATGTGAGCCTTTCCACAAAGTGAGATCGAAATATTCAAAAATTACTTAAAATCAGCATTTTGGGGAAATTTTGATGATAATCCCTATACTTCTAGTGTGCAATAAAGAGTGTTTACCAGTATTGTCATGAAACTGCACTTTACAAGCAAGAGAATGAACAATTTCCCTGATTGTAAACAATCATTCTCATGTGTATGTGTTTAGCTCTTCATCTGGAAATATTTTGTGCCCATTTGAGTTGTTTCTACATGTTATTTCACATAGAAAACTAGCCTAATTCAATAGTCCCTTTCTTGGTGCCACAGACTATATAGTTGGTTGTAGAAAGTTGGACACATAATATCAGGAAATATAGAGGCAATTTTTATCAACCCTTTAAGGATGGATGTCGCTAAAAGATGACATTTGTAGTCATGATGCATCAATGCAACCCCAGCGAGTAACTCGCCGGAGCTGCATTGGTGTATCATGCCAACCCTTCGGGAGTGTCTCAACCTGATAAGGTTGTCATGATGTTTGAATGCAGCCCTAGCAAGTTACTTGTCAGGGCTGCATTCATGTATCATGACAACCAAGGGCATGATGCATTAAGGCATCATGCCGTCGTGTGTATAGTTATACATATGATTAGATGATGGGTGATTGCCTCCTGAATTTATCTGCAACTATACGATCACATAGTATTTAACTATGTTGATTGCACATGAGATTATCAATAAATCAACTGAAAAATAAATGAAAATTAAATGAAAATAAATCTCAGTTGGTCACGAGAATTGCTCACTACTGAGGGTTATCTCATGTGTAGTTCCACCAGCATGCTTTCATAACATTGATGAGATTCGAATACAGAGGTACAAGGCTGTGTCTCACGAACTTGGGCCAATGTGTTTGTCTATGACCGGGTGTCATCTATGACCGGGGGCCGTCTATGACTGGGTGCCGTCTATGACCAGCTATCTAAAAAAGTTGCTCAGAGGAATAAAAAAAGATTTTTTTAATTTCTTTTTTAAATTTTATAAAGAAAAATTGTAAAAAGAAAAATTTAAAAAAAAGTTTATCCCTCCAAACAACTTTTTTATATAGCCGGTCATAGACGGCACCCGGTCATAGACGGCGACTGGTCATAGACAGCAACTGGTCATAGACAAACACATTGGCCCAAGTTCGTGAGACACAGCCACAAGTGGTCAGTGTATTGCTCTCCGAAACCAACAGTATGAGCATACATGAGGAATGGCCCTCGTGCTTCTCTCTACAAGTATTTAGGCTTTGAAGCTTAACATCAAAATATAGCTTGGTATATCGGAACATATTTGGTATATCGGAACATATTAGCCATCCTTTATCCCATGTAGTCCAAAGGTAGTAGGCGCTCAGATAGGGGTACCAAAATCCTGGCCAAAGGTCCGTTACACTGTATTTCAAATGAGTGCTAATCAATCCGGGCACTTCAAAAAGTGCACCCAGGATATCCCTTTGAAGATTACATCAAATACAGAGTAAAAAGGAAAGAATAGAATAGACCAAATAAGGTATGGTCTTTGTGAATGTCTTTATTCGTCTTTAACAAGATCGATGTCTTAGTCCGCTCTGCACTCATGGATGTTTAAGGACCGCAGGATACCTAAATGTGTCATGCCCATGGTCGTCATGATACTTGAATGCAGCCATGCCAAGTAACTCGCCAGTGCTGCATTCTTGCATCATGCCAACCCTACGGGGTTGAGACATTCCCGAAACGTCGGCATGGTGCACCAATGCAGCCCCAGTGAGTTAGTCGCTGGGACTGCTTTGGTGCACCATGACGACAAATGTCATCTTTTAGCGACATCCGTCCTTAAAAGATTAACTCTTTTAAGACAGCATAGTGCTTTCATGTACTCTACGCCTTTGTGGTTTCAAAGCAACTCGCCAGTGTCACATTCACGAATCATGCCACACTGACTGATGCACTCCCAAAGAGACAGAATGATACACTCATGACCTGCTGCATAAATGCATCAGGATAATAAATGAAACATCATGCCATTTTTGGAGTGGAATAGCACAAATTGGATTGTCCTTGTGTGGTCACCATTCTGCAGCAGATGTAGTGATGTGAAGGCCTCTCCACAGGGTTCACATCTCCAGCGGAGGCATACATCTCCCAGCAGATATTTATTTAGGCCTACATGGATGGAATAAATGGTCACATGACAATTATTCTGTGAAATATTGGGTATGCAGCATATTGAGAACCCATTAATACAGGTCAAACTAGTGTTATAGTCACTTATAGCAAAGTCCCCCCCCCCCCCTCTGCTTTGTGTCAACACTGCTGCTGTATGAAAACCACACAGTGTACATACCCCCAACCTTGTAGGGGAGCATGGGAGGACAGGGGTCGGTGCACAGGTATCCAATGATGCATGCTCTCCTACCTACAGGGAAGTACTAGGGTTGTGCTTGGATACTGAGATAAGTTGGTGCACATGGGGGGTTGAATCAACATGAGCCTGCCCCGCTGTTAATGAGATAATGTATTTACACTTCTCAGAGTCTCCTTCACCAGATTCCCATATTATTATAAAAGTTATTTTCTTGTAAAACAATACCATCGAACGTCCCTAGTACTCCCGATCGAAATGGTATGGTTTCTAAGCACTGAGAATTCACTCTGCGCATTCGTGGTAACCGATTGCTAGCAGTAAACATAGATCTTTGTGCAAGCCCCCTCCCCCTTACAACATAACAATCAACTTGCCCCCGTCCTATCCCCAATACCAGGCACATATTTATTTTGAATGGCCACCCTACTCTACTTCACCCCTCAGCCTATTCACTGGGCTGCTTAACTGCTGAGTACCACTCTGAAACTGAAGGCTATTACCTTGTCAGGCTTGATTGCCTGCTGCTCAATACACCTTACTTCCTCCCCAATCCAATTGACTATACAAATTTAAAGCACTATTTTCAATTGTCAACGCATGATGCACAGAGTGAATTGTCCGTGACAACATCCCGCGTAATGGTCACAGGGCAGTGTGTAGGAATCCCCACACCCCCCTTTGTCATTATACCTCATTGTGTGACAGCTTTCCAAATATAGTCGGTCACAAGATGATCTGAATGAGATTCAACGATGAGATTCAGCAATAATAATACAGAATCTGTAAAGTATGCCACCCTGAAGGGCCAAGCTAGGATCTAATTCCGCAAGCATTCCTATCCTTCACTTCCACTGGAGCCAGAAATAGCTCTCATTCAATCATTGCACACCTCAACATAATCAGTTCCATCTCATAATCTCTTCAGAAATCATCAGAATCCAATGCGCTGACCATCACAGACTCCCCAGTAAACAAAAAAAGTTATACAACATTTTATAAAGTTATATACTGTTATATAACGTTTCTCTATGGCTCTTTTCTATGGTGTAACGTTATATTAAGTTTTAAAACGTTATTTTGACGTAAAATATCGTTTTTTTTTGTTAGCTGGTTTGCCTACAAGGGCACATACCTAGCCTCAGCTATAAACCATTCTCCATACTTAACTTTTCAACGGGAACTGCTGGTTCCTACACAGAAGCCACCTGGCGGCAAAAATCGAAGCTCATGAAAAGTATTCTTTAGGCTGTATTCATATTCCTACATTGACCACTTTCCCTAAATCAACTATTTGTATTATCTATTGGGACAGTATACCTCCATTGTTCACATATATTCACTGCTAGGACACCCATAGGATCCTATAGTTAAGGCAAAAGAAATATTTTTCCAAAACTCATGCCTTTCTCATTTTATCCGTGACCCCCTGTTTTATTGGTCCTAAAATGTTTGTATAGATGTCCATTATACATTCCCAAGGTTTGGTTACAATATCAATAGAAGAAGGGGAATAATCCATGACAGATAATGTGAAGATGCTGTTTTCCTATTCATTTCTATAGTTAAGGTACTCCTTTGCTCAAATCGCTGTATCATGAAAGTTAGTACCGCGACATGGAAATTTCTTTTGATTTTCTATTAGATAATAAATCAAACTAACATAATCCTGAGTTACATGCAAAAGTCAATATACATCAGTAATCCTGTGATTTGTAGCGAGTCCCTTTAAGGCATCATAGTGCTTTAATTTTCCTTGTCCTACACCAGCGCTGCCTTCATACATCGTATCGACCCTTCAGGGTAGTTGCACTCACGAAGGGTCAACATGATCCACCAATACAGTACCAATGAGTACAGTCATTTCTTTTTAGTTTTGATGACTTAGATATGGAAGCTGGTGCATCATGACCAAGAAAAACAAGAAGCCTTGTGGCGCCCTGCTACCTTTAACCCAACATAGTGCATTAATGCATCATGTCCTCGTTTTCGTCATCATGCATGGATGCAGCCCTGGTAAGTAACTCACCACAGCTATTTAACCACTATGCCAACCATACAGGTTTGAGACACTTCTGAAGGCTTTTAATGATGCACCAATGCAGCAATGGCGAGCTACTTGCTAGGGCTGCATTGGTGCATCAAGACGACAAATGTCGACTTTTAGCGACATCCGTCCTTAAAGGGTTAAAGCATTAGTACAGCAGACCTCAGGCTCCATCAGCCTCCATCCGCCGTGCATGCCTGGTGTTAACTCCCTGTCATGATCCACCTCAACCCTTTAATTAAGGACGGACGGAGCTAAACGGTGACATTTGTCGTCATGATGCACCAATGCAGCCCCGGCGAGTAACTCACTAGGGCTGCATTGGTGCATCATGCCAACCCTTTAGGGGTGTCTGAATCCTGTATGGTTCGTATGATGCTTGAATGCAGCCCTGGCGAGTTACTCGCTAGGGCTGCATTCATGTATCATGACTACCAAGGGCATGATGCATTAAGGTAACATGCCATCCTTAACGGGTTAACTCTCCGCTGGTGTGAGGTGGGGTGGTGCGAATGTCATTTTCTGCTGCGTACCAATGGGCACGCAGTAGGCTACCCTAAAACAACTCTTTTTGCACCAATTCCTCCTTTTTCACTGCGCTTTGCATATTATTTTACCAGCAATAAGTGAGTTGCGCTAAAACACTCGTGGTATTTGGAGATGCCACTTACCTTCCCTTTTCAGGACTTCCTTTTTTTCATTTGGCTTTCGGTATTATATTACCAGTTACGTCCAAGCTCTTGGATTTCCCATTTTTTGTCCGCCAGAAAGTGGCAAGTCTGAGTAATTAGCTTAAAAGGGTTGTTTAGAAATAGAAATTATTCGTCCATTTCATTAACAAAATATGCATAGGGAAATGTTTCAAACAATGGGTAGTCAAGATTTTTATTCTACTGCCTGCACAAAATCTGGTGTGGAGGTAGTTACGGCTGTAACTCTCAGATGGGGCCATGGGCTGTCTGAGAGTTACGGACAGAAGGGTCAGTTTTCTATTGATTGCCCTTGTGTCAACCAATCATGTAGATTTCTCCACCCAATCAAGACAGGCTATGAGTGGCTGTTATGCTACTTGGGGCCTTAATTGGAGGAGGTGAAATGTACAAAGTAGTAATTATAGTCATGTCTAGACCAATCAACAGGAAGTCCAAGAGGCTGTAGATCATTTGCCTCTATACAGATTACCTCCATCAAAGTGCCTCAATGTGTAGAAATGAAATAACATATATAATTCAATTTATGAATCAACTATAGTATACATATGTAAGATAGTACTCATTAAATTATGAGCCTGTATGTTCAATACTAAAGCCAGTGGAATGCGAGGCAGTTTCACCTCGCAAATGGTACCAATTTCCCAAAGGTTTTCTGACCCTTGTATCCTATACCCACAACGCTAGTGTCCGTGGGTATTGCAGGCTATACTAGTGTGGAGGTACTTAAGGTGGGTCGCTACCCTTTGATTTCTTCAAATTCTAAAATCTATCAGAATGGGCCAATATTGCATAGCCAGATACATATATACCTTCCCTAAACTGTGTTAAAAATTTAGATTATTTCAAGCAAAATTGTGCATTTTGTAACACTTTGAATACTTGATTCAATGGTAACTGATAATATTTCAATTTTTTTTTAAAGTGATAATATATTGCAGATATTTAATATTTAGAACACTATAGATGCTATGATATTGCTCGAAATAACCAAGGGTATAAATCAGGACAATTTTAGATATAGATTTTTACCATTTTACCCATCATGCAGTGCCATATATAATTAATTTAGTCATTTTTTGGCATTATTTTTCATTTTCAAAGGTCCAAAACCCTAAAAATATGCCCGGGACCCTCTATCAAAATTACTTCTATATGTTAGCAAATGATCTGAACTATTTTCTGAGAGAGTTAAAAAAAAATCTGTTAATACTGAATACTATTTTTAGCCAATAAGGCTACAAATAATGATGATTTCTTTGTATTCTTTCCCGAAACCCCATATTTTCACCCAGAATGCCATGGCGTAAAATTGTAAAATTATTTTTCCAGTAAAGGAGAACATATAGGCGTTTAACATGTGATGTTTTACATTTCTGCGCATAATTGTTAATATAAAAAGAAATCATGGAAGTTTTCACATTTTTTCCTTATTTTCAGAAAAAATTAAAAAACTTAAATTTTTCAAAATTCTATATCTACAAAAGTAGTTCGGGACCCCCTATTTTTCTTTGCATTTTCCGATTCTATATAATTTGAACTGCCTGTAAAAAAGATTTTGCGAGATTCTGTTAACTTTCAGTGACTTTGACCCAAGGGTAGCGACCCACCTTAATTAACTCAATCTACGCATAGGGCACCTGGTGGCAAAAAAAGGAACTACCCTAAACCATGATATTTCCCCCGCTTAAATGTCATGATCTTCCTTTATCTGCCATTCACTTGCCACACCTTGGCATTCTACTCATCCTGATCACTTATTTCCCATTTGCCGTGCCCATAGGCTCATACAGTGAATATATTAGAGATTATTTTGATTAATTCAGCATAATCTCATTTTGCCTGTGACCCCCTTTTTTCTTGTTTTTGATATGTTTTTAATAATGCATGCCTGCATTTTCTACAATTGGTTAGCCTGTGTTAAGTATCTTTAATATCATAATAGAAGGATCACTTATATACATTGAAAACAGAAAGGTTAATCATTTGCTATCCTCAGTATCTAGTTTCAAGCGATAAATTTGGCACTTGATAAACTCTTCAAGTCCTTAAAAAAGACCTGTATTACCCCAGGTATTTGAGCACCGCTCATGACCCCCTTGGGTCCTTGCCGGTTATTGAGTGTCAGGGTAGTATTTATATCTTCCCTGTACCCTCATTATACCTGTAAGGGTCACACAGGCCTAGTGCTTTAGTGTATTCTCATGTATCATCATCATACACGCATCATACCAGCCCTTCAGGAGTGTATCAGTATGATGCTTGCATGCAGCCCTGGCAAGTTTCTCACCAGGCTGAATTCATGCATCATGATGATAAAGAGAATAGCCCTTAAAAGCATGATGCAGTCCTTAACCCTTTAAGGGTGGCATGATACCTTCATGCATCATGTGAATGCATCCCTGGCCATTAACTCACCAGTGCTGCATTCATGCATCATGCAGACCGTATGAGCCACTCCTGAAGAGACCATTGCAGCACCGATGAGTTATCCGCTGGGGCTGCATTGGTGCATCTTGATGAGAAATGTCACCTTTAGGTAACATCCCTCATTAAAGGGACTCGCTTCTTGTCGCAGAATTACTGATGTTCTATTGACTTTTGCATATAACTCAGGATTATGTTAGTTTGATTTATTATCTAATAGAAAATCAAAAGAAATTGCCATGTCATGGTTCTAAATTTCATGATATGGCCATTTGAGCATAGGAGTACCTTAACTATAAAAATGAATAGGAAAACAGCATTTTCACATTATCTGTCATGGATAATCCCCCTCTTCTATTGATATTGCAACCAAACCTTGGGAATGTATAATGAACATCTATACAAACATTTTAGGACCAATAAAACAGGGGATCACGGATAAAATGAGAAAGGCATGAATTTTGGAAAAAATATTTCTTTTACCTTAACTATAGGATCCTATGGATGCCCTAGCAGTGAACATATATGTGAACAATGGAGGTATACTGTCAAAATAGCAAATACAAATAGTTGATTTAGGGAAAGTGGTGTATGTAGGTATATGAATACAGCTTAAAGAATACTTTTCATGAGCTTCGATTTTTGCCTCCAGGTGGCTTCTGTGTAGGAACCAGCAATTCCCTTTAAAGGGTTAAAGGGCTATGCTGGGGCTGGTAGTGAGGTTGGTACAGGAAGGTCACCACCCGGTGCAGGTTTTATGAAGCGGCGGCTAATCAAACCCCCATTCAATATGCACCGGGTTCCGTTATAAGGGGTTTCTATAAAGTAGGCCAAGGTGAGGCTATTTTTAGTTCTCACATGGGATGAGCCCTCTGAGGTCCTGTATAAGGCGTAAAAAAAAGTTGTGTTCCGGTATGCCGACCGACTCACCGTTTTTGGGGCCGACCCTAATTTTTTTAGGACATTTTTGTTATTTTTAGGACATTTTTGGTGTTTTTACCACTAAAATTCACGTTTTTACAACAACAATAAAAGAAAAGAAAAAGAACTGGGCCATGTTACGGAACACAACTCTTTCTTTTTTTTAGGCCTAAGGCGTAAAGGCAAAACGCTTGCTACCCTCCAGGAACAGTCGGGACTGAGCGAGCACTGGTAACTCGCTTCTGCTGCCTTTATACACCATACTGACCCTACAGGGTTCATATCCTCTGCTGGATACGTCTCTTATTGCATGTCTTAGAATAGAACATGTCGTCATGATGCATGCATGCAGCCCTTGCGAGTCTACTCTTTCATGTATCATGATGAACGAAGACAAAGCTCATGAAAGTACTATGCAGTCCTTGTGATAAATACCCCACGAGTATGTCAAAATAACCACGACAGACTGACTGGTGCCCTCATAGGGCTTTGTCTTAGCCTTCTACCGTGGGTTTAAAGGGTTTTACTCGATCTGCTAGGTAAGCAGCGAGTTTGCAGGCAGACAAACTGCTGTGATTGTCAGTCTTAGACCAGAGCATGGAGACGGTCAGCAGGAGGTGCCCCATCAGGAGGTGTATTAGCCTGTGGGTCGTGAGGCGCAGGTTTATAGTGGCACTGTGACATATGGAGGTACGCGCAGAACGGGGGTATGGAGGATCCCCCAGGGGCTTATAATCTGTCATACATCTGATGAAGTGTCCCCCCCCCTGTAGAACCCAGCTCTCCCCTTCTTCCCCCCCCCCCTGCCTCCCGTACAGCTCACATACAGCTGATGTGTATGGGGGGGGGGTCTGTCATGAGACGCACACTGAAAATCCATAAGTTGAAAGGGTTAGTCAGTACAGACTAACCTAGGTTGGTCATATAAGTGTTAGTCACAATGGCAAAGTTATATTCAAAAATGACCAAGGGGTCAGTCAGTAGAGGCTAACCTAGGTCCATCATTGGTGTGTTGTATTTGTATACCACTAGTTGGGGCCACCTGTGATGACCACTCAGTGGCTCCCCCTGGAACTAAAAAGACTAAGGTGGGTTGGTCAGTAGTGACCAACCTGACAATAATAACTAATCTAGGTTAGTCGTATAGGGAGCCAAAATATGACTAACTAGGTTAGGCACTAGTGACTGAGAGGTTGGGCGTATAGGGAGCCTAGGAATATCAGTGCAGGCAGTAGGCCTACAAGACGGAGGAGGACGTACATTGTGTTCCCAGGACACATGGAGGACGGAGTAGTGTACCGCTGTCCTCTCTGCACTGATATCCTTTAGGCTCTGGATCTTAAAAACTTAGTCGCTAGCAGTCGATATGAAAACGTGCCGGACACCGGCTATGGCCGGCTAAAAGCCTGCTGGACCGGCGCAAAGTCTGTGCCTGCCGGTCCCAATGACTGGCTGTCATCCTGGGCTACTTGCTAGTTTTTTTCAGCTTGTAAATCGGACCATTATTAAGGTTTCTAGAGAGTTAACTAGAGAGCCTGAATATTATGTCAAAAAACACACAGAAGTTTATAACTATGAATTTTAATATGATTTAGATATACCAGTAACCTCTATTTGACATTATTTCCTCTCAACATATATCAATTCTTGCTCATTACTACATCTCTAGATACGAACATTTCCCCTGGGTATCCGGGCCTGCACACATTTAGCCGGGCCTGCAGATTCACAAATCTGCAGGACCAAATGTCCTGCATGGTGAAATTTTTTCGTAAAGACTGCGCTAGTGATCAACTTAGTCATTTTTTGTTTTTGTCAAAGCCATTTTTTAATATCCTACCCCCTATCACCAATCTGGGATAGCCCTTCTCACGAGTCTCTTTGATATCAGGGGCGGATCCAGGAATTTGGGAAAGGGGGGGGGGGCGCTGCAATACCTACAGCATTGGGGGTGTTGAACCACCTTAATTAAAATGTACAAAAAAATAGGGGGGGGAGGGGCGCGTGCCCCTTGCACCCCCCCTGGATCCGCCCCTGGATATACCAATTGACATAAACATTACCAGTGTGGTAGCATCAGCAGGGCCAGCTTCTGTATCTCTTTGTCGTTAAAATGAGCATTTTCGAGCCTCTACTCGATGATGGTCTGAAGGGCAAAGTGATGCCCTTTTGGGCGGGTCATCCAGGGGGCCTTTCGCTAGAGCATCCCAAGGCCGTTTTGTTAGTCGCTCCAAGGTATTTTCGATCCTGAGACATTACTACCACCAAGCTATTATCTGAGAGGTAAATACTGCCTATGTACACTCTTAGAAATATCCTGTAAAATTATGGTGATTCACTGGCATCAATTAATGCCAAGCTTTCACCTAATTTTTTACGGTCACCGTATTCTCCTAATCCCCGTAAATTTTACAGCCCTTTCCCATTGTCATCTAACGGTGATTCATCATTATTATATGATGATTCTCTGCTATTCATTGATGATTCTCATTTTATCTTGATTCAGTGGTATATATCATAATATCAACTTAATTTCAGGCCAGTAAATATTAGGCCATAAGAGACATAATTGAATGCCTCACAGTAATATGCAAGTATAATCCATGACCAAAGAGTACTCTAGGATTGTTACAAAGCAACTCTGACATGGGTGTGAATATGTATAATTCTAATTTTCACAAAATGGGTGTTTTTACAATCCTTACTTGTTCCCACTGATATAGAAAAGGGAATTATATATTTATTATCTATTATGTACCAAAGGCTTCAAGGTTGACCCTGTGATTGATGAGGTAATTGGACGTTGTTATCATTTTAACACATTTAGATATGTTTTAAAGTGAGATGTTCCACTAAAGTCCTCATATCTCCCAGGCTGCCACCTGGTGGGCAAATATTAAATGTGAGATTCACCGTAAATGAAAATAAGGTGTTTCACTGTACCGGTTTACGGAGGTTCAGTGTAAAAGTGTTGAATTTGACACTGTCTCACCGTAAATCACATTATGGTGATAAACTGTAAAAATTTACACTGTTTCCCCGTAATTTCAACGGGAATTTTTTACAGTGTACTAATAGTTATATGTTGTGTAGATATATTGTGTAAGGCTAGTCTAGACGTCTGAGCACTTACCATTGATGACTATGATCATTACTTTCAGGGCCGCATAGTGCTTTATTGTTCTATTGCCTTTATCATTAATGTAGCACTGTAGCACATCCTGCATGTGTGCATCATACATACCCTTCCGCAGTCTTTGCGAAAACTTTTTCATCCCACAGGACATTTGGTCCTGCAAATTTTTCGATCTTGCAGGACCGGCTACATTTTTGAAGGACCAGATAGCCACACATTTGACAACTTATATGCATCTTAAGTATAAAGTAGTTTTATCCAGTCAAACGACATTTTATTTGTAAGCATCTATGGCTAAATCAGGAAAATAATAGTTTTGCACAGTATATCTACAAATGTATTTCATGTTTAAAAACTCAACTACATTTTTTTACTTTAGTGACATGTGACTGGACATTCCGTCCTGCTACACTTGTGAATCTGCTGGACCGGTGGCATTGTAGGAGGACATTGCCACTGTCCTGCGTGTTTTCGTAGAGACTGCTTCAGAAAGGTTCATGATGCATGCATATATCCCTGGCGAGTTACTCACCAAAGGACATGTTGACGATGAAAGGCACTTCTCCTACTTTTGTAACAATTCCTACTTTTTGACTGGGATTTCTGTATCGAATTGAATCAATTTCTACAGAAAGTTGACCAAAATCTTATAGTTTCCTGCTTTTTGTGGACAGAAAGGCATACTGCATTAAATACTATGCCGTCCTTTAAGGATCGTACTTGAGTATAGCAACTATCAATCCCGAATAAGAGCTGTGTCTGGCCACTACTGAGCACGTCTGAACAGTTACCATTGGTCACAATGATTAAACATAATGAGCAGAAGCCGTCAACCCCCAATGACAGTTTGCAGATGGTCTTAGGTAATAACTCGCCGGGGCTGCTTCCTGGAATCATCCTGAGAGTGAAGCGCTTTGTGATACATTAAGGTTTAATAACCGCTTTTATACAGGGCTCTGAGTGGCATGTCCTTGGCAATTCATTGCTCGATAATTCTGCATTTCCAATTACGCCTTATTCTGTTGGCACATAGATAAATAAGTCTTACATCACAAGAATTATTGATCAATAAAGGGTTATCCAACAGAATACTAATCCAGACACTTTGCTGAGCAGATGCTCAACCAACACTGTCCGCTTTCACAAATATCTGCTGTTCATGCACCTACTTCACACAAGTTGTGTGCTTTTAATCCATCCACTCTACAAGGGACCCCCATCCAAACATCCTGGAAAATACAGCCAAAGGCATTTCAAGAAACTTTATTTAAAAATAATCCTTTACACAGAATTAAACACAATGACATTGATAAGAACCAACACACGTGACACAGTCCAATACCTCAGGATGTAGGGGGGCATTTGTCGATTATTGATAATCACACCCTCAGTACATGGCGCATACAGTAGGCTTAGTAAGGAGAGTTATATCGATCATCGTTGGTGCGTTCATTGGGCGCCAAATGTCTCGGTTAGTGAGTTACTAAACCAGCGTGACTGTAGCTTCTGGTAGCTGCTTGCAAGTAACCAGCTCCAAAAACCTTGGTTTACTGCAGCTGGTTCCTTGCAAGCCTCTACCGGGAGCTACAGTCATGCTGGTTTAGTAACTCACTAAACAGAGACATTTGGCGCCTAACGAACGCACCCATGTACAATAGGCTTAGGAAGGAGCGGTATATTGATCATCGTACATATTGAACAGACAAGATCCATAACCAGAAACTGTAGGCATAATTAGGTGCATGCTGAGGTGGTGGGAAAGGATGGGGGAGGGGTCAATTAGAGGTCAACCAGGGGTCAATTAGAGGTCAATCAGTACCAAGGTCAAGGCAAGGTCAGAGTAATATACCTGGAAGGTCACAAGGGTTAAATTAACTCACCGGTAAGGTTAATGAAAAGTACACAAGACGAAGGTCATTGAAAAGGTCAACTTAATCCGTCATCAATTTCACTGAGAGGAAACGACGATAGGTGAAATCACTGTACCAGCAAGGTCAAACTAGTGCACCAGCAAGGTCATTGAGCAATTAATTTAGACAGCGACGATGGTGTCACTGGGAAGTCAAATAAGAACAGGGTAGGGGTCACTGAAAGGTCAACTTATCGCATCAGTAAGGGGTCAACGAGTACACCACGAAAGGGGTCAATGATAACACCACAAAGGTCACTGAAAGGTCAACGTATTACATCTGAGAGGTCACTTAGAGGTCACGACTACCAAGTAGAGGTCACTGAGTACACCATCAAGGTCAGTTAGAGGTTAAACCCTACCTTATAATCTGCGTCAATTGTTGGTTGTGTTTGTTTCGTAAATCTGAAAATATTAATTATCGATACATTTAACCTTGTACATTTAACATGTATATATTCAAAGCATGTTCCAGTACCATTTATTATGGAGTTATCGGAATGATCTCTCATACAATCATCCCATGAGACGAGAATATGATGAACAGCAAAACAAATTAATACTCCTTATAATAAACTGGTGTAATGCCTCATGGTTCTTGTTTATAGTCTTTGCGAAAACATGCAGCACAGTGGCAATGTCCTCCTAAAATGGCACCGGTCCAGCAGTATAGCAGGACTGAATGTCCAGTCACATGTTGGGCTTTTCCTAACTAGAAGAATTCAGTTGGGCTTCTAAAGCTGAAATATGTGTGTAATATAATGTATTAAACTGTATACATCTCCTGATTTGGCCATAAATGATTACAAATGTAATGTACTTTTAATGGACAATACTATTTTAAGCCATCAGATATGTGGCTATCTGGTCATCCAAAGTTGTAGCCGGCCCTGCAGCATTGAAAATTTGCAGGACCGAATGTCCTGTGGGATGAAAAAGTTTTCACAAAGACCATCCCATTTCAATTGGTGCATCATGTCGACACTCCAGGAGTGCATCAACCCTATAGGATCGGCATGATGCATCAACATACTGTCAATGCCATCATGATGCATGCATGAAGCACTCACAAGGTACCAAGGAGGCGTTCATGCATCATCATCAACAGAAGACATTGCGCATCAAAGAGCTATGCCTTCCTTAACCCTATAAAGACTACATAATGCATCATGCCTGGGGTCGTCATGATGCACCTATGCAGCCCTGGCAAGTTACTAGCCACGGCTGCATGCATGCATCATAACAAATAAGGGCATGATGCACTAATACATAATGTTGTCCCAAACGCTTTAAGTACCCATGCTGCCCTTAAAGGGTCGAGGAAAGCTTTACCCCCCACCCTCTCATGTTGAGCGCTAATCCCTCCTCCTGGGTCCACAAAGTGGCCATGGCCATTAGCACAGCCCGCCGGTACCGGTATCAACAACAGCTATGTCAGGCTCGGTCTTCTCGACAGGGTATGCCCTTATTAAGGAGAAAAATGCTATAAATTAGGTTAATTTTTTTGACTCAGGCTCTCCCCTGAGTCAAGTGAGACGATTCTGGACACCTCTTTTCCTCGAAAAAATGAAATTGCTCCCATTTGGTCAATATCTCACTCTTTGCATCTTGGTCTCAATAAATCACTTTCCACAATATCTATCTAATGGTATATATATTTGTTTTTCACAAACTCCTACTATAACCCCGCCAAAAAACGAAAAATAATATTAGGCCGTAATTGGTGGTAATTTGCTTCAGCATAGAGCTCTATGGGAGTGCGAAGATAACCGACAACCCCAAATTTGGATAGTTCGTGACAACCAATGCTATCTCTATGGGAGGGGTAGGTGAGACGCTTTTTTTCAGACATCTATCAAACACTTAAGTACTAGAGGTAATTTACAGGGGAGGTTACTTGCTATTTTTGTAACAGTGATAACCCTAATTCACTTTGCACTGACAATGCACATATCATTACAAAGGCTATATGGAAATGTGAGTACCCCCCCCCCCCCTGCTAGATATGCAGGCAGTGGTAATTGACTGGGGGGAGTTACTGATCTATTACACACGCCGCCCTGCGTCCGGCCGACACAGCGAAACAGAACCGGACATGCTGTCGCTGCTGATGCTCTGATGGACTCGCTTTTTGGCCGAGACGTAAAACGGCGGTTACGTGCCACCAGGCGTTGACGCCGACAGCCATCTGCTTGCCCATAAGCACCTGCTCGCCCATACTCACCGGCTCGCCCATACTCACCGGCTCGCCCATACTCACCGGCTCACCCATACTCACCGGCTCGCCCACACCCAGCGGCTCACCCACACCCACCAGCTTGCCCACACCCACCTGCGCAGCTGAAATATGATCACATACTAGTGTGACACATGATTTGAGGGTAGTTTTGACCCAGGAATACATTCCTGCTCTCAGAATTGACAAATAATTCATTGTTCCTGAAATAATATTTACTGATTCAGATCATTTCAATCACTTTATCACCCTGACCCTGAGGCATCTGTGATGTTAATCACACGTTCAATCTATTTTTACATGTATCATGCTGACCCTAAGGCAGTTTATCAACACCACGGGGTAGGCATACTACTTAAATGCAGCACCGGCACATTGAAGCAATATGCAGCTTTTAAACTAACTTTTGGAGGGTTTAGTTCTCTAGCGGTCCTGTTAAGTTTTGCCAGCAGCATGCATTTAGGTTTCAAACCCTTAATTAGTTTTGTATTCGATTGAAATTACCATAATAGCACTGATTTGATAGTATATGCAGGGATGAAAGTCTTCAGGTTTTTCCTTGATTTCAAGTATGTTTTTTTAATGTCAGGAAGTCCAGTAGTAACCTAAACGGGACCTCTGGTCAATATTTGTTTATGAGATAAACTGTCATCTCTGTATATGAGACTAAGGATTGCATGTATGATTAAGCAAGATGAGTGATATGATAAGTGTTTTATCCAACCATTGGGATTTTTATTTCAGGGACCCAGGACCAGCCTGTCTAGCCCAACCACTTTGCCTGAGCAAGGGAACTCCACCCAATGCATACTAGTTAACCCTTAAAAGACGGCATGTCACTCAAAGATGACATTTGTTGTCATGAAGCATCAAAGCAGCCCCAGCGAGAAACTTGCATCATGCCGACCCTCCGGGATTGTATCAACCCTGTAGGGTAGGCATGATGCTTGAATGAAGCACTGGCGAGTTACTGGCCAAGGCTGCATTAATGCATTATGACGACCAAGGGTATGATGTCTCTCTATAGGGTTTGAGTAATTAATGATTCTGGTAATAATAGAAAAGCTATTTGAGTCCCACATTATAATTCTAAACTTGACGCGGAATGAATGCGGGTACTGATTTCAACGCTACCAGCAGATTACCAATTTAGAATTCCGCTATTTTTGATAACTAAGTGAATCCAAAAGTAGATCTAGAGTTTCCGTCCTATAAATATCCATAATTCATATTTTTCAAAGCCTGTGCGGTTGGATTATAAATCATTTATTGCACAAAAATATGCTTTAAGGGCAGCATAATGCTTAAAGTACTACGCTTGTTGTCATGATACATGAATGTATCACTGTCAAGTCTACTCTCCAGTCATGTATTCATGCATCATACCGACCCATCGGTTATTTATCAATTCAGTAGTGTCAGCATGATGATGCATGCATGCAGCACTGGCGAGCTTCTCACTCAGGCATCATGACAGAAAATAGCCATAATGCATTAAAACACTATTTACAGAGTTGATTGATATGCTACAAAATGATGGGTAAGATGTTATCGGCTTAGCTGCAGCCTACAGGGTTTAGGACTCGTTATTTATGATTTTGCTCAAATAGCATCTTATTGGAAAATTATGGTCAATGGGTGGAATAAAACTGTGCAGGGTTGTCAACACACTGAAAACCTTTCTGGCTGATACTTCCCATAGGTATCATTGATTGTCTCCCAAATGATAAATATTAATTTACTATATACCCTTGCTAACCCTTCCTACATTGGTCCTATACCGAGGTTGCAGGTTCCTCAGTAGGGGACACCATTGCTTGATCTGGTAACCGGCGAGATAAGCACTGATGCAGCAATCGCAATGGGTACAGGCTGTTACATAATGCCCCCTAAGAATTCCGCAGTGGAGACCAGGGAATTATCTGATTGGTTGATAATTCAACCAGCTACACGCCTATATTTGCCAACTATCTGGGAAAGTCGGTAGCTCCTCCCCCCTTGCCCCATTCCTACTCTTTAGTAGTAGGGCCCTACCCCTGCCTACCTCTCACTCCCCCCTCACCCCTTCAGCTATAGACAGTAGGGCCCTACCCCTGCCTACCTCTCACTCCCCTCACCCTTCACCCCTTCAGCTATAGACATCACATTGGGGCCCTACCCCTGCCTACCTCTCACTCCCCCCTCACCCCTTCAGCTAAAGGCAGTAGGGCCCTACCCCTGCTTACCTCTCACTCCCCTCACCCTTCACCCCTTCAGCTATAGACATCACATTGGGGCCCTACCCCTGCCTACCTCTCACTCCCCCCTCACCCCTTCAGCTAAAGGCAGTAGGGCCCTACCCCTGCCTACCTCTCTCTCCCCCCTCACCCCTTCAGCTAAAGGCAGTAGGGCCCTACCCCTGCCCACCTCTCACTCCCCCCTCACCCCTTCAGCTAAAGGCAGTAGGGCCCTACCCCTGCCCACCTCTCTCTCCCCCCTCACCCCTTCAGCTAAAGGCAGTGGGGCCCTACCCCTGCCCACCTCTCACTCCCCCCTCACCCCTTCAGCTAAAGGCAGTAGGGCCCTACCCCTACTACCTCTCACTCCCCCCTCAGTGCTTCCTTGAGGCCATTGATCTGTAGCCCTCCCCTATAGCCGACCACCGTATAGGACGCGGCTTATTGAATCCCGCAGGTTGTTACTGATTACATTTAACCCGTTACCCGCTCGTCTCGTATTGCCGTCACGTACCCGGGCACTACAAGGGACATAAGGGAGTTTAACCCTGTAAGGACGGATGTCACTAAAAGATGACATTTTGCCATGGGGAGTAACTTGCCAGTGCTGCAGTGATGCATCATGTCGGCCTTCGAGGGGTGTCTCAACCATGTAGGGTTGGCATGATGTTTGAATGCAGCCCTGGCAAGTTACTCGCCTATTCTCCTCATATTGCATGAATGCAACCCTGGTGAATGACTCAGCAGTGCTGCATTCAGACGTAATGCTGACCCTATGAGGTTGATACACTCCCGAAGAGTCAGTATGATGCGTGAATGTAACCCCTATGGGTTACTCACAACAGCTGCATTCACGCATCATGACAACAATGGGAAAGCTGCATTATAGCACTATGCAGCCATTACAGGGGGACGTAGAGGGTGAAAGGCACAGGCTTAAACTGGACAGCCTGGTTACACTGGGAGTAGATGACTGTATGTACTACAATGTATAACACAGCCAGACACCCATCATCTTCATACCCTAGATGGCCCTACTGTATCATGTATTGAGCAATAGACAGGTGGCTCCACCTGAAGTATTAAGATGATGGTGGACTAACCAGTTAGTATATTACTGACTAGATGGCGCTACCCTCTATATCCAGATACATGGTACAGTGGGGCCATCTAGGGTATGAAGATGATGGGCGTCTAGCTTTGTCATACCTTGTCTTATATACAGTCATCTACTTAGAGCATAGGGGTGCTACCCAGTTTATGCCTGTGGTGAAAGGAGACCGGGTTCAACGCTCTCTGATCAGTCACACATTTAATGTCCTGCCGACTGATACAATAAATAGTACACCAACTTGAGTTATCGCCATCTGGTAGTGGAGGTTGGTATTGTGAGGCAGGTATGGGCAGTGGGAAAGGGTATACAATCATGGGGAGTAGGATTCAGGGGGAATCCATGAATTATATACGCAGAATTTTGGCAGAAATCCCCCCCCCCCTCAAATCACTTGAACCCCCCCTTTCCCTAACAAAAAAAGGAGCACCTTTCTAGTCTATACCTACCAGATGAGTCATTTATTCGTCCCTAATAAAAAGAAGAAAATTGTAGAAATATGAGGGGTTATAGAGGTACGTTCCTCTGAATGTTTTGAAACTTTGGCTCAAGTTTAGGCCCAAAAAATGCTAATTGACCAAAAAGGATCCCTTATGCATACACAATGCATATGCCAAAATGGCTCCCGACCCCCGTCCCCCCTGCACAAATCTGTGTGGCTTGGCCGGACCACCCCTCCCCCCTTGGTGCGTATGTAATTTATAGATGCCCCCGAAGCAAATCGTCATGGGGGGGGGGGGGGGGGGGGGAGCAGGGGGAGGAGGGGAATCCAACCAACTTTGGATATCGGCTGTTATGCATGATGTACCATATACACGCTTGAATTGGATTGTCTAGAAAAATGAAAATTTGAGCCCCTTTTAGTTCTGATTGGGGGCCCAGGCCCCTTTGTCTCTCCCTCTGCGGGACAGGTAAGCATTGGAAGTTAAGTCTATCATATTACTGATTACATTACAAATTTTGGGGGGATCCAAACATATTCAGCCCCCCCCCCCCCTCCTCAGTGATTGGGGGGCTCGGGTCACCCTGGCCCCCCTTTTCCTAAGCCAGTGCAACCTCAGCATTACATAGGTTGCAGTATACAACAGACTTGTTTTTGTGTATGATTAAATTGCTCAGTAACCACCCACCCTGCCTCTGATCAATCAGCCCAGACAATAGGGACTGTGGGGTAAAGCAACGCACTGAGAATTAGAACTAAATGCGGCCCGAAACACTTGGAACACTTTTGACTTGGAACGCCAGTCACACCTGTCTTGGAATTGAAAACATTTGTTGTGCAACAATTGTCTTGGCTTTCCAAAATATTTGTTCCTGATTTCACGACCAGTTGGACCAGGCCTCTACTTACTCACCAAGGCTGCATTAATACATCATTATAACCAAGGACATGATGCATTAACCTTTTTGAATGCAGCCCTGGTGAGTAACCCGACAGGGCTGCATTCACACATCATGCCAACCCTACAGGGTTGAGACACTCCCATGGAGTTGGCATGATGCACCAAAATAGCACCTGGAAGTTACTCACCGAGGCTGCATCGGTGCATCCTAAAGACAAATGTCATCTTTTACCAACATCCGTCCTTAAAGGTTTTTTGTTTTTTTTAAGACAAGTTTATTGGGTCCTGGTTACATGTTCAGAAATACTGTTCTACCACATCGATAACCAAGGCGATGAGTGGAGCTCTCAACGCATTATTCGGAATATAGCTGACATTTCCAAAAATTACATTTTACTCCAAAAATCATTGACATACATTGTGCCATTGGAATTGGTGAAAAGCGGAAAATTAAATTTTCTGTTTTATTTATTTCTGTATAGGGGTCTGGCTGGTGGTCCTGTGGCGGCTCCATTACTTAAGCCTGTAACTGGCGAGACAAGCACTGATACAGCCATCACAATGGGACAGGCTATTACATAAAGCACCCTAAACATTCCGCAGTGAAGCCCAGGGAATTATCTCATTGGTTGATAATGCATCGAGCTAGACGCCTATACTCCTACCAGCACCTTCCCAGCATGCCTAGCTGCACCTGTGGGTGGCAGGTACCCGGCATGTCCTGTAAGCCCCACATCCCCACTCGTCAGTAACCAGCGAGACCAGCCGGTAATGGCGGCCCTGCTAGACGACACCAAATCAATCCAGTCCCATTTCTGTGAGGCGCAGACTATTTCTGCGCTCTGTAGAAAACCATCAGGAGCTGCCTGGGGCCACATAGCAACCTGTCTGCACACTGATTGGTACTCTCGTTCCCAAATAATCCCCAACGAAGGCTCTGGTAACTGCCACATAACCTTGAACTTGGAAAATGGAACCAGAAAGTATGATGGTAAAACTACCATCATACATTCTCCTAGGATGTCCACTACGACCACACTTCTTTTGTTACTCATAGGTCCTTGTCCAATTGCTTACAATTTAGCCCATTTTTAATATGAGATGGCAGGATTAGCACTTAGGCAGGCAGTGATGTAGTCCATCATGTACGAGGTCATAGCATGCAAGGCAGATGGTAATGGGATAACACTGGTATATATCTCCATATGGCATTAGGAGAAATATACAGTGACATACCAGTCTCAGAGTCAGGTATGGTTTCTGTATGCAGCACCAGTACACAGTGAGAAGAAGTAGGATCACTGTAACTCTCAAATGGGAGTCCAGCCCCGATCACTGAGGTAACTCTGCCCAGGACTCTAAAGTGACTCCCAATCATTCGGGAGTCTTAGAACAGAGTCATTATAGAGTTATTACAGAGTCCTGCTAATGTTAAAGAGTCACGTTAGAGTCCTGGTGAGAGTTACCTCAGTGATCACGTCGGGAGTTACAGTGATTCCACTTCTTTTCTGTGTGCAATATGCTGTGTGACCCAGCCACAGCAGTTGTGCTACCACGGGTAGGGCTGTAGACCAAAAGTGGTAGGTTCTCTGTATGTCTCTTACTGGTTTTCCACCTAAATAGTCATCATTATAACAGCACCGATACAATCTAGGGGTAGTGATTATACCTGACATATTGATATTAAATAATATGCATGAAACTAGCAATTTTCCATCAATGCGCTACCAGTCTTTAAATGAATATGCAATTCCAACCATGCAGCCATTAGATATTCACAAAGGTCCTCCCTGGATTGAGACTGTTCCCCATAGCTGGTTGTTGTTGATTGGGCTAGTGTTTGATTTGTTGGTTTAATGTTCCAACGCACATACAGTCCCTTATTGGACTGCTGTAGTAACGTTATTGGGGATTTCACACAGCAGACCATGGATAATGGAAAATCAGAACATCAAGCGTTAGACATGAAGCAAAATGGTCTCTTCTGACTGAAATGTGTCGGAGAGACTCTTCAGGGTCAAAAGAGCGACAAACAAGGGGTAGACTGTGTATCAGAGTCAGACTGACTTTCACCAAGAGTCCAGCTCACATGTTGGCCACACCCCTGCCTCTGGTTTGACTACAGTTAGACTTTATATTGTTTCTTCCATGTCCATAAAGCTTTATAGCTGCTGCCTTTACTCGTTTTTCACCAAAACTGTTTTGGATTGGCAAAATGTCACCAGCAGGACCCTAGTAGTAGAAGGATCCTAACTGCAAGTGGATTTATGTCAAAAGGTGACTGTGTTGAGCAAGGAGAGCCTTGATTTGTTTACATTAGACCGAGATCCCAGACAGCACTGCCTTATCCACCCATCACTAGTCGCCTCACGTCGTCCTGCCTCTTTGAGACGTCCGCTGCTCTCGTCCCATCCTGAGCTGCTCTTTCACCATCACTAAAGTGCATGATTTGTCAACAACTTACAAACTGAATAAAACTTGAGACTCTCATTGAGTCATTTAAATAGCTCCAATGAGTTCCATTGGTGGATCCAGGGGGGGGGGGCGATGGGCCTTGCACCCCCCCCCTCAAAAAAAAATTTAAAAAAGAGAGGAGAAAGGAGAGAGAAGGGGAGAGAAACAGACCTGAGTCTCAAAATGTGTCCCAAAATGTGTGAGAAGGCACCATTTGAAGTCTAGACCATCAGCATTTTCTTGAGGGGGGCATGCCCCCGAACCCCCCTAGTATGGCCACTGCGCTTCGCTTAAGCTGGGCGCAGGAACAGACAGTCACTCCATGATTGGCCAGGTTTGGCCCCCCCCCTCTAGAAAATCCTGGATCCACCAGATGGTAGAGAAATATGAGTAGACAGGGTATTCATTATAGATATAATGACCATATATAATTTTAATTGCCTCAAATCACAAATTGAGATGAAGACATTACATTGACAGTTCAGAGGAACCAGAGATGTGGCCTCAATATGGAATTTGATATTTATGGTACTAAAGAGCAGGGATTGGGTATCTAACTAGTTAGTAATGACACCGTGGATTTGCTTTAAAGTACAATTTTCATGGGATTTAAATTTGTCGATAAGATTAGTTTTATTGCTATATTGGGATAAATTTTTGCTCTGTAAATATTTTCAGGGATTTTAACATCCGGCAAATGTGCAAAAAATATGTACAGCACGAAATAAAATATGTTTACAGTAATTCACTAAACCATTGGCACTTAACAAACCCCATATGAGGCACAGAAGGCCGGCTAGTGTTGTGGGTATAGATGTTTGTATTGGGTGTTTTGGAGATGTGGGGGATTTCATCTTAACATACACCATAGTGTTGTGGGGTGGCTATGTTTGTGTGTGGGTCGTGTGGTAATTGTAGCGGGCTGCGTCATGCCCACAATAGCAGACTGCTGATATCAACACTCACTGTGCGGAAAGCTTTCTGCAGATCTGACTATTGTCAGTGTCTTGTTATCACAGGGCGTTACTATAGCTGTTTACACATCACAGCAAGCTCCTGTTGCTTGCATAAACATTACCCACAGTGCTTTAATGTACCTTTTTTCCCACTAGGACCTTTCAGTTGTTTCACAGTGGCCTAACTTCTAAAGATTGCTTTTCAGGGTTCCTAAATTCAGTTTATACCCTATCATTTATCTGGACAAAATTAGATGAATTGAGAACTTGTGGGTTACTCAACAGGGTTGCACTCATGCATCATAACAACAAAGTGCACTAAAGTACTTTGTGGCCCTTAAAGGGCTAAGGTAGTATTGTACTACAGCAGGCAGTTGTCTCCACTATAGCTTACTACAGCTAACCAGGGTCCATAAGAGCCCTTTCTGCCCATGCGAGCAGGGTGTGAATAGCCGCACCTACAGGAACTGCCGGATGCTAGCAGAAGTGTTTACGCTTTTTATATCTCCTGTAGCCACATACAGCTGTGTTGTTGATGCGGGTAAAACACAGATAAATGCAGCAAGTGACCTTTCAGAAGGTTGTTGACAAATGTTTTGAATATTTCTGGAGTGTGACTGACAAATGCATCGATCAGACTACTAAGTGAAATTTATTTATGAAAAATCTAAGAAAACAGGAGGTTTTTGCTTACTTTGTCTGTGTATTTAACATATTCAAAACACCATTTATAGTGCTCTGAGGTTACACATTTGCATGTGTAGCCATGACAACCTACCCATAAACCCATTGAATACAATACTTAAACATGTATATAAATGCTTTCAAAGAACACCTTTGTTTTTGGGCCGCCCGTCCTTGATAACACCGTGTCTTTTTCACTGGTTAAATTTGTTACACATTTAGTTAATATATATTACTTCATGTCCCACCTACTTTTTTAAACATTATTTTCCAGAATTCAGCTTAGAATTCAGCTAGTTATCAGTTGCATGCTCAATTCAAGACTTTTGGAGTGCAGGCTATGAGTCAGCTTATTGAAAATACACTGTAAAAGGCTACCTGGGCCCATGGGACTCTTTTGGCTTTTATTGCTCATCATGAATGGTATTGTACCCCATCTTCCAAATATGATACTGTAATAGCATTTCGTACAAATTTAAGTAGGATTCAATATTTGGAAAAAATCGGACCATGCCTTCGGTTACCCTTTGCTTTAGGTTTGCCCATTCTGTGACAATCTACCACATCATCCTTGACTTTAAGAATGACACAATGATATTGCAACAAAGTTCCAATGAGAAGCTTCTCGAGTCAATATCAAGTTGAAAATTGTTACAACACTTCTTGTTTACCTCCAATCTGATTAATCAATCTAAGCTGCTACTAGAGTACATCACATTATATAATTCCCCGTGTCAGATTACGTCATAAGGAGGTGTTAATAGCTGCACAGCCCTACATTACCCATACCCCCAACATGACCCAGTCAGGGTTAACCTTTAAGGATGGCATGATACCATAATGCATCATGCCCTTGGTCGTCATGATGCATGGATGCAGCCCAGGTGAGTAACTTGCCAGTGCTGTATTCATGCTTCATGCTGACCCTACAGGGTTGAGACACCCCAAAGGGTCGGCATGGTGCACCAATGCAGCACTGGCAAGTTACTCACAGGGGCTGCATTGTGGCACTGTAACCACAAAAGGTCACCTTTAAGTGACATGCCATCTTTAAAGGGTTAAGGATTAAGTCACATCAACCCTTTCAGTGCAGCATAGTCCTAAAAGGCTGTTAGTGTACTTTGGCCTGAAAGGCTGTTAGTGTACATTGGCCTTTTGTCATTATAATGTAAAACTGCAGCACCAGTGAGCAACTCACCTGTGCTGCCTTCAAACACCATGCCAGACATATCTGGGTGATACTCCCAGGGGAATTGGGATGATGCACCAATGCGGTACTAGCAAGATACTGTCATCCTGTACTAATGCATCATGACAGTGAATAGGCTTGATGCATTAAGGTATCATGCGGTCCTTAACCTTAAACGATGCATGTCGCTAAAAGATGACATTTGTTGTCAACATGCACCAATGCAACCCGGTGAGTAAGACACCGATTCTGGATTGATGCATCATGTCGACCCTTCAGGGGTGTCTTAATCCCCTACGGTCAGCATGATGCTTGAATGCAGCTCTGGCAAGTTACTCACCACGGCTGCACTTAAGCATCATGACGACTAAGAGCATGATGCATCAAGGTATCATGCGGTCCTTAAAGGGTTGAGTATAGACCCTTGTTATGCAGTAACACCCCATTAGCTGCAGACAAGGCCGTGTCCACCCATGAATACCTGGTGATGTAACTGTTGTTTACCACAACCTTGGGCTGAACTCAATCTCCTGCCCAACTTTTGTTCTATTGAACTAATCTGTGCCTGGATTGACACGGTATTATGGGTAAGTTGCCATGGCAACATGTGTAAGGTCAGAGTACCATCAATGACACTAACTGAGGAGTCATTCTGATATACTGAGTCTGGGACCTTATGGTGAGAGCTCTCACTGTGAGGTGATAACGACACATACTGTAAGTGTATTATATTTCGCGCTGTACATATTTCCACAGATTTTAAAATCCGCGAAAATATGTACAGAGCGAAAAGTTATTCAATACAGCCCTGTAACTGCCACCTTTCAAAATCAGCGAATTTATATCCCAGCGAAATTGCATTCATTAGCAAATCCACAAAAATGTGTACCAGCGAAAATATCTACGTTTACAGTATTAGTGGTATCACCCTCAGGACTCCAGCCCTCACCCAATTTGGTATGTGGTTTACGATGGCCATTAGAGCAGCTCCCACCTTCCCAGTCCTCCTGTAAAACTGAGCAGTAGCCCTCTGGTCCATGACATAAGTTACCACCCCAAAGGAGTGTTCAGACCTCCTCCTGTAGGTGTTAATTCCCCTCTAATTTAATTATAACTATTATTTTGCTTTAATAGAGGGCTCCCTATAGTGCACTAGATTCAGTAACAAATGGTCACTCTGGGGGCGTATGATGAACTGATTTATATCTTTGTCCTTGAGCTCAATGTGATATCACATTAATAGGGTTAACATGCATTGTTTGAGGTGGTGGGAGTGTGTAGAGCAATGAAGACAACTAATCAAAGAAATTTTTCATAGGCCTAACTAGCAGCATCCAATTCTGTAAATATGCTATAATATAGTCAAATAGAGCAAACTTACCCTCATGGCTGTGTCTCATGTCTATATATTACAAATTTAATTCAAATCTAATCAAATTTTGAATTTCTTTTGAAGCTTACCAGTCAAAGAGGTCACCCTGTTAGAGATGTCACCTGGTCAAAAGACCATAAACTTATCTCATGAGACACAGCCTTTGATTTGTCTTATATAATGTGACACTTTGAGATTAGCTAGTGATGTCTTTCCTTAAGGCCCGGTCAGACTTGTCGCAGAAACGGGAAAGCTACGATTCGATTTTCTCCCGACAAAATCGGGACTAAAAATCGTGCAGTCTGGCATAGGGCCACGACTAGAAAAACGGCAGAAAATCACCCAAAAACGTACGATTTTCAAGATCGTGGGACTTTAGCATGCACGACTCTGGCAGTCGTACCAAAATCGGGTCGTAATTTTGACTAGTCTGACCGGGCCTTTACTCAACAACACGACAGCTGTATGTCTACAGGCGGGGGGGGGGGGGTGGTAAGGTAAACACCTCCTGCTAACACCTGCAGTTCCTGTATATGCAGCCATTCTCCCGCGCCCACATAGCATTAGGGCCCCTGTATGTGCCTTATGTTGCTGTAGTAAGGCCAAAAAAAAAAAAGGTTTTTTTCAGGTCACCCGACCGACCCTATTAAAATGGAGCCGACCCTTCTTTTTTTTTCAACTTTGAAGAAATTTTCGTATTTTTAACCTTTTTGGGGCAATTTTAGGGTCTTCTGAGAGGCTGGCTAGTACTTTCATGTTAAAAAAAGTAGTAAAAAAAATCAAAAAAATCTGACCTACCGACCTTAGATTTTCTTGCCATGTTACCTGAAACAAACCTTTTTTTTTTTTTTTTGGCCCAAGCTGTAACGGTGAGAACTGCCTTCTGACATAGAATACTGCCTCAGCCCTTCAAAGGGCACACGGAGCTTTATTGCAGTATGTTTTTGTTGTCTTGATGCATGAATGCATCCCTCGCAGCAACTCGCAAATGCTGAGTTCATCTAATACCATTCAGATATAATTATAAGCCCCCACCACTCCCCAAAAAAGAAATTGGAGCAGTTTGGCTAATACCCAACCAAAATGACATGACAAAAATAAAAGGTACATTAAAGTAGTGTCTGTTAGGTGTGTGCAACAGGAGTTTGCTGTGATGTGTAAACAGCTATAGTAACGCCCTGTGATAACGAGACTCTGATGATAGTCAGAGCTGCAGAAAGCTTTCCACACAGCGAGTGTTGATGTCAGCAGTCTGCTATTGTGGGCATGACGCAGCCCGCTACAATTACCATACAACCCACACACAAACATAAGGCCTAATAAAGAAAAGTTTTGTTTCAGGTAACATGGGAAGAAACTCTAGTATATATGTTAATGTGAATTACAACACATGCTGAGTACACCACATATATGTCATCATCCCACACCACAAGACAGATGACTGAACCTACAAAGTATGATAAAGGGCTCATTGAAATACTCAGTGACAAGCAGTAGTCAAGGGATAATAAGCAGTAAATTCAGCATGAACATCCTTTGAAATAACACACCTTCTCTACAGGGTCTGTGGGATACCCAACGGATCTCCCTTTGTACCACACATATCTAATTCCAAATTGAGGCCACATCTGTTCACTTTGGACTTTCAACGCGATTGGCTTGAAGATGGTTTAGGAGCCCATTTTAGGGTGGTCTTTTCCTATTAATGTATTATCTGAAAACATGATAGATGTCTAGGAGTAAGGAGATGATGAGATGTGCGCCCTGCCACTACTATTTCAGAACTAAACCAGGTTTGTCTTTCCCACTCCACCGGGGTTACCAAGACACATGACCTCAACTTGACATGGTTTATAGAATGAAATATTCAGTTTCATAGTCTAGCAATACACCAATTAATGGAAAGTCCCAAAATACATAGACCTTAATAGATATCATACCATCGAAATGTAGCGCCTGGGCACAATTCAATTTGCACCTTATTTGACTTCATTATAACAGTATGGTAGATATACGCTTTAAGCAGTAATAAGGATGCTTTTCGGAGCAATTTTCAGCCCGAGAACTGTATTTTATTCAGTCGGTAAGCTGTTGACAAATCATAAACTTTGGGGCAGGTTGAAAAGCAGGATGAGACAAAGGCAGCGGACGACTCAAAGAGGCGTGATGACGTGAGGTGTCTGGTGATGGGCCGTAAGAGCAGTGTTAGACAACCTGGCTGGTTTTAGAGCCTGGGTCTAACTTAGATAAATTGGGAGATGCTTGTTAACCAGACTTTTAAAGTAAATCTGCTTGCAGTGAGAATCCCTCTATTTATACTAGGAGGGGTTTTGATGCAGACACTTCATCAATTCAAAACAGATGAGGTTATAGAGCCAAAGGGCTGCATTGACACATAATACAGAAGCCAGTAGTTGAGTCCATTAATAAAGACCCAATGCAAAGGTGTGCCAAAATTCTCATAGACCTTTATAGACACAGTACCATCACAATATATAGCCGCGGGGCACTCCCTAATTTGGAGAGAACTTTACTCCTGAGAGAGGTGCTTGAGCAAGATCCTATCTCAGTGCATAAGGGGCAATTTAAGACCCCTATACCCCGAGTACAAAACTGGCGAGTTACTCGCCAGGGCTGCATTCATGCATCATGACGACCAAGGGCATGATGCTTTAAGGCATCATGCCATCCTTCAAGGGTTAAAGTGAGAATTGAGTCATTATTTGAGCAATTCAAGCAATTCATTCTTACAGACAGGTGTTTAATTCAGCATCGAAGCTGTTGACAAATCATGTACTTTGGTTCTGGTTGAAGAGCAGCTCGGGATGGGAAGAGCGCCACAGATGAGTCAAAGAGACGCGGTGACGTGAGGCGAATGTTAACGGGCAGTAACCTCAGCTTTATAGATGGGCTAGTGGTGTCTGCAGACTGGGTCTAATGTAGATAGAGTAGGAGCTCTTTGCTTACTGCAGTGAAGTGGGAATCTGTCCACTTCTAAGCAGGGGTCCTGATCTTTCACTGCTAGGCAGGGGCCCTGATCTTCTACTACTAGGCAGGGGTCCTGATCTTCTACTACTAGGCAGGGGTCCTGATCTTTCACTACTAGGCAGGGGTCCTGATCTTTCACTGCTAGGCAGGGGTCCTGATCTTCTACTACTAGGCAGGGGCCCTGATCTTCTACTACTGGGCAGGGGCCCTGATCTTTCACTGCTAGGCAGGGGTCCTGATCTTCTACTACTAGGCAGGGGCCCTGATCTTCTACTGCTAGGCAGGGGTCCAAATGGGGACATTTCACCAAAACAAAACAAAGTTGTTGCCCAAATGAGGAACCAAGAATTGTTCTACACTAAATGAGATTTCAAGCAGTTCAAGTAAATACGATCCCAGTTTTCGCACATGTATTCCCACCTGTAGGAAACATGATTAGAAACTGGGATTGTGCTCACCTGAACTACTTGAAGCCCCATATAGTGTAGAACAAATCACGGCTCCTCATTCTCAAAGATCTTTGTAGATAGATGCTTGATGTAGAGATAGCAATCGAGACCTTACTGGAGCTATTTGAATGGTTCAAACTGAGAATCAAGTTTCATTAAACATTGAGGCTGTTGACAAATCATGTACTTTGGTGTTGGGTGAAGTGCAGTCTATACGAAAACCTGCCAGACACCGGCTATAGCCGTCTAAAAGCCTGCTGAACCGGCAGAAAGTCTGTGTCTGCCGGCCCCAGTGGCTGGCTATAATCATTGTCTACATGCCAGTTTTTACGGCTTGTTAATCGGACCATTATTAAGGTTTCTAGAGAGTAAACTAGAAAGCCTGGATATTTTGTAGAAAGTTTCCCAAAATTATACAATTGTAATATCAAAATGATTTGAATATATCAGTAACATCTATTCAATATCACTTCCTATGTAAATTCTAGCTCTGATAAAAATTGTAATCATTTCCTTACGGTATCCGGGCCTGCAAACATTTAGCCTGGCCTGCTGAATAACAAATCTGCAGGCCCAAATGTCCTGCACGGTGAAAAACTTTTTGTATAGACCTTAAGTGTTACAGATGGCCTCGTGCTGTCTGGACTCTGGGTCTAACGTAGATAAATCAGGTTTCTCGATGCTTACCAAAGTGGTTCTTAACATAAATCCACTTGCTGTTAGGATCCTTCTACTAGGGTAGATTCACCTGGAGTTGGACACAAACCTTGAGACGGTTTCATCGTTATGCAAGCATTTTAAGCATTTTTTTTGTGAATAATTTTCGTGAAATACGGCCCCACCTTCAACTCGTGAAATAACCAAGCCAACAGACCAAAACTCGTGAACCTTTGTCTTTTCTTCTTTCTAAAAACTAAATATTAGAAGCCATATTGTATTCTATAACCTGAAATTTCACTATCCGTCTCAGGGTATGTGTCCGATTTATGGTGAATCTACCCTACTAGGGTCCTGTTTCACCAAGCCAACACAGTTGGGGAAGGGAAGCAGTAAGGATAGCAGAGTCATAGGGTTGTATGAGCATGGAGGAAACATAATAAAGTCCTATTGTAGAGTCAAGGATGCTGGCAAAAATGTCAGATAGTTTGACTCTTGGTGTGGAGTCTGCCTGACTCTAATAGTCAGTCTACCTCCTTTGTTTCTCCCTCCTTTGACCCTTCATCTGACTCTCATCAAAAGAGAGTATTTTGGCTCCTGATGTTCTGATTTTCCCTTCTCCATGGTTTGCAATGTCAAATCCCCAATAAATACTATTGCAGTGCAATAAGGTACCTAATGTGCAGAGCTCGACAAATCACTGTGCACTGTGCCCGGTGACACACAAAAAAGTCACAGGGGACAACAGTTTTTTGAAGTTGTGCCCTGTGGGCACAGCTGACAAATTGAAGATGTTTGATGATTTTTCCTCCCATACTTTGCCATCTTTAGTCATGCCATTTAAGCAACTTTTAAATCATCAAGTTATTCCCAAATCTTTCACACATACCTCATTTCTTATTTGCTTTCAATACATGCATAGCTTAGGGTGTCCAAATTGCTGAAACTTAGATTTTTTCGGCTTCCTATTTGTGCATGTTAAAGCATGGAGAAAATCAGCTGGGCACATTGTATACTTGTTGGGCATAACTTTATCCTGATACTGTCCCCGTGGGCACACATGCTCAAATATGATTTGTCTACCCCTGATGTGCATTGGGACATTGAACCAATCAACAGCAACAACCAGTAGAGAGGAACTGTCTAGATTCAAAGAAGACTTTTCTGAATCTCTAAGGATGACCATATAGTTAATATACCATTGGGAGACACACAAATAACTAACCACTTTTGACTTACAGTGAAAATATGTTATATATTTCCCTTGATATAGATGTATTAAAGAAAGCAAAAATGTGCATCGTCATTACACACAACTTATTGTATTATAGTCAGTTAGGCATTTAGAGAAGGACCGGATGGAGGATCGGCGTGATGCAGTAATCCGGATATCGGCTGTATACTATTAAGTAAATTATGCTGTACATTACCTTAATGAAAATCTATTAAAAAGAATCCCGGTAAAACAGCTGTAGAAGTTGGAGCACTGAATAGTACACAGCACATTACTGGTGCTGCGTACAGAAACCATACCCGACTCAGAGACGGGTATGTCACTGTATATTTGTCCTAATGCCATATGGAGATATATGCTGGTGTTATCCCATTACCATCTAGGCCTACCTACCATGCTATGTCCTCGTACATGATGGGCTGATGGTCTACATCGCTGCCCGCCCTACCATCAATCCTCCCATTTTATGGATGGAATACTTACTCTATACTCCTGAGGTAGTACATTGAGCATGAATTGGACATGTATATGAAAGATAAACTATAGATAATAAGCAATGGGATAAATAAGAACAAGTAACAAAGGAAGTAATATTATAGTGGACATCCTGGTGAATTCTAAAAGAGTTGGAGCCCCAAATCTTTGTCTCAACTCACTTTGTCATTTTCAATGTGCAGAATAAGCCATCCATATATGTACGTCATAATTTCTGATCTTCCATGCCAGTTGGTTAAAGATGCTAGTGTCGGACGGACTGAAATACCCTAGGCCATAATGCACAGAATTAAGCAGGGGTACTCATACCCATAATTGTATGAGCAAACAACCTTGATGGCCTGTTCAATCTACCCTGAAGATGGAAGTGGCCTATCAAAGACCATGCATGTGTACCTAGACCATGTACACAGCCCCTCTTGATATCCTCATGGAGCTAGGGACCATTACATAGCAATGTCTACATCGCCACTGATTGGTGCAATATTTTCCAATATTTAACACCATTATGAAGGCATACAACAAACGTATGGTGTGCAAGGTATCATGGGTAAACTAAGACCGTGATGTTTCTCAAGGCTATAGTGGTCCCTCCCTCCAGCCCGGCAGAGAGGACCTATATAGATGGTCTACATGTGTTACCTTCAGTCAATCCTTGGTCAAGCCACTTCTCTTGTTTTACCTACATCCATCTAAAACTTGTTTTTCCCTCACATAGATGATTAAAAATATCACCAGCACTGGGAGGCGAACCCCAGACCTCTACAAATTATAATCAATCAGGTGAGAAGTAGAGTAGAGGGATATCTAAAAATCTAGATGGGTTCCATTTTATTCTTTGGTTTAGCCTCAAAGAACCCAAAAATTGACATTTAAACTGCTATGCTGATTCTCAGAGTGCTGCCTCGAATAAGTACAGTTTTGCTATGTTGGGGCCGGTGATCTGAAATGCACCGTTCTTTTAGGCTTTTTCTACAGAACTTGTTTTGGGTTGACAGGTTCTTACCTAGCTTTCCAAGGGAGGCAGCGATGTACAGCCACCCCATTCTCAAGGAGGGGCTGTAAATGACTGCCACCTTGTCCGCTATTTTGTCTTGAATTTCCCCAAGAAAATTGCAGTTTACTGGTACCTGCCTTGGAGGCCAAAACACTAGCAATCAGCTTACTCCCTCTTTCCAACGATATCTTGCATGACTATGTATACACTTGTCTTTTAAACTTTCCTTAAATGTCCTCAAAATATTCCTGTGGGCCAACCGTGCCCGTAGGAATGCTATTTTGCAGAAAACTATGGGCCTGGACCCAAAACTACGGGCCATTGGCTCCCGGGCCAGCGTTAGTGTCTACCCCTGCTCATATATATCCTTTTCCTGTTTATAGGCTGCCTCGGTGTTCCGGTGGGACTAGTTTTTTACCCCCACAGCACCCCCAGCCCCACCTGGTGGGTGTGGGAGACAACTGACAGGTCGCGCAGTCTCACCGTGTGAAGTGTCGTATTTGAGCTCCGAGCCCGCTACCATGTCGCCGGTCGCCATCTTTGTTTTTATACACACGCTCTTCTTATTAGCTCCAGGAGCAGCTCAGGCGTAAAGAACAACAGCAAAGTGTAATAAGAAGGTTCACTACACACAACCTATCAGAGTGGTTTGTCTGGCCCTGCCTACTATGGTACTAGCCCAGGTATGTAGGACCAGGCAAATAATAGAACACTTGCTATCCTTCAAACAGGGTAGGGGACGTGCCCTGGTAGTGGTTTTCTAGCTTACCTCATAGATGCGGTCATTAATTTCATAGATTTGATCATCCATAGATGCGGTCACTGCTGTATTGAACAAGCAGCATATAAATATCTGTCCTACTACTGCGAGGCAGACTACCACTTTTTGTGGATGACTCCTTGCCAACTTGAGAAAGGGACTACCACTGCCCCTGTCACAGAAGAGTGCCATTGTAGCTTAATGTAGCTGTTGGCTATTCTAAGATAGACATCTGCTATGAAAAACTCCAGATTCGAAAATAGGTTGTTCAGAAATTACACTTTATTCATTCTGACAGACGGCTCGTAATCATACAGACGGATAGCAATAATCAAATAGGCTTCTGAACACCAGTGGTCATATGAACATACAGGAGGTATACGCTCACGGTCTAGTACATAGTTCCCGAGTTCCAATGCTCTCTTCCATCTTGGTTAACTCCTCTTGGGACAGACTCCCCCGTAGGGAGTTCTGTACCCGGAGTTGTACACCAGTGCGTCTATCTCCTCTAGTTCCCCCAGAGGGTAGAACAGAGAAAGACGCAGGGTGACCAAGGTGGAAGCAGCGACAGGACTAGGCCTAAAAGGTACAACAGAGTTCGGGGAAGCTCTGTTGTGGAGCAGCCAAGCTGGCCGAAGTGCGCAGCAAGACTGGGTCCCCGATTAGCAGAACTCCAGGTCTTATGTACTGGTCGTTATGTAATTCTCTCCATTACTCGTAAACACTTGAGTTCCCGAGGAACTCCGGGTAACCACGCGCCGGTGCATCCGAGCCGACACTGTACCCGAGATATGTCGGGTGACACGTGGCGGTCACGGCTCAATGCACATAACCAGGCCGCGCTCCACCATTCCTCAGGTGGGCTTATATAACCTTATACTCGGCAGTAGACAGGAGTGCGGCCTGGATACACGACAACACATATACCAAATATAACTCCAACTGGTTCCCTAGAAATAGTACAGCGGCGACCCACTACACTACCCCCCTTCAGACAATATCACAGCGTCTAAATAGCAGCACTAAGTGCAGTATTATTATACTACCTTAATACAAATGACAAATTTTATCTCCAAACAACCCAAAAAACAAATATATTGTCTCCAAACATATACATAGTGGAGGCAAGCGTAACTCTTTCTACTAGAACCACTAATATATTTCTTGGGTATCATAGATATGTATTCATCCTTTTTGATATTAACGTCAATCATATCAACCATCAGGATCCAGTTACACAATAATCGAGTATAATCCTTCAATAACAGTCATGATTTATGGGACTAAGAGGATAAACTCCACACAGCCAGTCAAGCCCTATAAAACAAACTTGACTATATATCATAAAAAAATATATAAAACCTTCAAGACATATTTATCGCATACTAACCATGTCTCATCGAAAACGATTTGTTACAACAGGTATCGTATACATACAGATCAAATATGAGCACTTCTCCTTAAAAGTTACCAAGTTTTAGTACAAGACATATTGGAAACAAAAAAGGTGGCAAGTGTCGACTTTATAGTAAACCTTGACCCAACCCGTCTATTTGAATAGACTCACTCGCTTTACGTGCCAGAGTAAGGTTTGAAAGATCAATATTTTTGGAATAAATGAACATATAGCGTAGATCCGGTAAATGCAGTTTTCAATCCAATCAAGGTCTCCAAAACCTTATGCACCATGGTCACATGGGTGTCTTCACACAATAACACAAGTGACATTCTCCATATAGGAATACTGTAAGCAATCAGATCTAGTGTTGGCGTAACATATTTCAACGATTCAGGGAGAATTAGTCTCCACACTTAGTTCAAAGATCAAAAACGCAGCAAGCTGAAAAATAGAATGACCCGGCTCCTCACTCGATACCTTCCTTCTGAAAGTAATCAACGGGAGCCTACAGATCTCCATAACAACTTACGCAATTTCCACTCTCAGTACCTGAATAAATTTTGCGTTTTTCAGGTTCATTGATATGTTATTACCACAGATCTACACGTAGTACGAATGTAGTCAAGCAACTTTTCATCTCAGTAGGTATCATCAGGATCCAGTCCCTCATACCTTTACTTATTGGACGGTTAAATCAGAGTATCACAATCGGCATACAATAATCATACCTATAGCACATGTCATCAACTCAAACAGAACCCGTTTCACAAATACTGTCTTATGGCAAAAAAATATAGAACACTCTTTGGTGATGGTTTTAACAGTTTCATATATAGCGATAACTGCAAACCTAGATCATATCAAAGTCTTTTCATAAATAGGTGATAATGATCCACTGTTCCTGTCATCTCAGTCTTTTATAAATATATATATATATATCTATCTAGTCATCTTGTGACTTATAGTCTATGGTATAAAGCATCATATGATCCGTGGTGTACTAACAACCCCACTACTGCAAAAGTTCAACCTTGATGACGACACATGGTAGAGGTTCCATATATGCTGCAACTGGGAATGTTTTTATGACTCGCCACTCAGCAAAAGTTCTTCGTTTCTGGACACTGGAGACATACATTCACTAGGTCGATTGTCACTCATCTCAATGGATATGTCCATCCCAAACCCTAGCTGCGAAGCGTCAGGGTTAGGACCATGCATTTGAGCACCCATAGCTACACTCGCCATGGGTACAGGAATGTCCAGGGTAGATGGACGATGGTTCCCAGACATAGAACCAGTCGTCACAGGTAGGTCCATTGGAGGATCCACCATCATGGATTGTTCGAGTTCGTTTTCAGGAGCCATAAGCGCCTCAGCATCACGGATAGACAGACTTAAGTCAGCCTCTGCAATTGCATCGTTCAGCTCCATCAGTATCTGAACCGCCTCTCTAGTCTCACTTTCCGTTATCTGGTACGGTGACTGACAAGAGGTGGTGTCGAGTATTGGTGTTGAGACAGGAGTCGAGTTATGTGACTCTGTCTGCAGTTCATTCACCACCATCCTCGCTAGAGTGGACACCCCGGCTGGAGTATCCATAGTCTCAAAGGAAGACACGGTTGTGTCCACCCCCATGGTAGTATACTGCATCGTCTTAGCATCAGACGACACAGAGGTAGACGTCACAGCAACAGGTGTCACCGAGACTGGTGACACAGGGACAGACGTCACAGCCACAGACGTCACAGGAACGGGTGACACCGGAACAGACGCCACAGCAACGGACGTTACAGGAACAGGTGACACCGGAACAGACGTCACAGCCACGGACGTCTTAGGAACAGACGTCACAGGAACCAACTCCGATGACCCACAGGCCATGGAGGTGGCAGCCACGTAACTGCAGTCGGCCAGGTGCGTCTCATCTTCTGTAGATGGAGGTGGAGGACTCCTAGGGGTATTACTAGCCCTGGAGTCGGCTCTCAACCTTTGTGCGTATGCATCACCGTCAAATCCTAAGGGAAGAGGGGCGGAACCCCGTTCAACCCTGTACACACTCTCGTCGTACCAACTTGACAATGGTATCTCATAGCAATCCTCAAAGAACTCAGCCAACTCCTCATAGAAGTCATCGTTCTGCTGAGCTTCCTTTTTATAGCTAGAAAATTCTTCTGTTAGACCACCAATTTCGTGTTCCAACTTCCGAATAACTATGGTTTTTAGACTTATTTCAGTCCTGGCAGCAGTTAGCTTATGTTCAGCAGAACTGACCATATCCTTACTGCGATCCAACTTGACTTTGAGATCATCAATTAAAAATTGACTTTCCATACGAGATTTTTCAATGTTCAATCTCAAATCATCTACTATTCTGCTAGAGGTTGCTACCATGTCATCTCGTTGTCCCAACTGTCTTTTGAGGGCTTCATTCTCCTCAGTCATTTTGGACATTTTAGATAGGAGTTCTGCTTTAGCAGTCTCCACTTTCTCTAATTCGGCCAAACGACTTTCTTTTACCAATTGCTCAGCTTGAGCCCTAGCTCCTTGCAGAGCTAGTTGACAAGCGAGATCCAGTGTGTCAAATGAACTTTTCAGTCCAGTGACATACTGTTCTTTCAGAAGATTCCTGATACTTACATTCTCAGGGTGATCAATATCACCAGTCAGCTTAGGCAGAGGGACCGACTCCAAAGAGATATCTTCCTCACCCACTCCAGATGATGGAGAGTTTAGTGAGAGAGCCCCCATACAGGTAGATGGTGATGGAACGGAGGATAGTCTACGACCAATCTCCTGTTCCTTCCTCATCTCTATTTTACTAGATTGAACCCTGCCTGCGGGTGGGGTGAATTTTTGATCCACCCAATCATCTCCCTCAGATTGGAAATCAATCGTTCTATAGGTCATTTTAGATTTGGAATCCTCCTTCCCACTCACTGACTCTATCTTCCCTGTTACATACCCTTGACTATCAGTAGAAGTATTTTCTGTCTTTAATATCTTCCTTGACACTCCCGGGTTCCCTCTAGCTTCAGAGATTGTGGTAGGAGGTATTACCTCCTCTCCCACAAATACACAGTCGTCCTCCTCCTCTACAGGAGAAGCCAACAGGTCATTTACCATTTTCTCTTCTAAGGCTAGCCTTGGGCTAACAGCAACCCTCGGTAAAGTTCCGCCAGAGCCCTCCTTGTTGGATTCAGTAGTGTTCCTACTAAACCCACAGGAAGACCCCGGAGCACGTCTTTTGGTTGGGGTAGATCGGCCGTCAGGTGATGAGTCCAACCCAGCAGAAGCTGAGGACTCCTCTGAACCTGTGGTCCGCATCTCTCCTAAGGTAACCGAGACAGGAGTGTACACTCCATGGTCCACAGTTTTACCTTCAGACAGCATTTTACCTTTAGGCGGAGTGGCCAATTCCATTTTACTACGATAATCAGAGGCTTTCTCTGGAAAGTCCTGAAGGTAGTATGGCCACGCCTTTCGATTCAACCACAACCTTCTCGGGTTATGGTTAAACACTAAGGTGTATGCCAACCCCTGTGGTACCCTCACACACTTTTCTCTGTCCGTGAGTCCTAAGGCCTCCGGACTATTCTCGAGAATATCTAGATTGGACATGGCAGTTTCAGCCTTCATATGGTGTACATCCACTAAATGCCTTACCATACAACCCTTTCTAGATGTGCTGAAAGGTTCACCATCTTTCATACATTTACCTGAGCGATTAGGCCTGGCCCGGCACTGCCACATCATTTTGGAGTGCGCGTGGAACTCCACTAGATGTCGTGCGAACTGGTACAGGTCCAGATACTCAGCTATTGGATTTCTATCCATACACTCATTGAATGGGCATTGCCCCGAACCTATTCTCCAACCTCTACCAGGTTTATAAGTAGGCATACCTGGCGGGACAAATGTCATCCACGCCCATTTCAACCGGTCTCTATCTTCGTTGGAGAGGTCGGCAGCCCTGTATGTCCCCATACTTTGCTTTATAACCTCATCCCAGAACTTGTAAGCTTGATGTGCCCCTGAACTAGCATGCTCTAACCAGAACTCCATATCCCTCTCTGTATCTTCGTAGGATGGTAGCCTAGCTCGGCTCCCTATCTCCCCAGTAACCTCTCCTGTATAGGGTCTGGACTTAGAATTATCGGAAGGAGGTCTGAATAGTTTAGTACATTTCTTCTCGTTGAATTTGTCCAACTCTTGGATGTATGCCCCCCTGCATATCTTACTCCCGGGAATCACTGCATCCGGCTTAAATTTCTCAAATTTCGCTGCTAACTGCATTACTGCCATAATTGGAATACGTTCCGGAGTTGACTGTGCAGGGGCATCCCAATCGGGTACAAAGTTACCATGCACCGGATGTAAACCATCCGCACGGTCATACGACATAGCACCCCACGGAGCACCCACTGGCACGTCACTGACCGGGTACACCGGTATCCCGGGCATATTCGGGTCAGTCCGGGCCACTCCCGAAGTAGGTGGTGACGCAATATTCCCAACCTGGAACAAGGGAAATCCCCCGGCCTCGAGTCCTTTTAACCCCGGCCCTGACACGAACCCCCTAGCTTGCGCCACTGATAAACCCATATCTACCAGTTTCCTAACATGTTCTCCCCGAGCTAGGAGATACTGTGTGGTTTTAACCTTTTCAGCTTTCCTTATCTCAGAGATATTACTGTGATTTCGGCGTTTCACACCCCTATTCTTCATCTTAGCTGGTGGATGATACACAAATTTAGGTAAATCTGCCTCCCGAAATCGTTTTGGAAGATCATACTCGACCGGAGCTGTTGACTCCAGGTCCCCCAAAGCTAACAACTCTCTCTGTTCCTGCGACAGAGGGGAAACTTCCGTCGAGTGACTCCTTCTATGGGAGTCTCCCGACGGATAGTTATCCGCCATGATAACTACACAGAGGGCGGCCCAGAGGAGCCCACTCTTAAAATGAGCTTAAATGAGTAGTAAAATCAGGAAAATTGTTACAAATGTGTCCTCCTGTACTACCTCACTTTAGTGTCTCCTCTCTCCCTCACATGTAGATGTTCTAATCGGTGTAACATACGCGGAGAGAGGTGCCTTCGCATCCACCCTCTCCAACGGTATGTGCAGGACTGACGCTTTCCGCGCCAAACCAGCATGCGTGCGCACCCAAGCGCAAAGGATCACGGGTACCGGATAGCCCTTCCCGAAGAAGTTATCCGCTATTATCCGAAGAAAACCGGGTGGCGGAGTTAACTGCGTAGTAGTTGCAATCTTCGCCGGGTTTTCTCGGATTGTATTTTTGCACATCATTTCAAGTAATAGCAATTCTTCAGTTCGTCACGGCTGTCTCATTTGTAGCTTATGAACTTTCAGAACGCTGTTTTAAACAAACATTATAAAAAAATACGTGTCAAAGTAAATTTCTTTGGTTGTCCGAACAAATTCGGAATACGTATGAGTCCCTTTTCTCATGTTGTTGTAACGAGTTTTACACCCGTACTTTCCACATAATATTTCGTATTAGGATCCTCATATTATCCTTAGAAAAATTACTGACTAGGTTTGATTGGATTCTAATCCGAAACCATCACGACAAGTACTAAATGGGAAACCAACTCACAGACCATAGCATGTAAACATTCAAAACTAACTTTAGTAAAGCAGAACGTTGGGTACCCCAATGCCATCTACTGGTCAATTTCACCATTATTCCTGTCACAAAGACTAAAGAATAAAATCCGGTATTTCTCGTTGTGTTTTTGACAATCAGCACCAGTTACGCAACTTTCCGGGGTTTACCGGGTAAGTCCTTGGAGACCCGAACTATTTCGGGTAACCACAACAAACAAACCCAGCCCCGCCACTCTCACGTAACAGCACCTCGACCCGCTATACGAGCACTTCTACGTATGGGTCCTTGGGGTTTCTTCTTCTTAATTACTGTAGGAACCTCTCTAGTTTCCTTTTCAGTAACTAACTTCTTCTTCTTCTTCCTACCATCGACTTTTCTAGCTGGCGTTGCTTTTCTAGTCTTCTTTGTAGGCGGGGGTGCTGTAACCTGTGTTTTACGCACCCACCTGGGTTGGGGCATTGGCACTTCTACCAAAGGCTCATTCTCATCGCCGGGCCGGCGACCTAGCCAAGGCTTCAGGCGATCTACATGGCCTGCAACAATCTTGCCTTTCACATTTTTCAATAACACAGTAACATCCGATATTACTTTTGTCACTTCAAATGGCCCATCCCAACCCTTCGAGATTTTTCCATGTACAGGTGGTTTCAATCTCACCACCTTTTGTCCAACTACATACTTCCTCTCTCTCAAGCCTGTATCATACCCTACTTTCTGATGGATGGCCGCTTTCTTCAAATGGCCTCTCACCAATGCATAGCCTTCCCGCAATTCTCTGCGCAGGGATTCCGCAAATGCCACTCGGCATGGGACATCCTTTCTCCGCAGTACACTGCCAAAGACCAAATCTGCAGGCATTATGATCTCAGATCCAAATACCAGGCTGTTAGGAGTGCAGCCAGTTGAAGCATGCACCGTACCGTTGTATGCATGAGCCACATACTGGGAAAACGTATCCCAGTCATCCTGATTAGAATTAACCAGCGTGGTCAGCCCCTGAATCAACGTGCGGTTGAATCTCTCAACCATCCCATCCGACTGCGGTCGGTAAGGATTAGTGCGTGTCTTAACTATGGCTAATTCTTCCAGCATCCCCTGAAAGAGACGCGATTCAAACTCCCTACCCTGGTCTGAATGTAACATGAGAGGTGCGCCAAATGTTAGTACCCACTCCTCAACCAAAGCTTGTGCGCAAGTTAATGCCGTGTGATCCTTCATTGGGATCACCTTCACGTACTTCGAATAGTAGTCTTGTACCACCATCATGCACACGTTGGAGTTTGGAGTTGTCTGGAAGCCAGTGATTATGTCAATGGCTATCCTCGCAAATCTGACTCCGAACAGTTCTTGTCTGAGAGATGTTTTACCTTTCCCAGGGCCCGGCTTCACCAGGCAACACGTTGGGCATTCACTCAACCAACGTATTACGTCCTTAGACATCCCAGGCCAGTAATATCTCCTCGCGAGTTTGTCCAAAGTCCGTTTCCTGCCAAAATGAGCGGAAGTCTGATGACCATGGAAAAACTCGAATACTTCCCATCTCAGAGAAGCTGGCAAGACTATCTGTAGCCTCCTCCTGGCTTTGCCTTCAAGAGTTTTCCATCTACACAATAGGCCGTCTCGCACTACCAGCTGCGACCATTGACCCACTAAGTTCCTTACTTCCACACATTCTAATGACAGAGCAGGTCTGACGGGACGAGCAGCTCTCTCCAGGATCAGATTCCGTATCATATTGATACCATCGTCATCCTGCTGAGCTTCAAGTATGGACTCCGCCGACCAAAACACCAAGTTCTCTTCCCAGGCCGGATCAAAATTCATTATTGGAGCCACCAACGCGTTATGTATGCCACAGTCTTCACAGTCCATTCTTGCACATCTTCGGATTGGTCTCCTAGACAAACAATCCGCATTTACGTGCTTCACTCCGCTCCGATGCTGAATCTGGGTATTCTCTATCCCTAGTTCAGACAACGCGGAGATCCATCTACCCATCATCCCATCTGCTTCCTTGAAATTAAGGAGCCATCTCAAGAATGAATGGTCTGTTCGTAGAATAAAATTCCCACCATACAAATAATGGCGGAATTTCTTTGTGTAAACTACTATGGCCAACAACTCTCTCTTGGTGGTGCAATAATTGCGTTGAGTTTTACTCAAGCTGTTGCTAGCAAATGCCAAGGGCACTTCTCTACCTTCCTGCACTTGGGATAAGACAGCGCCTATGCTATCGTTGCTAGCGTCGGTGTCCAGGATGAACTGATCACCCTCAGTAGGATAGCTCAGCACAGGAGTTACTGTGAATAACTCCTTCAGCTTCTGAAAAGCCTGTCCAGCTAATTCCGTCCAAATAAACGGTGGTAGCTTCAACATTCCCTTCCTTTTTCCTACTACCAGCGCCTGTAATGGAGCTGACACCTCAGCAAATCCGGGAATGAAATCGCGGTAGTACGAGCAGAAACCCAAAAATGACCTCACTTCTTTCTGGTCTTTTGGCGTTGCCCAATTAGCTACAGCCTCTAATTTCCCTGGATCCGCCGAAATACCTGTGCCACTGACTATTCGGCCCAGATATTCCACTGATTGCCTGAAGAACTTGCATTTCTTAGCTTTCAGTCTAAGGTTGTAGGATCTCAATCGATCCATCACCTTGTTCAGATTTGATAGACACTCCTCCCGAGTTTTCCCGAAAACTATGATGTCGTCTAGATAAACTAGACAGTTTTTCCACAACAATCCCCTTAGCATTGTCTCCAGCATATTCTCGAAAGTAGCCGGAGCATTGCATAAGCCAAATGGCATTACATTGAACTCAAACAACCCCCGGTGGGTCGTGAATGCTGTCTTTTCCTTATCCTCTGGGTGCATCCCAATCTGCCAGTATCCTGACTGGAGATCTAAGGTACTAAACCAGTGATTGCCTCCCAAGGAATCCAGACTTTCGTCAATGCGTGGCAAGGGGTAGGCATTCTTCCTCGTAATCCCATTCAGTCTCCTGTAATCTATACAGAACCGACAGGTGCCATCCTTTTTGGTAACCATTACCACCGGACTAGCCCATGGACTATCTGAGGGCCTTATTATCCCTTCCCCTAACATCTTGTCCACCTCATCCTCCAATGCCTGTTTCTTAGACAACGGGAGGCGCCGGTATGGCAAGCGCAATGGTGGGCTAGAACCGGTGTCTATCCGATGAGTTACTCGGTCAGTTCTACCCAATTGCTCCCCTGGAGCGGAGAACAAGTCTGCATTCTCGCATAATAGCTGAGCTAGACTCTGTTTGTCCTCCTCTGTCTCCAAGTGGCTATCTGTCACTAATGGTAAAAGATGCAGTGGCAAACCATATCCTTCCTTCCTATCCTGCTCTCCAGTGTCTTGCAATACCACTGGCATAGCGGATGGATCCAAAGCTCCTATTTCCACTGCTCTCTTTACTGCTAACTCCACTTCTGGTGAGTCAGCCCTTCCTACCACGTCAGCATATGTTACGTCCCCAAAGGTCGTCCCCTTTTCCAGGTACACATCCTGAAAAGTCATATTACTGACTGGTACTACTGTTCGTCTTGAACTTTGCACTAAGGCACTGGTGGAAACCAACCCCAGCTTACTCAAATGCTGCTGATTCGGTTCCACCACCCCCATGCGGTCAAATTCCATTTCCCGGCAGTATACAACTACATTGCACACATGGCGGGGAGGAATTCGCACTGTCTGAGAGACAGACGAGACGCCTGAAATCCGGCGGAGTACACACTGGACTTTCATCTCTTGTGGATATCGAAGAGTGAGTTCCCCTGTCACACTATCCAATACCGCCCCATACAGAGAACAAAAATCTACTCCCAAGATTCCCTCATCCGTCAATTCAGCCACAGTTGTTGAAACAACAAATGAATGTTGATTCACCCAAAAGGGTATCACCTGTCTGCCATGTGTCCGCATATGAGACCCATCAGCACTTCTGACCGACCCAGACCCCACAGGGTTAGTCGACAGACCTGCGAGCTTCTTGAAGAAATGGTGACCCATCATGGAGTGACTAGCTCCAGTATCAATCAGAAATTCCCCCAAGCAACCCTGAATCTGCACAGGCAAGTACCATCTCTTCCCTTGTAAAGGGGAAGGTTGCAAGGCAAATCTCTGGATTCCAGCTTCACCGCCCAAGTCATATCCCCTCGAGTTGAGAAACTTAACTATAGGATCATCGGGTTTGAGTCGCGAAGCACAAAACCTTTCTACTTCTTCCGCCAACTCAATTCTGCGGACGGTGTCCAGATGAGCTAAATCTTCAACACCATTCTCGTCCGTTCCCTGGGGCCCATCTCCACCTGGCGGATCAGACTCAGGTGCGGCTAACCCCAGCGGTTCCCATGAAGTGGAATCTTTTGATTCTCCCCTAACAGTACCTTTGACAATCACAGGTGGGGTTGTTATCTTGTCATCGACAACAACCCCTGTTAGTTTTCCGTCGGTGGTGGGCTTTGGTCAGAAGAGGGTCCGTCTTTTTGTTTCTCGACCGATGATACATTCTTAGTATCCTTGGACCAACATGTCCTTGCAAAGTGACCCTTCTTCCCACAATTATAACATTTCGTGTCTTTGTTGGGTTTCCCCTTACCGCGACCACGAGATGCGACCTTTTCAGCCTTCTCAGCCTTACTACGCTCCTCCATGACTTTTCCGATCATGGTCTTCAATGCACCCTCCTCTGGCGCTTGAGCGTCTGATCCTGGAACCCTTCGTCTTACATAAAAAGAACGACGTCCTTTCCATTTAGGATCTATTGCTGCCACCTCTTGCACTCCCTCTGTAGTCAGTTCAACCTCTTCTACGGGCATCTCTATTACTGCTACAGGGGCTGCCTCTACAGTTTTCAACAGCTTCCTCTTTCTCAGAGCATCTTCCGTAAGCTCGAAGATATCTGCTAGTGACATAGTGGTCTTCCACTGTGAAGCAATCTCGCTCGACAATCTTTCGTCCTTAAGTCCATCTATATACAGGCTGGACAACTTCCTTACCAGCCATGGATCACTTGGACTCATAGATGCAAATGCTTCTGCTGCTAGCACTCTGAGAGCCATTCCAAACTGTCTGTGCCCTTCACCGGGCTTCTGAACTCTTGCCTCTAGCTCAGATGCGGGATCCGCACCGGATGTGGAACCTAAAGCCCAAGAAGCTGTTTCCACTAATCCCTTGTACGTTCTACCCCCGCTTAACTCAAAGCTTGTTAGAGCGGGATCACCAGGACCATCCCGCAGACACCATGACAAAGCTGCAAGGCATTCATCGCCTTCCCAACCATTATGTCTCATATCTGCTGAAAATCGTGTGAACCATTTTCTCCATGGAACTGTGCCATCATACTGCTTCATCTTGATAGCCTGCTTTCTCACAGGTGTCATCCCCGTTCTCAACGGTATATCAGTCTGACTCAAAGCATAGTCCACTGCTTTAAAGTTCCCCACGTCATTCGGTACCGCATCAATCCCCAATCTTCTAATTGCTGGATTGTTTTGGAACACTACCTCATCTTCCATAGACATATTTGCCCTATGTTGGTAGGGTGTCCCACTTTGAATAGTACCTCCTGTCCTTGGTGTATTCATGCTTCCTGGAGTTACATGACTGCCAGGCAATGGGGGAGGTGGTATATTGAACATAGGTCTTGCGTTCCCATAACAGTTATCCGGACCAACATTACTCCACCCCCCATAGGAGGTGTTAGGCCCTGCCAGATTCCCTTGACCTGGCGGCCTAGCATTCATGTTTACCCCCTTGGGCAAACCTGGTCTACCCACTGTAGACACGTTTACCGGACCTGTAGGAACCTGCCTTGTTCCCGGAGCTGGAGTAGAATGAGCACCTGGAGCTGGAGCAGTGTTACCTGGTCCCACAGGAGGCTTATTCCCTGTAGCCTGGGCTACCGGAACGTCTCCTTTTACTCCCTTGGTGTCATTCTCCACACTCACTGACTCTGTTTCCTCAAGAAAGCAATCTAACTTCTCCTGAAACAGCTTTTCAACTCTACCACACAGTTCCAACATGAACTCCTCATTTTTATCAAACTTACTGCCATGCATGGATGAGTGTCCACTCACACTGGATAACATGTCAGCTGTATGTATCACCATGGAACCATCTAGATCCTCAGTGGCAGGTGGTTTCACCACCTCTTCCACTGTATTGACTATAAATACTGAGGGCTCGTCGGCAGTCACAAAGGTCTCATCTTTAGACACTTCTTGTGCTGTCCCCACTGAGTCCCTTTGTACCTTAGTCACTTCTGGTTCCAGTTTCTTCACCATGTGATTCTCAGCTTGTTGAGCTAGTGCTTCCAACTCTCCTAACTTACTATCCTGTTTCTTCAACAACTCATCATACTCCGCTACTTGTAACTGTCTTGCCAGTATCTCGGAACTAATTTCTTTATTCCGCACCACTAGCTTTTCTGTTTCAGACTTCAGTCTGACTTCAGTTCCCTCAAGTAGACCTACATTGACTGAAATTTGTTCCAGATGTTTTATCTGAGCTGCATGTTCCCCAATGTTTCCCGACCTCTTTGCCAAAAAACTCTTTTCGAAAGCTTCCCTTTCCTCCTTCAGCTTTCTAAGGGATTCCTCCTCTAATCTTATCCCTTCTTTCATATGCTCATGCTCATTTCTCAATCTGAGCGTCCTTATGTCATCCAGGCTCAACCTCTCCCTGGGTTCATAAGGTGGAACCTCTAGACCTGGTATCGTCAGCCTAAAAGGATCTGGGAACAGCTTATCTCCCCTGGAGATCACCTCAGCTGTCTCTTCCCCTTCCTCAGGAGTTTCCCCTAGGTCGTCCCTTTTGACTACCTCAACTCCTTCCTGACTGACTGGGACCACCACTCTAGTCCCTTCCACTGCTTCCACAGTGGGTACCGGTCTAAGTTCCCATCTCACTGGTACATCTACTGTACCCTCCAGACTAGGTATACTAGAGTCACTATCCTCTCCAATATCTTCTATGGTTACCGGTCCAAGCATCACATCTTCTCTTGATGTTTCCCTTACCTGGACCCGGCCTACCATTTCCCTATCTGGCTCCAGAGCTGGACGTTTCGCTGGAGGGTCCCCTAGTGAATCCTCAGATCTCACTTCATGGGCGCTATCTTCCCCTCCATGTCCAATTTCCCTATTCTGATTGAACGTATGCACCTTCTGCCTAGCATTAAACCTCACCCTAGATCGCAATCTAGGACGCATCCCCTCCCCTTGGTTAGTAACCGACGGGGGAGGTACCTCTGTATCTGACATATCTTCACCACACAAAAGCAACCTGTAATAGCTATCCTTGAAACCTACCAATTCTGGTTCAAACATATAAGAGCTTACCTCTCAATTTCAGAAAGAAAAATAACAAAATAAATGTAAATCAATACTTACCCAAAGTGGTCACGGCACCAGTGTAGCTGTTGGCTATTCTAAGATAGACATCTGCTATGAAAAACTCCAGATTCGAAAATAGGTTGTTCAGAAATTACACTTTATTCATTCTGACAGACGGCTCGTAATCATACAGACGGATAGCAATAATCAAATAGGCTTCTGAACACCAGTGGTCATATGAACATACAGGAGGTATACGCTCACGGTCTAGTACATAGTTCCCGAGTTCCAATGCTCTCTTCCATCTTGGTTAACTCCTCTTGGGACAGACTCCCCCGTAGGGAGTTCTGTACCCGGAGTTGTACACCAGTGCGTCTATCTCCTCTAGTTCCCCCAGAGGGTAGAACAGAGAAAGACGCAGGGTGACCAAGGTGGAAGCAGCGACAGGACTAGGCCTAAAAGGTACAACAGAGTTCGGGGAAGCTCTGTTGTGGAGCAGCCAAGCTGGCCGAAGTGCGCAGCAAGACTGGGTCCCCGATTAGCAGAACTCCAGGTCTTATGTACTGGTCGTTATGTAATTCTCTCCATTACTCGTAAACACTTGAGTTCCCGAGGAACTCCGGGTAACCACGCACCGGTGCATCCGAGCCGACACTGTACCCGAGATATGTCGGGTGACACGTGGCGGTCACGGCTCAATGCACATAACCAGGCCGCGCTCCACCATTCCTCAGGTGGGCTTATATAACCTTATACTCGGCAGTAGACAGGAGTGCGGCCTGGATACACGACAACACATATACCAAATATAACTCCAACTGGTTCCCTAGAAATAGTACAGCGGCGACCCACTACATTAATATAGCCCTACAGATAATTATTTCCTGCCATTTTTTAGAGTCTGAGTGTATTAGGCCAAAAAACAAAAAAGTTGTGTTCAGGTATCCCTAGCGACCCTATTTTTTTGGCCTTACCCAATTTTTCTTCATTTTTTTTCTTTTTGAAGGCATTTTTGTGTTTTTTTTTACTGAAATACATTTTTTCCGAAATTTATATATTTTTTCCGAAAAATTATAGGAAAATGGGAGGAATTTTGTCTCAAAATCCATAAAAAAAATTGGTAAAAAAAGAAAGAGATCGACCTACCTACCCTATTTATTTTGGGCCATGTTACCTGAACACAACTTTTTTATTTTTTGGGCCTAATAGTATTGATATGGGAAAATGTATTTTTGATAGTCGAGCCCATTTAGAACACAATGAGCCACTAATATTCCCTTTAGCAAATAAGAAATTATTCTGCAAACTGTGCACTATATCTAAATGGTAGTAGTGTACGAATGAAGCATCTTAGTATTCATTGCTCTTTAGTAGGATGGAGCTGGGAGGGTAGGACATAGCTACTGTGGTTCATAATTAACCCTTTAAGGACTGCATCATGTTTCAATGCATCATGCGCTTTGTTGTCAGAATGCGGCCCGGGTGATTAACTTGTCAGAGTTATAGTCCACTATAAACCACTTGTTTTAAGAAAAGATATTTTCTTAAAGGCGCACTGAACCCAGGACCTAACCCTGCCGAGTTTTGTAAGCAAATGATGTCGTGGGTTCAGTGCGCCTTTAAAACAAGTGGTTTGTCCGCCAGTTGAGTTAAATAATCTTATATTCTTGTAATGAGATAATTATTTTTGGCTGTGCATGCATCAGATAGGTAGATATGTTGATACATTCTCCAACAGTCAATACGATACCTGAATGCAGCCTTGGTGAGTCGACTTACCAGCGCTGCATTTATGCATCATAACTAGAAAAGGTCATAAAGCATTAAAGCACCAAGCCGCCTTTAAGGGCTAACTAATTAATGTGTCAAATATATCAGCTATTTTATGCGCCCCAGGAGCCATCTCATATTTTGTGTGACTCTAGGAGGGTAGGTTTTCTTGGTAGCTGAGGATAATCATAGCTTGGAGAAGACCTGTCAAATACTCCACAGTTATTTGTGTATGTTATTTAATATGACGATGGCGGTATTGGGGATTGGGAGAAACTTTACGTGGTAGGGGTGAGTATATTCTCTCCTCTTGTGTCATATAGTACTGGCTCAGTCTATGCACTACATACCAATGTGTGGTTATTAAATAGTACTCAAGAATACTACTAGACTCTACATATCTAAGCTATTTCCATCACCTACTCTTTGAGTAGTACCCTGCCTGAAGTAAATTAAATATGCTTAAAGGAACATGGCATTACTGAACTTGAAGCATATTAAATTTTCCTAAATACAAACATTCATAAAATGAAACATTTAAATCCCAAACCTCAGAGTTCCATGAATTATTCTCAGTGTATTAATATTTAGCAAGTTCAAAAGTGAAGGCTTCATGATAGCTGCCGGGGGGGATACATTTTAATAGAATTTGTGCCAAAGAAGATGGTTGGCGTTTGTGCAGGTACTGATAGGATCTGGTTATCAACTAGCCCCATATGAGACAATTCAATGACATATCAAAGCTTTTAAAACCTGTTAAAGCTGTGATAGCGGTCTACCCTGACCCCCATTGGCAACACAGAGAGGCGTCCTTAACATTCATTTACCCAAAATAAGGTCCCTGTGGAGTAAAGCTAGCTCGTTTGTTCTGATATGGGATAGACTTCTCTCATGTTTCGATTGAGAAATGATAAAAAATAGTATCAAGTCCCACTCAATCATGCTAAATAATCATTACTGTGTGATTTAACTCGGCCATGTCTCTACCAATTACTTCACCTATAGCCCTCGTGAAAAACAACTCTGTATTTGATCCATCGCTCAGGTCTGTACCGAAGTAGATATCAAATTTGCCCATCCTCAGTGTTATAGATGTGTTTATGGCTCTCCCATGGCTCCTTGCGTCTCCCTTGACATTGATCGAGTCAAAATCTGACCGCCTCGAGAGTCGTTGCCAGCCCTAATAGGTTTATGCCGACCGGTCCCAGGGTTACGTGTGATCTGTCTTAATGGTAGACCAGGGGGACCCTTGTGTATATGTTGTAGTACGACTCAATGTATCACCTTGAGCACATTATTTAACACAGTTTGTGCAAAAGTAACGACTGAGAAAATATTTGCTTGGTGCCCTTACTACTTCACGTAAATTGGACATCGAGTTAAGAGGAACCGGGTCTAGCACTGTTCTCTATCTCAATGTATTCACTCTCTACGCGTCCCACAGTGCTTTATTGTGCTACATCTTTAGTTGTCGAAATCTGACCGCCTCGAGAGCCGTTGCCAGCCCCAATAGGTTTATGCCGACTTGTGCCACTATGCTACATCCGTAGCTGTCATAATGCATGAATGCAGCCCTGGTGAGTAACTCACCAATACTACATTCATGAATGATGCACACCTTATGGGGTTGATTCACGCCTGAAGAGTTGGCATGATGCATGAGTGCAACCCTTGTGTGTAGACTCGCCAGGGCCGAATCATGAATGCATCATGACGACCAAAAGTACATGGCACATCAAATCACTTTAAGGGGTCAAGTGATTTAAAGGCAAAATGAAAAGTTTAAAGCCACCTATGTATGGGACACGGTATTGAAGTGACAGACTGCGTAGAGGATTGGGGCTAACCAGGCGGCTTATGGAGCGACAGTGTCTATAGACCTGCCTCTAGCTACCACCAGAGCAGCATCATTCTCCTGACAAAATAAGGCTTTTTCTTATTTTGATGCATGCAGTAGCTTCCATAAGGCCTAAAAAAAGTTGTGTTCCGGTAATTTGGCCAAAAATAAACAGGGTCGGTAGGTCGGATTTATTTATTTTTTACAATTTTTTTTTTGTCAAAAAAGTCAATTTTAGTAGTTAAACCGCCAAAAATGTCATAAATTTCCTCAAAAATTTAAAAAATGTCCAAAAAAAATTAGGGTCGGCCCCAAAAACGTAGGGTCGGTCGGGATACCGGAACACAACTTCTTTTTTTTTTAGGCCCAATTACTGGTTAAAAACGCTAATTAACTGGTCCAACACTTGACATTGAAGATAATGTGTACCTAATTAATAGTATTGATTCATCTACAAAGGTAGAGTTGTCACTGTCTTTGTTTAGACCTCTAAGGGTCGCATTATGCCTCAAAGTCTCTTGTTCATTTGTCGTCATTAAACGAACTTAGCAACAGGAAGTAGATTGTCACTTATTTCATGTGGAGAAACAAAATTACTATGCTTAAAGTGACATGGTCCGATGATTAGGGCTCAAAAATCAATTTTGTTAAAAATGAACAAGAATGTCCAATATGGCCATACTACATGTCCTACCTATTTTATTTAACATTATTCCCCATAATTCAGCTTAGAATTCAGTTAGTCTTTGGTTTTATGCCCAATTTAAGACTTTTGAAGTGCATGCTATAATTCCCCCATTGAAAATACACTGTAAAATACTGTACCTGGCCCACGTTTGGCCCTCTAAATGGGATCCTATTGTCCATAATTGACATTGTTTTGTTCCTTATCCTCCTAATATGACATTGTGCTAACATTTGGAACACATTTAAGTAGGATTTAAAATTTGGAAAAAATCGGACCATGTCACTTTAAGTACCAAAATGGCCAACCTCCACACCCCCGTGGTGAAACTGATGCTCATCATCCACGATGACGCCACCAGAATAGCTATGAAACCAAATTTTAAATGTACATGTTGATGGAATTAATCAAGAACTACATGAAATAAATAGAGAGATCCACTCTGATTTGTCTGAGCTCCTGGATTCTCCACTTGTGGTGCATTGGATTGTATCACACTTGGCTCCGCCTTTTGTGATAGGATCCAATACACCACTCGTGGAGAAACCTTTCATTTAGATATTGTGGACCTTTGTCTATTACTCTGCTGATGCATCATGCGAATTCTTAGAGATTCTATCAACATGACACTGTCTATTGAGTTATCAGAGCGTTATCAATGCATCATACAGACTAAACAGACATAAGTATTGACCCTCAACCTTTCAAGGGCTGCATGGTCTTTAATTCAATATGCACTTTGTTGTCATGATGCATTAATGCCACCCTCACTGAAAATCCATAGTTTGAAAGGGTTAGTCAGTACAGAATATCCTAGGTTGGTCATATGAGTGTTAGTCAGAATGGCAAAGTTATATTCAAAAATGACCAAGGGGTCAGTCAGTAGTGGCCAACCTAGGTCCATCATTGGTCTGTTGTTTTTGTATACCACTAGTTGGGGCCACCTGTGAAGACCACTCAGTGGCTCCCCCTGGAACCAAAAAGACTAAAGTGGGTTGGTCAGTAGTGACCAACCTGACAATAATAACTAATCTAGGTTGGTTGTATAGGGAGCCAAAAAATGACTAACTAGGTTAGGCACTAGTGACTGAGAGGTTGGGCGTATAGGGAGCCTAGGAATATCAGTGCAGGCAGGTGACGACTGCATTCTTGCCAACCCTTCACAAGAGTATCAGCCCTGTAGGGTGACTTGCCAACCCTTTACGAGAGTATCAGCCCTGTAGGGTGAGCATACTAATTACTCCCTGGACTGCATTCATGCATCATAACGACAATTAGCATAATGCATTAAAGCACTAAAAGGTTTAAATCACCACTTCTACTTCTTTGTAAACCTCCTTCTGGCGACCACTGTAAGACACATTTACAACTCTATTGCGCAAAACAGTCATGCCACTCTTCACAATTTTGTAGGAAGTTGCTAAAAGTTCAGTTTTCAGGTATATGTTTACATTTACTCCAGGGAATTAACCAAAACCTCTTCTCCTTATTTTGTGAATTATGGAACTATCTCTGTATTTAATGGTGAAAGATAAAATTAGACCCACCTTTGTCTGACTGTTGTTGTTGTTGTTGTTGTTGTTGTTGTTGTTGTTGTTGGCACCTGGTGCTGCTTGTGTTTCGGGCATGTGGAAGAAAAGACGACTCGTCTCGTTTAAAGTCTCGTCTCACATCGACGTCCTGACTCAGTGTAAAGTCTCGTCTCAGCTTTAACTGCTCGGGTTGTCAGAGGAGATGGCGGTATGGGTCACCAGGCACGGGGTCAGCCTTCTCACCTCCACGGGGTCCGGGCCCACTCGAGGAGTAACTCACGGAGCAACTCGGGGAGGGGTAATGGCGGGGGAGCAGCTTAAAGAGGGAATAATATCGTCTGGAAAAGCTTGTATATTATTCCAGCCAACGGTCAGAATGATAGTAATGTAAGTCAAAACAACTGTCAAAGTAAGAAAGATGATAATCCTGAACTATGAAATAAGGAAAAATATGCCTACTCAACTGTCAAAATAAGGGAGCTAATAGCAAAACTGTCAAAATAAGAGGGAGAATAACATGAAGAACTGTCAAAATCAGGGCAGATATTAGGTCAGAGAGTTGATGGCACAGAGAACTGTTAGAACAGAGAAATGCTAGTTCCAAGAACTGTTAAAACAAATGAGTTCTCAGGTCAGAAAACTGTCAATAATGGGGTGCTGGTAATCCAGAGCACTGTCAAAATGTTGAAGGTAGTAGTCAAGAGAAATATAGCAGCTATCAAACCAGAAAACTTTCAGAAAAGGAGACTTGGTAGTCTAGAAAACTACAAATAGCGTGGGGGTATTTAAGAAACTGTCAAAATAAAGGGGAGCTGAAGCCGGGGATATTTACATAATTCTAGTGAGGGATCAGCTCAGTGTGAGGGATCGGCCGGGGGGGGGGAGAAGGTGATGCCAAGGTCAGAATATAGGGAGACAACAGCGTCTAGGTGGGGGGGGGGTGGCAATGGGAGCGGAGTTTCTACCTGGGGGTAGCTTATAGGGATGAAATAAATCCAAGACCTGCTCCTGGCCTAGTGCTGGGGAGCAGCTCAGGGTTAGGTGGGTTAGTATGAAGGGTGGTAAGGTGTCAGGGACTACTCAATGATACGATCCGCAGCCCATCTATAATGGCTCCCTGCAAAAGAAGATAATGACAGTATATTAGAAGTAATCTAGATGCACATTACTAAAATTGCATGAATGTATGTATTTAAGGAAATCTAATATGCCTCAAACTTGCGCTTTAAGCAGCTTTGATGCCATGTAAATCATGGATATTCAAGTGGCTTTAAGAAGCATTTAGTATATATGCTAAAAGTAACCTTTATTCAATTTACTTAAATGCAGCCATTCATGCAGTGTAGTATGGCTTCAGTTACTTTTAACGACACATGTGAGTCTAACAGTTGATCTTACAGTTGAGGTATTCATCCTCTCGACCAGCTTAAGTTCAGATTCCTACCTTGCCGTATTCAAGACTGGGAGTTCTGTGTTTTTATAAATGTCGATGATTATTATGTGAACATTTTCAGTGCAAATAATAGAACTGGTGGTCAGATACCATTGACCTGTTTTTGGTAATTTTATTTCATCAAAGGCAATAAACAGTATTTCAGATGTACTTAATAGTTTAAATATTATGTTGCAATACATTGACATATCGACAACTATATGTCAATAATCGTCATCAACATATATTGGATGTCAATGACATCCCTAGTTTAGACAAATAGTGACCATCGTCTTACTTACGGACTCATCTAATCTCCATAGATGATGTGTACGCGCCTTAAAGGACAATGATGTATAATGTTAGAACTGTGTTTACTCCTAATCAGTCATTCTCCACATATAATCCTGCTCGTAATCCTAATCCATCCTGTATATGGCAACTGTGGAGAGTTAGAAAGCATAGCACACTATGTGGGTATACAGCATCAGTGAATCCACCCTGGGCTGTGTCTGTAGTCACACTACTGTAGAATCACTGTTAATCCACTCTGGCACTGAGAAAGGTATGCCAGGTCTGATGCAAGCAATCACTGTACAAATAATTTCCTTATGGATTCCTCATAAGAGCCTCTGTAATATATTGAATATTGTTAGGTTTATATCATACATTTGATGAGTTTCATGTCTCGGAGCGTTGGCCAGGCCAGTATTGAAACTGCATAACATGTATATGATGTATTCAATAAAGATCACTGATGTTAACCTTAGTATAACAGGTGCAGTCAGGTACTAGTCTCTTAATCCACCTTGAGGCCCTGTGATCCAGTTAGATAGTCAGACCCTTCAAAGTGCCTCTAAATGAATCTCCTTCATTCCGCCAAGTACTAAGGATCTACTAGATGACAGTGCCCGTATCAGGTTTTCACTAAAACTATGCTGTGAGAGTGAGCCCTTTTTGGGACAGGAAATGAGGTCATAGACTGAATCCCTGTGTTCTGATTGGTTAGAGCCAGGTTGTTACCATGGTAACACACACAACAGATTGTAGCCTGGTCAACAGGCAATCAGTAGTAGTGGTAAGTAGAAGTAACAAGTGATTTCCTCTTGTTCCCTAGATAGCAAGACACCTGTTCTGTTGGGTATCAGTTCGCACACTGTACATATGGAGGGAACGGGTTTGCCATCAGTAAATCCGGCTGCGGCAAAACAGGTGGAACGGTAAAGGCTTGTAGTCAGCGCACACAAACCCTGTGCACTCAAGTCAGAGTATGCATCATATCCTTAGAAATTGGTGTAAATTTTATTTCCGCACGAGTCAAGAAGAGTCAACAGTAGTCTCAGTGAGCCTTTTACAGAGGCATTAACAAACTATTGTAGACGCAAACTCAGTTTCATAAATTATCAGACATAAGCCGCCCGAACGTACAGAGAGTAGTAGTGCTTCCTGGCACCACCTGTGGATACAGAATGGGGTGCTCCTCTCAGAGTGTCCTCAGTCCATTTACCTTGTCATCCCTTACAACACTCCTGTCCTGCTGGGGTCCTTGAATGCCTCTCTGGACACCCCAATGTTTATAGTAGACCTAGCTATAAGATGTAGTTATTCCACTTGTGCTGCGATATTATCCAGAATAAGGCTCTCAAAGAGGTGAATTTTAGAAAATCCTCAAATCCAGTGATTGGACTAGCGTACTCCAGTAGAATATGAGGAACACAAGATGCTCATCCACAAGGTACAGGTATTCAGTGTAGACCTACCATGTGTGCTCCTACAGGTAGTTCCATGTACAGGTGTGTAGGTAGAACTATAGCGATCTAACATGAGTGAACTAGTGACCACAATGTTTACACTGACACCAGGAAGCTCTTGTGAGAGCTTGGTTCTGCTCTCACAATACAGCTTGTTCCTTGCAAGCTATGGTGTGTAGGTGTATGGTCACTGCTTGAATCTCACAAGAAATTCCGAGCTCAGAACTAACATGGCCGCCCATATGGAGGAACCCGAGTCATCACTATAGGTGTAAACGAGGTATTAGGTGTTGTTGTATCATCCCTGTGGTTCTCCGAGCCCCCGTGGAGCGCCCTCGGCTGTCCGTCTGCCTCCCTCAGTGTTTGGGTGGGATCTGTAAATACACAGAGGGGATATTGGTTACAATGCAGTCTGTTATAACCTACACACTTAATGCTGTACACTGAAAATCCATAGATTGAAAGGGTTAGTCAGACTATCCTAGGTTGGTCATATGAGTGTCAGTCACAATGGCAAAGTTATATTCAAAAATGACCAAGGGGTCAGTCAGTAGTGGCTAACCTAGGTTCATCATTGGTGTGTTGTATTTGTATACCACTAGTTGGGGCCACCTGTCATGACCACTCAGTGGCTCCACCTGGAAATAAAAAGACTAAGGTGGGTTGGTCAGTACTGACCAACCTGACAATAATAACTTGACCTAGGTTGGTCTTATAGGGAGCCAAAAAATGACTAACTAGGTTAGGCACTAGTGACTGAGAGGTTGGGCGTTTGGGGGGCCTAGGAATAGCAGTGTAGAGATAATGAGTAGGGGATTAAGAGCTTTATCCTGATAATCTTTAGGCTCCAGAACTTGGTCAGTACTGGCTTACAAATCAGTCAATAGTACCTAACCTAGTCATTTTCTAGCTCCCTGTACAATTAACCTAGGTTAGTTAATACTGTCAGGATGGTCAGTACTAATCAACTCAGCTTAGCCTTCTCCATTTCAATAAGTCTAAGTCCCTCTGAGTGTTATTATGCCTCAGTCACTTCTTAATAGCGCTAGGTCATGGCTTACCATTGTCTCTATAACCAACCTGGGATGGCCACTATAGACTATGGGTCGGATCATTCAGATTATTTGTATTGATTGGGATGGATTAAGGCCAACCGAAAACCATTAAAGCCTACAGATAAGCCGACCCTCGTGTAAGCAGATCTGTCTATACACAGACCTGTTGAAAGGGTTATGCGGCCATATGGAAAAAAGGGTGGTTTGTTTACATTTAAATGGCGTAGAAAAAGGCTTATTTAAACCCTCCTTCCCCTACAGGCCCTAATGATTTAATTTGCATCGGACAAGATTAAACAAAAATATGGCCTTGTGAATTACGGCCCAGGGGCCAACGCGTGAAATAACCCAGTCTACAGTCTAAAACTCGTGGACCTTTGTCAATAACCCTTCGGGTGATGGGGGTAAACTAATTTCACTCATCATAGCTAAGATGGGCCTTGATGGAATTTGAATTATCTTGGGGGTTCCCCCAGTTGTTTTAAATGGGGGAGACACAAGTATGTGGATCTGTCTTGCAAGATAACTTTGGCGCTGTCACAAAAAAAATCGCCCTGACCCAACTCCCCCACTCCCCCACCCACCTCTATTTAAAGAATGGGCACTCCATTAGTCTGGCCGTGTGAGCATAATCCCTACCATAATCTCCTGGACTTATAGTAATTACTTTACATCGGACTATCACTAGCCCTTTAACCATTTAAGGGCCGCAGAATGCATCAATGTATCCTGCCCTTTGTTGTCATGATGCATGAATGCAGTCCTGATAACGGTAACTTGGCAACGCTGCATTCATGCATCATGACGATCCTTTATGGGGCTGGTACATCCCAAAGAGCGAATACAGCACTGGTGAGTTACTCACCAGGGGCGAGTTACTCGCTGGGGGAGGGACTGCACAAGCTGCAGATGGGTGTCGATCCCATGAAAACTACCCCCCTCCTCTACTTTCCCCACCCCCTCCCTCCAGGTATCTGGAGACACAGGGAGACATTGTATACTATGTGGCATGTTACAAGACAGACAGATACTGTCTAGTCTAGGGGTCCCCCAGGGGTTTAACCCCAGATGGGGGGGGGGGGGGGAACCCTTGGGGGACTAGGTCTGGAATCTGGAGACACCGTGAGACATTGTATAGGCGTCTAGCTGGATGCATTATCAACCAATAAGATAATTCACTGGCCTTCACTGCGGAATGTTTAGGGTGCATTATGTAATAGCTGTATGGCTGATGGCTGATGGCTGTATCAGCTTAAGTAATGGAGCCGCCCACAGGACAACCAGCCTGACCCCTATACTATGTGGTCTGTTACAAGGCAGACAGATACTGTCTAGTATGTGACCTGTCTACCCCCCCGCCCCTACTCTATAATTACCTGCTCTACGTGACCAAGGTCTTGTTCCCCCTAATTTAACCATGTCTACATTCTGAGGTAGGGAGGGACGGCATGAAGCAGTCTCGGACCATTGTAATGCTGCCACAGTCTGAACCCTTCAAAGACGTATGTGCTAAAAGATTATATTTGTCGTCATATGCACTAATGCAGCCCTTACCTTTTATGAGCCGAATCTGGGGTTATAGCTATTTTACTATAAACCCTTATAGATAAAGCCACACTCTATATAGGAATGTTAGGTATCAAACTAAAGGTGGTTTTGATTACCATTACAAGCTGCGGCCTCTACGCGAGGCTTCATGGTAGTGACTTACTAGCGTCACACCTACAGAGACTACTGCTGCCGACCATGCTGCCACCCTGTGTCTTGTGACAGAATGGCTCTGCAGACCACAGGCTTAAACTGAGTAGCACGTTTATGCTTGGAGTAGATGACTGTATATAGGACAAGGTATCTTTCAACCTTTGATGGCCCTACTGTACCATGTGTTCTTTGGCCAAAGAGGATAGCACCATCTAGTTAGTAATATGTAAAGTGCATAGTCAACCATCACCTTTAGTCTTCAGATTGTGCCACCTGTCTATGACCATACCCATGGTAAGTAGGGCCATCTAGGGTTATTAGAGGGCTCTACTAAGCAGTTTGTATACTGCTAACAACAGGTGCTACTGTCTATATCCAAATCCATGTTAGAGTAGGGCCATCTAGGGTTGAACGATGATGGGCGTCTAGCTCTGTCATACCTTTAGTTGGGCCAAAAAGAAAAGGTGTGTTTCAGGCAACCCGACCCTAGATTCAAAAAAGGGCCGACCCTAGCATTTTTTTCCCAATTTTGGAGAATTTTTTTTTTTTTAGATTTTTATTGTTTATTTTTCTCAATTTATACTAATTCTTTCAAGAAAAACAAGCTCCCAGTGACCTCAGAGGCCTGAATAATTGATTAACTTCAGAAAATGGCTTTTTAAGAGGAATATGCAATAACTTCTTGATATTCATAGTCAATAGAGGAATTATTGAATCATTCTGGTGAGTTAGCGACTCATTCCTGGTTCTCTCTATGTTTAAAAAGAAAAATCAAAAAAATCCGACCTACCTACCCTAGCAATTCTGACCATGTTGCCTGAAACACAACTTTTTTTTTTTGGCCTTATATACAGTCCAAGCCTCAACATGCCCCTTAGTTTAAGCCTGTGCTGCAAACAGCCGGTGTTGTGATGGCTGTCGGAGCACCTGACCTCCTACGGCATCTAGGTGTTTCTTGTGGCCAGAGCGGTCTCCCATGTGACATTATAATTTGATCTAGCTGACTCACGACATGTTTCTTTTCAAATCATTATTTTCTTTTCATCATTTTTCTTTTCTTTTTTCAATCTTTGAGGAGCGGCTGTGCATGCGGTTAGCATAATTCAAGATGTTTTTTTAATCTTTGATGTTGTTGTTGTTGTTGTTGTTGTTATTGTTGTTGTCATTGTTATTGTTGTTGTATACCGAAGGAGTGGACCCAATAGGTATGACTCTAGGCTCCTATGTCGTGGGGTCACCCCTGTCTATGTTCACTACCTAATATTGTGTCCATATACACCTTAAGAAGCCAGGGCTATCTCTATCAGGGCACTGTTCAATTCCAGGAAATGAAGGGAAATCCGGTTTTCTTATAACCCATTTGCTGAATTTTCTATCACTTTGCTGTTTAATGTGTATATCCCATAAGATAGATTAGTGTGTGCTCTTGCATCATACATGGGGAATAGTGAATCATACATGGGATTGCCATGAAATCATATATAAATAAGCTATTTCTATAGACTCTTCCTCTGTGTTCCTCCACTTCACCCAGTTGGCAGTGAGCCCTTATCAGTGTCACCATGGTGACTAAGATAGCAGCCCCACCTCCTGCGTTGTGAAAATTAACATTGGTGTAAATAACGGCTCTGGGGAGGGTTTTCCTTGATTTCCCAGACCTGCGGTTGTCCTGACCGTAGTCAGCACTTGACACCAACTCGATTCACTATAGTGATTAACCGAGTTACTCATTTTGTGGCTCCCTATACTAGCAACCTAGGTTATCTCATAATGTCTCATTGGTGAGGCCAAATAACGAACTGACCTTAGTTTTTCTATTTCTATTTGGCTTAGGCTTTTCTGGTAGTATCAGTCTTTTCGTTTCTTTTTTCCCTTTTCTTTTTGAGTCACATTATGCTTTTCCTCGGTCATTTTTGAATATGTCAGTTGCCCAGCACTGATCAATTTTTCTCTAACCTAGGATAGCCAATGCAGACTTACACCTGGACTATTTATACTTTAAATAGTTAGTGTAGGTACACAGTAGAATCTACTATAGGTGCACATTAGAATCTACTATAGAATGGATTTACAGTAAAATTTTCTGTACACCTACGGTAGAATCTACTGTTTACCTACAATGAACTGCACACCTTCAGTAGAATCTACTGTATACCCACAAAAAAGGCAAGCAACCTTTTACAGTGTATATTAACAGTGTGGGGATGCTGTAGATCTATATGTGGAGAGAAATAGAGGAGGTGAGAGACCAATGGGTGTCTGCCCCTAGCCCCTCATTCACTGAGCATGAGGCTGTGTCTCACGAACTTGGGCCAATGTTTTTGTCTATGACCTGATGCCGTCTATGACCGGGTGCCGTCTATGACAGGGGGCCGTCTATGACAGGGGGCCGTCTATGACCAGCTATCTAAAAAAAGTTGTTATGAGGAATAAAAAGATTTTTTTAAATCTTTTTTTTTTAAATTTTTATAAATAAAAATTGTAGAAAAAAATTGTAAAATAAAGTTTATCCCTCCAAACAACTTCTTTAGATAGCCGGTCATAGATGGCACCCAGTCATAGATGGCACCCTGTCATAGACGGCACCCAGTCATAGATGGCACCCTGTCATAGACGGCACCCAGTCATAGATGGCACCCTGTCATAGACGGCACCTGGTCATAGACGGCATCCAGTCATAGACAAACACATTGGCCCAAGTTCGTGAGACACAGCCATGAGTAGCTGTCGGTTACAATATGCATCAGAGCGGTATAACCGGATCAGTAATCAGGAAGCTACAAGTACCCATCTGTGGGTAACCCGTCAAGGTCTGTCATGTATCAGCACGACGCAACAACATATGAGCCGTGGATAATCCACCAGCACTGCATTGGTGCATCTTGCCCATTTTGAAGGAGTTGGGTTTGGGAGCTCTGCATGAGTAGCTGTTGGTTACAACATGAATCAGAGCGGTATAACCAGATCAGTAATTAGGAATCTACAAGAACCCAGGTAACCCGTCCAGGACGCTCCTGTGTCAGCATGACGCAAGAACACATCCGCCCGCACGTCAACCCTGCATTCTGACAGTGTTCCAAACTTCAGAATGCGGCCACTTATTAAGGGGGGGGGGGGGACTCTGGAGGTTTCTGAGACATTTGGAAGTCCTTAATTTCCCTGACCATATATTAATAAGCCGCTGGGGCTCAAAACGGCTCAATCTCCTTCTACAAAATGACCCACGGCCTTCCCTTGTCACCTGCCCCTGGTTTTTCATGAATGTAGCACCGATGAGTTACTCAATAGCGCTGCATTTGTGCATTATGATAAATGTGGTTCTTAATCGTACATGAGCCAATGGTGCTCAAAATGGTGGTATTTATCACTGCATGAATCTTCACATTTAAATAAATTGAATATACTTGAACATACTTCAAGCATATTTAATTTGACTCCAAATGCCACTAAGAGCCACATAAATGCCGTTATGACTTGTCAAGGACATTAACTTGGCATTACTGAACTTAAAGCTGCTTAAAGTCATATTTTAGGCATTATAAATTTGCTTAAATGCAAACATTCATGGAATGCAAACAGAGAGGTAATTGGCTCAATCTCCCTTTACAGCATCGCCCACAGTCCCCCCTTGCCACCCACCCCTGCTCCCTGCAGTTTTTCCTGATATCAAGTACAACATCATCTTTACATGGCTCTTCAGACAGGTAGTGTACACAATATACCCTAGATGGCACCACCTCTCTGTAGACTCTATTTGGACGTTAAAGGATGATCGTGCACTTTTAGTTGCACACCATGGTACCCTATAGCCTACTCACTCTCCAAACTGAGGTCTTGTCAAAACCTTTGCTCTCCCCTGCTCCTCCTCACATTGGCCTGGCATGCTCCATGTGTCTTCTAGGTACATGCCTGGTGCTGTCACTCCCCCCCCCCCATACACACACACCCACACACACACACACACACACTAGGTACATGCGTTGTACTGGAAGTGACAGATGAGTGGACAGTGGTGGAGACATGGCGCTAATCGATTAAGAACCGAGAGCACTTCATCATGGTCAGTGAGAACCGTGGCCGGGGTGACCATGACCCAATCACTCGCTCTATTTCACCATGTTTCAGGCTGGTAACCTGGTTTTCCACTAAATCGCCCTAACGGGCGTCCATCTTTCAACGAAAATCGTCTAGTGGGCAGAGAACATTGAATCAACATTAATAGATGGTTGTCGATGTTGATTCAACATTGATTCAACTAAATGTTGTGCCCACTGGGCTATGCCCCAGTTCTTCCGGAATTCCCAAGAATCGAATTATCAATGAGATATCTAATTCCCACCACCCCAATGAAGTTGTCCATACTTCACAGAAATCATTGAATAAAGGATGCTTTCTTTTAGTAGAAGGTAAAATTTAAAGCTCCCTCCTCTCCCCCCAAATCTATGGCATTCACCCTTTCAAGAGTGATTTTCGGGGACAACACGTCCTTAAGGTGGATCAATCCCTTGATGTAAAAGTAGCTAGTTTTTCGTCAGGTTTTCACCATAAGACCATAATAGCACACACTTTCCAAAAGAAATTGAGAAAATAGGGAGGTCCCGGGCTATTTTCTGAGATATTTAAGCCTTAAGTTAATGTCTCATGTGATGGATTATACAGTGTTTTGCCACATATCTACATGGAAATATACTAAGGGCCAGTAATGTTTGACTTCTGAAAGAGAGCCACCACCACAGACTCCATAGCACAGTGGCAGAATGCATGCCTTCATATCCAAAGGTTAATGGTTCTTGCCCCGGTCAGGCAACACCTTTGTCCATTTTGGGACAATTTGATATAACAAATGTCCCCTGGTGATCTGTGGTCAAACTAGAGAATGTACCTGCGCAGTAAAATGTGCAGTGAACGGAAATTGCATCATATTGACCCACCTTAACATGGGAGAGGGCCTTCAGCACACCGATCAAAGAAGACTCAAGTGCCCCCAGCTCAGTGTACAGCAACAAGGGCCTTACACAGCCATCTTCTCTCTAGCCACAGTGGGTAGAGCGCTCACCGGTTGAAGGTACTAGTGGTTGCCATGGTAAAGATGGCTAGTTAAAACTCATGGTGCCGTCATCAATAGTGGCCGTTAGGTGAAGCAGCCTCTGGTAGTTTAAGGGCCACTGGTTGCTTTAATGTGCCATTTCCCTGGTTTTCATAATTGGTCAATGTAGCTGGAAAGTAACTTGCCAAGGCTGGATTCAAGCATCATCCCTACTAATGATATCTCCCCAGACGGTCGACATGATGCATGAATATAGCCCAATGAGTAGACTCACCAGGGCTGCATTGATGAATCAAACTAACAAAGAGCATGTCACATTACAGCACTACGCAGCCCTTAAAAGGTTAACAGGCCTGGCAAATCCTACCTTTATTCCCTTGAAGGGGAAAGATAGAACGAGGGCTTTTTCCCCCTTGATTCTGGGGTAGCATACATGAAATATTAGGTTCAATCAGGAAATTCAATTTGCTAATATCTAACCATTATTTGCGGATAATGGTTACTTCATAGACATGTAGACAATACAGTAGGCTAGGTATATGTGGATGGGCTTTTATATCAGTTTTATATTCTGTGATTTATAATGATTTAGAATGCAATATCTGGCCGAAATAAGGTACATTATATGTGGATTCCCCCCCACCCCTCACCCCTCCCTCACCACCCCATGGGGAGAATCCCCCTTGGTGGCAAAATCCCCCTTGGAGGTGCGGACCGGCGGCGGCCCTTATCTCTTATCTCTGCAGAGATAAGGGCTGAGAGTCCACATAGGGGCTATCTTAAGTGAGGGGAGATCTCCCAATGCTGGTTAAAATGCCCAGGAAGGGTTTTCTAGCTGTAATGAGGAAATCCCGGGATTTTCCTAGCCTGGTTAAGATGCCAACGTTTCGGAGTGTAATGAGCCATAGGAGGTATTCATAACCATTTAAGGATGACATGCTTTCTCAAACATCATGTACATTTATGATCATGATACACCAATTTTGATTTAGGGCCAGCGCTGCATTAGTGCATCATGCCGGGCCTTCAGGAAGGTAGGCCCCTATCAGCAGCATAGGGTCAACATGACTTTTGAATTAAGCACTGGCAACTTACCCGCTGCTCTATTCAAGTACCATGAGGGCAAAGTGCATTAACCAGACACAATGGCTTAATGCATCATGAACTTGGTCATGATGCATAAATGAAGCGCTGACGAGTAACTCGCCTGTGCTGCATTCAAGCATCATACCGACCCTACGGGGTTCAGGCACTCTCGAAGAGTCAGTATGATGCACCAATGCACTCACCAGGGCTGCATCGGTGCATCATAACAATAAATGTAATCTTTTAGTGACACCCCCCCTTAAAGAGCACTAGGAGGCCCCAACATGTTTAAACCCCCTACATGATGCTCACTACACTTTAACAGGTTAGTACTTTGGTCTCCAGCTGCCTGTGGTCGTTACACCAGAATCCCCGGTCACTAATGGCTGCCAGCCGGCAGTAATTCATGCCAATTAGTTCTGATTGGACGAGCGGCTGGTTTGTCGCAATGCACCCTGGGTAACAGGGAGCTAACTGAGCTATTTGCAGCTGCTACTCTCTGTGTATGTATCATGATGTAATGACGCCATGGTTAATGGTGATGTAATGGTCTCAGAGTCAACCATTTATAGCAGCATAGTTCTCCAGGCAATTTGTCCTTTCCTGTTGGATGCTAGAATGTGAGTTTACTTTCCAATGCATTTAAACATCATTACATCATCATGCCAATCGTACAGAGTCCATCCACTCTCCATTGGTCGTCATGATGCAATGGGGTATTAACATACTCCTCATGAGGTTTTAATCAAAACCCAAATATACAAAGCTCAGAACTTGCATGTATAGCCTATACCACATGTAGTGTCTATACTATTGCATGCTATAGCGATGAAACAGGAGTAAACTTGTTCCCGGGATCAACACGTGCAAGCTGCCACCAGCATGTCTCATGACATCTTGGTTCTGTCTACAGAACATCGCTTGTTCCTGGCAGCTATGGTCTGTTAGAATCTGGTACCCGGCTAAATCTCATGTGATATTCTGAGGATAGAACTAACATGACTGCGCATGCAGAGCCGTCAGAATTATCCCTATACTACTTGCATACCTTTCATTGTTCTACAACCCCAAACCCTACCACCCTAGCCACCCCTCACCTTGCTCTGAGACACCCCCCCCCCCCCCACACACACCCCCTGCAGTCAGCCCCCAGGTTGGTGACCTTCCTGTCGCCATGACAACCTACAGTAACCATGGCAACCTACCAGCTGACCCCAGGCCATACGGGCAAGAAGCAGTATTCATTTCCGGTGGTCCACGTGACCAGTTTCCGCTTACCGGATTGGTTAGATCCCGCAGGTGCCCCGTTACTAAATATAGCTCCCCTCGGGGACGCGGGGAATCGGGGAAACGGTGTCTTTTTTTAGCGCGATAATTGACCAGGTGGACACTGAGGGAATGGGGTATTGATGTACAACCCCTCCCTCCTCAGCCACCAGGTAAGGCTCCTCATGACACCGCGGCCATTTTGTTTTGCTGGTACCCTCCGCACACAGTGCGGCTGAAGGAAATCAGCTACAAATGGTGTTCCACCATGGGTGGGGGTCTTTTCTTCCAGATTTCGAAGATTTGACTTCGAAGATTGACAGATTTTGGAAATTCTTAGAAAAATCTTATTAAATTTGTCTACGTGAGGAAAACACTGGCTTTTGATGATCTAATCTTGTCTGAAATTGCCTGAGAAATTGCCAAGATGGCAAAATCAGCTACCATACTATTGTGATCGAGTGCCGTTTTCAAAAGAGTGATGGTCTTGTATAAGCGCTAGGGGTTGCAGGAGTCTTGAAACATTCCTTAAGCACTGGAATAGTATCTGAAATAAGCGCCTGTTAGGCTTAAAGGCGCCGCCAACTTGTGGAGTGTCTCAGAGCTATTTTGCTACAGTATGGTGTTGTAGAATTTACACCTACATTCTCATCATCAGCATCATTTGGCATATCCTCGGATTTCATATTCGCAGGCAGATTATTCATCTTAAGATAGTATTATTTAATCGTCATTGTTTAAGATTAGGCCCACATCCTGATCTTTAATTTTCATTGAACAAGCTAGTCTAAGGAAACATGAAATTCAAATAAAATACAGTAATCATGATCTAAGATACAAATCAAGCCCAGACATTGTGTTGCCATGCGGTAGATGCAAGAAAAATGTGGCTTTGACCAAGATGGCCATGCTGTAGTGTAGAACTTACATACTGACAACACAACCTTCTCCATGAATACAAGGTGCTAAAGACTCCCTATAAGGGGACATGACCCCAGGGGGGAGGGGTGTAGAGTTGTAGGGAGTGGGGCAGGGTGGGAGCGGGTGTAGCAAATACATGAGGATAGGGAATACAAGGAACAGCAGTTACACAGAAGAGAATGAATAGGGACATTCCACTGAATCAATCCATCAGAGTCAATTTTATGAAGATTCCATCAGAGTTTATACATTATCTGTCTGTCAAAGACACTAACTGATTAAAAAATTTAACATTGATTTGACGTCAAGTTGGCAAACGAATGACGCATTGGGAGCATATTGAAGTGTATTATAGTGGGCATTTAGATGGGGGAAAGCTTAGAAATGGCTTATAGACAAGACTACCACATAAGCCCCTTTAAGCACCAATCTCAAATGAGCTTCGGGAGTATAGGTGAGTTGAAATAGATAAGCACACAGGCCCTAAGACTGGCCAATACGGTAAACCCTGCAATTAAGATGCAACCGAGTGACATTTAAGATAAATGCCACAATGCCCTTCGTTGCTGGTGTTCCCTATAAAGATGATTTCCCCCGCCGGGTGAAGGTATCAGAGTATGCTGATAACCATGAGTGATGCCAGCTCACCCTGAACCAGTCCTGATCAATAGCTCATCTGCTCATAGGATCAAAGCCATTAGGATAAATCTAATTTGCAGGAAAGGGAAAGAGGTTACACATTTTAAAAAGAAATCTAAAGGTTAGACATGGCTGTACCAAAAGTTTAAGCAAATATCTGTTCAATCTAGCTCTTGGGAAATCTTGGGATCTTGCATTTATTTCATGGTGGATACAATGATCACTATGCTTAAGTACTAGAAATCTAGTATACCATGCCCCCCATGGGATACAATGTTCCCGTATCACATGGCCTATGGTGTCATCATTTGTTCAAATTCCTATGGCCATTTATGTACAACTAAACATATTTTGAAGAATAAAAACCAAGAAATACAGTCTATACAAGGGGTTAGTCAGTAGTGGCTAACCTAGGTCCATCATTGGTGTGTTGTATTTGTATACCACTAGTTGGGGCCACCTGTGATTACCACTCAGTGGCTCCCCCTGGAACCAAAAAGACTAAGGTGGGTTGGTCAGTAGTGACCAACCTGACAATAATAACTAATCTAGGTTGGTCGTATAGGGAGCCAAAAAATGACTAACTTGGTTAGGCACTAGTGACTGAGAGGTTGGTCGTATAGGGAGCCTAGGAATATCAGTGATTTTCTGTAATGTTTTCAGTAATCTACATATTAAGATGGTTAATATTATTGGTATATACAGGGAAACCCTATTCATTATCATTGTTAGTACAAAGACTTGCTTTATATAACAGTTTCAAATAGCAAGACGGCACTGCAAAAATTGAGCCGGGCCTGCAAAGGGAAAAATCTGCAGGACCGAATGTCCTGCATGGTGAAAACGTTTTCGTATTGACTGGAAATAAGGCAAAGGCCAATGGCCACAGGATCTTTACGGACAGTCAGCACTTGATAATCCAACCACCCATGTTTTAGGAAAAGTACCACCGTATGTTGAATCAGCCAGATTATTGAATCATATGTAACTGTCCTTAGCTTTAACAGCCTCTACAACCGGTGTCTTATGCAGAGGGTTCATATCTCACTGTGTCATAATGCCCACCCGAGCAGCTCCCCTACAGGCAGCTCGCCCCAGTCGTCATCCACGAGTTATTCTATCACGAGCTGCTCCTGTGACGCATTCTCATTACGGACAGCTATTTTTAGCGCCAAGAAGATTATAATTATGTGGCGTGTCTCGGTGGGAGTGTGTGTGTGTGGGGGGGGGGGGGGTTGGAACTGGGGGGAAAGGGTGTGTCGGGGGGGGAGTCTCTTGAGGAGAGAATGTGTGTGTTTGGTTGGGGGATCTGGAGAGAAGAGGGTGTGTGTTTTGGGATGGTTGTCATGGGGTGTGTGTGGTAGGGGGTTTAGATCTGAAGGGGGAGGGTGTGTCTGTTTGGGGGGGGGATTGGGGAGTGTGTGTATGCGTGTGGGCATGGGGGGGGGGTCTGGTGGGGGAAGGGGCAGGGGGGTTGGTATCTGGAGGGGAAATGGAAGGGGCTGTGGTGGGGGGTGGTGGTAGGGGGGGACCTGGAGGGGGAAGGGAAGGGGGTGTGGTGGAGGGTGGTGGTAGGGGGGACCTGGAGGGGGGGAGGGATGGAGGGTGGCCAGTAATGGTTAGATGCGACACAATGAGGTATGTACATGGGTGTTGACATGAATGTGAGGGAGATGTAGGGGGACGGTTTGTGACTGGGAGGGTACCAGAGGCGGGGGGGATCCCCGCAGCATTATTATGTCCTATTTTTAGCCTGGCGCAGGGGGAGCGCTGATCCTCAGCAATAACAATTGAGTTATCAGATCGGATAATTTACGCCACCGCCATTTTTTACTGCCGTTCAGATCTCATTAGGGGATAAGAAGCTTCCCGGAGCTGTCGCCCTCTAATCGCTCTCCTCACACGCTCCTAATACCCGCACACAACATGCTCCTAATAC